>CAOLHI010003664.1:0-162070 GCA_948474755.1 Ctenosaura bakeri | reverse complement strand
GGACATGCACACACTGCTTAAGAACAGCTGCAGTGAATTGGGGCTCGCAGGGGATGCAGGCTAAAAATCTATCACTTTGAGCTTCTTTTGTGTATTTGGTTAGAAGTAGGACACTTTGAAAATGTTTCACTGTGGGGAAAAGAATATAAAGAAGAAGGTTCTATCTGTCTTCTGTTTACGTAACTGCAGTCCAGCCTTTCCTCCTGCAATGCAGGTACAGGAGAACAGTCTCTTTCCCTATAGCTGCAGGGAAGTCAGGTGAGAGAACGGCTACCAGCCATGACAACTATTTACTACCTCTAGGATCAGAGAGACAGCCTGCTTCTGAATTACCAGGAAAACAAAAACAAGAGAATGCCATTGCTCTCATGTCCTCTTCATAAATTTGCTGGAGCCTTCTATTTGACCACTTTGGATCAGATAAGCCAATCTCAACCTCTGGTGGCCCCATGAATTTCATAAGGTTTTCTCAGACAAGGAATACTCAGAGGTAGGCCATTTCTGCATTACAGTGTTATAGTGCTATTATTCCACTTTCAATATCCTGTGGAATTCTGGACTTTGTAGTTTACTGAAGCCAATTGCTCTCTGGCTGAGAATTCTAAATGCCCCTCCCTAACTGTAAATCCCAGGATTCCATAGGAGGTTGAAAGTGTAGTACAGAAATGGCCATAGTCTTGCCAGTTCTTTCCTTTGAAATATAGCCTACAGCACTTGGTATTCATTGGTGGTCTCCCAAGTACTAAAAAAAGGTCTGACCTTGCTTAGTTTCCTAGATTGGGTGGGATCTGGTGGTTGCATCTTACCAGCCAGAGGTGGAATAAGATTTATAGACCTCAACCAAATTTTACTCTAGTTCAGAAAGGCTTCCTTGGATGCATTCTCATTGGACTCACGGCCATTATTAACAACATTTCAACACAAAAGTTCAACAATTCCTTTGTTTTTATTTTCTCCTTCACAGCACTGAAAGGGAAGGAGATACCAATATGGCTTCTCTTGGACTATCTTAGAAAAATTCTTACATTTATTTGCGTGCCTTGGTTTCAAGGAAAACCAGCTGACATAGGTACAATTTTATCCAGCATGTGTTTCCTCCATCACATGCAAATATTAATGGCCTTCCAATAACAAGGAGTCTGGAAGTAGTCTGAGAAAGGTTAGTGTTGATGTCTAGCCTGGGATGATAGTGTAAACATCTACTTGGGAAATTTAGTTGGGTGAAAAGTTATACTGCAGCATCCTTGCAATGAAATGTGACTTGACACCTTTTATATTAGAATGTGTAGATGTTGAACCCCTTGTTCTGTTCATATTCTGGTCTGTCAGAGTGTAGGACAAAAATGGATTTATTTCAGTAAAGCTGAAATGTTGATTCACCACCATGTCCTTCTATTTTATTTTTATTTTTTTAATAGAGCTACTGGGAGAAAATATTTTTCTCTACAGCACCAATCATTTGAGTTCATGTGAATGTTTGCAGTCTCTTGCCAAGATGTCAGTAAAACTATAACTGTCTCAACTCCAGACTTTCACTCTATTTGCCATGCTGCATAATTAAGGTTCTTAATATATTAAACCCATATTGGGTCATAGGAGCTGACACAGTGGTAGAGAACTCCTATGCCAATTTCAGCAGAAATGACTTAAAGGAGATAAGACATCAGACCTTAGAAAGTGTTATAATTGACAAGCCAACCCAGTCTTAACTCCAGAAGTGCTCCCAGGCCTGTTGCGCTTAGAATGGAAGATGTCTTTGTACAACCAATTGTACTGGCTGTCAGGAAAATGACAGCTCTGACCTCTTACGTTAATGTGTACTGCTGTAGTTCTGTTTTAAAACTGCAATAGGACAGTCTATTGTTTTCAGAACTCTGACAGGATGCAATGATGGCAATAAAGTGCCAGGCACTTTTCCAAGTAAACATTTATAAGTATCTTGCCTTGACAGCTTTATAGAAATTACAAAAAGTCACACTGCTGGCCAGTTCCAAACATAACAAAAACACTCTACAGCTAGTTAATGCTTTTCCACACATCTAAAGTAGACAGGTAGGTAGGTAGGTAGGTAGGCAGGCAGGCAGGCAGATGGACAGATACTGCTAAAGAGGAAATTTACACTTTTAAAAAGTATAGATATGTTGCACATTTTATTTAGCTATTTTCTTCCCCAAGTTCATTTCATTTATCCTTTTCCTTCATCAAAACTGCTCAGGGCAGAGTACTTACGTCCCTCCATTTATCCTCTCAACCATACTTTGAGGTAGGTTATTCCTGAGAACAGAAAGCTCAACTATCAGCCAGCAGGGATTTTGGCTACATTTGCAATCAACACATCCCTGAATTTCTAACAATGACATAGAGGGCTATATGGATCAGTCTATATTCAGTGACCATTTTTGTGTGTTCATGAATGTAATCTCTTCCTGGCGTAATCTATAATAAAAACCAAATGTGCAGGAATTGTTTTGCTGAAATATTAATTTTAAAACAGATTTTCTCAGTAAAATATAAATTTTAGATGCACTTCTGTCCAGGTATATGCATCTAATCAAGTTGGTATCCTAAAATGTGCATTTTATATACATCTTAATATGTTTTTGAAATGGACACTGGACCACAAAATTCTGAAGAATATGAAATCTAACAGATATCTGTCTGGACAGTATTGTTACGTGCCTTCAAGTTGTTTCCAAGTTATGGCAACCCTAATGAAAATTTATCATGTGGTTTTCTTGGCAAGATTTTCTCAGAGGTGGTTACCTATAGCTCAGAAGCTCAGAGAGTATGACTTGCCCAAAGGCACCCAGTGGGTTTTCATGGCTGAGCAGTGACTTGAATCCTAGTCTCCAGAGTCATAGCCCAATGATCAAGCCACACACCACACTGATTTTTGCCTGGACTTTGGCTGGATTATTTTGAAAATTGAACTGAACAAAGTCCTTGATGTACACATTGGATCTGCAGTAACCAGATGGTCTGTGGGTCTCTCCAAGGAAGTAGTTCCCAAGATCAACACAGCTGCCCTTCATCTTTTATTTTATGTGCCATGATGTTAGTGTGTGTGTGTGTGTGTGAACTAAATAGTGAACCTTCTTTGGATGGTTAGTACAGAAATATTGTTAAATAAACAGATAAACTGCCACGGGTTGCTGGAACTGTCACAGTGGGTGATCCGGAGGTGCAACAAGAAACTGTTTTAAGCCTAAATTTCACAGCCTGGACAAGGGAAGACATAAGCATACAGACAATGAAGCAGCAGGAGATTCCTCTGAATCTGCTGAGAGCAAGAGAGGCTAAAGCTCAAGGAGAAGCAGAGTATAGGTTGTTCTGGGTTTTCCAGGCTTTGAGGCCATGTTCTATTAGTATGCGCTCCTGATGTTTCACCTGCATCTGTGGCTGGCATCTAGAATACGTTGGTTCACCAGGATTCTTCCCAAGTAGGAAGAGGATTAGAGCCAGCAATGTGTACTGGTTTGAGCACTGGACCATAACTCTGGAGACCAGGGTTCCATTCCCTGTTTGGCCATGGAAACCCACTGGATTCCTTAGGCACATCACATGTTTTCAACCCCAGAAAACCCCATGATAGGTTCACCTTAGGGTTGCCATAAGTTGAAAATGACTTGAAAGATTACAACAACACTAACGACAGGAAAAGGATTGCTACATGGAAATTTTCCAATGTCTCCCTCTAATCTGATCTATAATTGAATGTCTTGTCCAGAGATAAGGAACCTCTTTCAGCCCAAATTCAATTTTACAGAAATTCATGAGGCCATAATCCAGTAGTGGGTCAAAAGCTCAAAAATGGGACCGAAAATGACACCATATTTTGGCTTAAAGTTATTACTGCCAGTAACTGAGTCATGGAAGAGGCATGCCCACCTTTTAGAATGGGGAAGCAGCAAACAAAAGCTGGAAACCTCCACATGATGGCATCATGAGGAAAGGAATGTGGCCTTTTGGGAAAATCCAGCAGGCAGGATTTGGAGCTTAAGCTTGCTCAATATTGAGCTAAAGCATGGCTCAAATCATGTGCAGAGCCATAAACGCTCATGGGAGCAAGAGGATGTATAATTTGCTGGATTCATTCCCACAGCCTGAGATTCCCCATTCTTAGTCTGTTCTTAACTACTGTTTTCTTGCTTTCCCCTTCCAGTCTTTATACTAATGCTACGGAAGGTACCACAAGCTTTCTACATGGTTGAGATCTAGCCTTTCCCTGTGCTGCACGAAAAAGCAAGTGATGAAACACTCTTCATTCCCTTCTTTATTTTCAGTGCTCTTCATTTTGCCATTCTGCTTTGCCTCTTCTCAGTTCAAACAGTTAATTGATTAAATCCACTCAAGGACCTCACCATCAGCTTTGCAGACACAACACTTCCCTTTCAACACTGCTGTCTAATTATAGTTGGAGGGTGGAAAAATAAATAACTATGTAGGCACATATCTTAAGTGGTGCATCTGTGTAGAAGAATATACATAAATGGATAATTAAGCATCACCAAAATACCAATAGGATTACAGTGGTGGATTGGAACAAGTCTTGATAAATTGGCTTCAGCAACCACTACTTTGGCCACAACATCCTGACTGGAATGCAGATGTAACCACAACATCCCAACTGGAATGCAGATGTAACTTGTGTGTTGTTCAGGAAAGTCATTCTAGCATAACCATTCAACATTTAGAGAAGCTAGATGGATTTGCAAAGGTAAATATGGTATAGGAATGAGATATAACATCTCCCATTCATCAGCCATTTGCTCTAGATGTATTCATCTCCATTTAAACTCTAGCTTTGCCAAGCACTTGAAACTGTAGGTTCCAATACATACCCACAAGGGACATTTCTGGAACAGTTGCATGATATGGACCGTCGACAAACTCTGGAGGATTGTCATTGATGTCTTGGACCTTAATAATGAATTCCGAAGGGGGCTCCAGAGGTTTGTTTGTATCCCTATCGACCGCTTGGGCTGTCAGCGTATACTCAGCTTTTTCTTCACGGTCAAGTCTTTTCATTGCGTGAATGTCCCCTGTCTTGTCATTGATCACAAAGATAGTCCCAGCTCCGTCACCTGACAGGATGTATTTGATCTTGCTGCTTCCAGGATCCAAGTCTGTGTGTAGCTGGAATGACAAATAAGCAATTTAATGATACAAATGGAACACCGCGATTTGCCTTTTGCTCTGCCCATAGCACACATTTTCTCTCCGCTATGCTCTTTCTGCTTTCATCCAAGCTCTGCTAATCCATACCCCAGTTTATAACACAGAGAGGAAGAACACTTTGCATGCATACTATTCAAAACAGAATATAATAAAAACCCAAGGTTATACATACTTAAAGTCCTTCCATCATGCAAATAACTTTTGATATCTCAAAAAAGGAAGAAAAGCATTAAATATCCCTAAAGTGATGGCATAAAATGAGGTGAAGTATTATGCAATTTCATTTTAATTGATTGATTGATTTTTTAGACTTTGAATTTTCTTCCCAGATTAATCCTGGTGTTTTATTTTGTTTTGAAACTATTGGCTACCTTAAGAAGGATCTCAGTTCATTTAGCAAATCTGATCACAGTGATCTTTCTACACTGACAGCAGCACTGTTAAGGGTTCTTTCAGCTTGTCAGCTGCTTAATTGAATAATAACAAAAGCCTGAAGTATTCATTTCCAGTGGGCTCTTCATGAAACAATATTTTGCAAAAACAAACTACTAAGCAATAACGGGGAAAGTTCACTTCAAAAATAACATTGCCCCTTAAGGTGTATGCAAGCTTCTGTTCCCTGGGCATTATTCAAATCTCTGTGGAATGTTTATTTATTATTATTAATCACTTGTCAAGTACATTCTATGTACTAAGGATTTACTAATCTCCGAGAAGAAGGCGTTTGATTTCCAGAATTGTATTGCAGATTTCAAGACAGCATATATTGTCATATACAGGAACAAGAATATGTAAACATTTTATTTTTCTTTCTCCTCTGTATACCATATCAAAAAACCCTGCTACTTCTTTATTGCACTTACCACTGAGAAGAAGCATTAAGCTAATAAAATCATATATTGGTACATCCAACAGTAATAAATGCATTAAATGTGTTCTGAAATAAATGCATGGCTGTATCTCAAAATACATTGCTTTTTTAAGAAAGATGTATGGATATAACACTCAGAATACCATCTGCCTATAAATGGCTTCATGGATGTTAACACATTGTTTTAAAGTAAGAATTATAACTGCATGGCAAACACCCTACAATTGCCAGTATGCAGGCCAGAACCCATGTAAACAATGCTGCCATAAGAGACTGTTATCCCAAAAATAGTGAACTTTTCTTTCAGTGTTGCTGTCAGGATGTACCTGAGAGCATGTACGTGAGAGCAACCGGTTGCTGGTAGTCTGTTTGAAATGCGAGAGTAGCCTTAATAGAAGTGAAGAATCATAGAGTTGGAAGGGACTATAGGTCCCACCAAGTCCAACTCCCTGCCATGCAGGAACACACATCAAAGAACTCCCAACAGATGGCCACCAAGCCTCTGCTTAAAAATCTCCAAAGAAGGAGGAGACTCCACTACATTCTTAGGCAGCATATTCCCCGTCAGACAGCTCTGACTATCAAGAAGTTCTTCCTGAAGTCCAGGTAGAGTCTCTTTTCCTGTAGTTTGAATCCATTGCTCCTTGTCCTAGTTTCTGGAACAGCAGAAAACAGGCTCCATCCTCCATAAGACATATTTTTCAAATATTTCATCATGGCTATCATGTCCCCTCTTAACCTTCTCTTCTACAGACTCAACATACCCAACTCCCTAAGATGCTCCTCACAGGTCATGGCTTTCAGACCCTTCACCACTTTGGTTGTCCTCCTCTGGACACATTCCAGCTTGTCAATATTCTTGAAATGATGTACCCAGAATTATACACAGTATTCCAGACGAGGTCTGTCCAAAGCAGAATAGAGTGCTACTATTTCTTTCCTCAATCTAGGCATCATGCTCCTATTGATGCAAACAAGAATTGTGCTGGCTTTCTTGGCTGCAGCATCACACTGCTGACTCATATTCAGCTTGTGGCCTACTAAGACTCCTAGATTCCTTTCATGTGTATTGCTGTCCAGCCAGGTGTCTCCCATCCTATATGTGTGCATTTCATTTTTTCTGCCCACGTGTAGCTTCTTAAAGCAATTCTTGAAAGTATTAACACACATCCACTTTCTATTGACAAAGTAACCATAAGCAGTATATCTGTTTATGACAATCACCACTTGTAAGAATACTTGTAACATCCAAAGGCTGGATGGGTGACTTGTCCCAGGTTCAATGTAACCTTGCTGCACCCATTTGGCAGGGGAAAATCAAACAAAAGGAGTTAACAATGGAACAATGAGAGAGTGTGGTGGAAATGCCTTGACAAGCGATGTATACATCCTGGCTTCCAAGACGAAAAGTATGTAAATACTTATATGCCTGGGAAACTGCAATCGTGGGGTGATTTGGCATGCAAGATAATGACCAATCTTTGATATGCATGTTAACTTTCAAATGAAAAGGTATAAAGCTTGTTATAATGATCCTGCTTCAGCAATGTTTAGGTGATGTATCTGTGTTGCTTGCTCTTCTGAAATAAATGTTTCTGTTTTAACTCTGAGTGAACTTATGGGCATGGCAGCTGCACATTTAAAGACATCTATCTATCTATCTATCTATCTATCTATCTATCTATCTATCTATCTATCTAGGCTCATTCATCAGTTAAAGTTCAGACTAATCAAGACATCAGAAGAAAGGTTACTCTTAGAGAAGATCCTCAAGTATAAGTATGTATCACTGAACACCAGAGTCAGAATCATACTCATCTTCTCTATAGTTGTGAAACATGGACAGTAAAGAAAAATGACAGTAAGAGAAACAACATATTTGAAGTGTGCTGAATTTCTCCAACCTACTTGAGCAAAAGTGAGGTCTTTTGTGAATTCAGGCTTACTCTTCTAAGCTAACCAGGTAGCTCTGACCAAATCCCTCTGAAGAGAAGTTGTTTTTCTTGCAGAACATATAAAAAAATTCTATCTTGAAAAACCTTAGTACTTTGTTATGTATACCTGTGAAAGACACCGATCTTTCTTTCATTAAGGTATGGTGGTGGTGGTGGTGTGTAACTTCTAGTCATTTCCAGCTTATGGTGACTCAAAGGAGAAACTATCATGGTGTATTCCAGGGCTGAGAGTACATGACAAGCCCAATGTCACCCAGTAGGCTCCCATGGCGAAAAGGGGAACTGAACCATGGTCTCCAAAGTTGTAGTCCAACGCCATACCATACTGGCCCTATGCACCTTCTCAAATGTAAAAATGCATTTAGTATTTAGATAAGACAGAATTTTACCTCAATTGTTTAGGAGAAAAGAATTTTGGGGCAGTTTTGGAGAATTACCCACTAAGGTGTTTTTGGACATAGTCATAAAATCCCTTCTCAGTCCAAATACATTTCTGGGATTGGTAGACTCAAAGATTGTAGGAAAATTTGGCCTAAGATCAAGAAATGAAGTAGAAGAGTGACTAGCAGAATTTTGTTGTTCAGCACAAAGACATTCTTCAAGCAACCAAAGAAGAAACTGTGTACATGGGAATCACCTGATGTTCAATCTAGAAATCAAATAGACCACCTAAATGGAAGCAGTAGATGGAAATGCTCCAATCTCCCTGGTAAAACAAGAGCAGGAGCAGATTGCAGCACAGATCAATAATTGCAAAAATTAAAATCAATCAAGCTAAAATAAAGCTAAAGAAGAACATTAAACCTACTATTGTGCCAAAATAAAACCTGAAGAACATCAGTGTAGAAATTATAAAGATACTGTAAAAAAAAACCCCAAAAACATAGATTTGTACTATTAATTGATTGGGAGCCAGAAGAACTCTGGACTGAAATCAAAGACACTGTCAGGAAGGAATGCAAAAAGACATTGTCTGCAGCCAAAAAGAAAGAGATGGCCCCATAGATAACAGATGAAACACTTCAAGCAGTTAAGGACAGATGAGAAGGAAAAGGTGTCAAAAGTAGAATCAGACCCCTGAATGCAATTGTTCAGTAATTTGTGTACAAGTATAAGGAGAACTATTGTAATAATCAGTGCAGTGAAACAGAAGGTGACAATAAAGAAGAAAGAACAAGAGACATCTTCCACAAGATCTGAGAAATCAAATGAAAATATAAACCAAGAGTGGAGATGCTATATAACCAGCAGGGAAACACATGACATAACCAAGAAGAAATAGAAAGATGATGGAAACAATATACAAAAAAGTATATAAAAGAGATGAAAGGATGACATTCATTCAAGGGAAAATTGTTTCAAGGTGAAACACTTTTAGAAATTGAAATGGAAGATGTACTGAGAGGACTTGGACCATATATATCACCAGAAACAAATGGCATACTAGTAGAGCTGTTTCAGGCTACAGAAACAAAATCTACTTTAGTTCTAATTAAAATCTGCTAACAACCATGGAAAGCAAAACAGTGGCGCACAGATTGGAAACACTCAATATACATTCTAATCCACAAGAAAGGGGACACCAGGGACTGCCACAGGACCATTGCATTAACTTCCCAAGCAAAGCACAATGATGGTCAAAACTCTACAACTAAGATTTGCTGTAAATGGAATGAGAAATGCCACATGTCCATGCTGGGTTCAGAAAAGGAAAAGGCACTAGGGATTAAATTACAAACAAACATTGGATAATGGAGCACACCAAATAATCTCAGAAGGAAACCAGTCTGTTC
The DNA here is from genome assembly GCA_948474755.1 of Ctenosaura bakeri. Classification (NCBI taxonomy): domain Eukaryota; kingdom Metazoa; phylum Chordata; class Lepidosauria; order Squamata; family Iguanidae; genus Ctenosaura; species Ctenosaura bakeri. The sequence goes on along the minus strand of CAOLHI010003664.1, from coordinate 152,273 downwards.
TTTATACATTATAGCAAAGCTTTTGATTATGTAGATCATGAAAAACTATGGATCGCTCTTAAAGAAATGGGTGTGTAACCCTATTTGATTGTCTGATGTGTAACCTGTACTCAAGATAAGAGGGAACTGTCAGGACAAAATATGGAGAAACAGAATAGTTTCAATTGGCAAGGGGGTCTGGCAAGGCTGGATTTTATCATCCTATCTGTTTAACTTGTATGCTGAACATATCATACATAAAGCAGGATTAGACTTGGAAGAACGAGGCATGAAAATTGGAAGAAGGAACATCAACAATTTTAAGAAATGCTGATGACACCATACTACTAGTATAAAATAACAAATACTTGGAACAGTTACTAAAGAAAGTCAAGGAAGACGGTGGAAAGGCAGGCTTACATCTGAACATTAAGAAAACAAAAATAATGACCACAGATGATTTACACAACCTTAAAGCTTTTGAAATAATTCAAGATTTCCCATGCCTTAGCTCATTCATTTATCAAAACAGAGATTACAGCCAAGAGATCAGAAGAAGGCTAGGACTTGGAGGTACAGCTATGAAGGAATGAGACAACATCTTGAAGTGTCAAGATATATCATTGAGTACCTAAATAAGGACTGTCCATGCCACCATACTTCCATTTTCTATGTATGGTTGTGAAAGCTGGACAGTAAAGAAAACGGAAAGGAAGAAAATCAACTCTTTTGAAATGTAGTACTGGAGGAAGTTCATTGGATACCATGGACTGCTAAAAAGACAAAAAAATGGGTCTTAGATGAGATCAAACCTGAACTCTCCCTATAAGCCAAGATGGCTAAACTGGTTTGATGAAGACTGCAGTTAACTGAAATAGCAGATGGCAAAAGTCATAAGGTCTTATCACAGAAGTGGTTTTTCTATGATCCCCTCTCAATTTTATGATGTCTGCCAAAGGTACAAAGGATTAATTAATGGAAGGGATTAGGCTATGCTCTTTTAGAAAAAAAATCCAAGCAAATTCTGGAATATATTTTCAAAGCTAGAAAAGAGATTTGTTCCTGTTCTAGAGAGGCATATTGTTACATATGAATGAGAAAGCCATTTCAGGAAGAGACTTAATGAATCCAACCTCCCTAGTTCCTCTTTTGATACTTATATCGACTGTAACTGGGAACACTGTTGAGAAAGAATTTTGGTAGATGTGGCCAAGGCATTAATTCAAGATTAAAAAATGGGGGGGGGCTCCTAGATAAGATGGCCTTTCACCAGATCTTTCTGCTACATTCTCTGATTGGTGGGATCTAATATCTTCATCTTTATTTTCGTTAATTAACATCACTGGCATTTTGCCTCCTAGCTGGACTATATAGCTTTTGCAGTTGCAATTTTTAGAAAGGGACCTAGGAATGATCCAGCAAACTATAGAGCAACTAGCCTATTACATGTACCAGGGAAGATCCGCGGTGGGTCCCTTCTCAAAAAATAAGAGGACTGGATCAAAGATCATGCTCTGTCTCCTTCAGAACAGGCTAGGTTCCATCCAAGTTGGTAAAGTCTAGAAAGCTGCTTCACACTGAAACATATTATTGACAAATACTTGACTGGAATTCTAAAATAGTGTCTATATGGCTTTTATTGATGTGAAAGCTGCTTTTGACTCTACTAACTGAGAACACCTCTGGAGCAAACTACAATCTATGAGCATTGATCCACAATTTCTAAAATATATAAGTGTCTCCAAGTTAGACATCCCTCCAAGTTAGAATCAATGGTAGAAATCTATCAGACTCTGTACTGATCACAGACAGACTAAGACAAGGGTCCCTACTTGCACCATTTTTGTTTAACGTATTCATTAAAGATGTGATAGAATTCTAAAAAGATGACTGTTACATTCCAGTTAAACTGGGAAACATAAATATTCAACTCTCCTTTGTGCAGAGAATACAGTTCTGATTTCTTATACCCAGATGAATTGCCATAGATTATTGAAATAGTTTAGTTTTTACTGTAGAAATGAGTTCCTTTCTATTAACTATCATATATATATATATATATATATATATATATATATTCTATTTGGCAGATCTAAACAAACCCTTAATTGGTCACTTGATGGAAACCCATTTGAGCAAGTACCTTCCTTTAAGTACCTTTTAGTAGTTTTTCAACAGACTGGTGCATGGTCCACACAAGTACAGCCAAATACTTCTAGCCACTAGAAACTTATATGGACTATTACAATTGTATCACAGAAAAGGGGGGAAAGTAGTTCAATCTATTTTAGAACTATATAGGATTAGAGTTATCCCGAACTACTACATGGAGCTCCTTTTGGGCCCATGGCTAATCTAGAATTATTAGAAAGAGCTCAAAATGCATTTTTACATAATGTTGTAGTGGTTCCTTTATTTCCCAAATTCAAAATTTGTTCATTTGGAACTGAGTGATCACCAAAGCTGAAGCCCTTGGATTAGCTCTGCTTTTTTTTGGCTAACAGTTATTTGTGAGAAGGTTTCAGAACTTATTATGTTGGTATTGAAGGGAATGGGTTCAACTGCATTGGAAGCAAAAAAAAAAAAAATGCAGCTGGTTACCACAAATTTTGGGTTACGTACCCCTCTTCTTTTTAACTCAAGGATGTGATAGAACTAATCTAATGTTAGTGGAGAGCCTCAAGGATATAGAGGTGCAGTCTCAGATACTTGAGATTAAGACTTGTCAATCTAATACTTTTCATGCCTCTTTCATCTCTCCATATTTGTCACTTCCAAGGTACCTGGTAGATTTTTCAGATAAAATGAGGATAACATTCACTCAGGCAAGATTAAAAGTTGTCCCTTTGGCAGATTGCATGGGTCGGCAAAAGAAGACACCTATGAGGGATAGAGTATATAGCTGTGATTCTCTGTCTGTCAAAGATATTACTCATGTGCTCCTCAACTGTTCCAGCAACAATAATCTTGGAAATAAATATATCCACCCACAATGAAGGGGAAGGTCATATTCTGTGACAGTTTGTTTTCTGCTGTCTAATTTTGATAGATATGTACCCTTTGTAACATATAAATTGGTTTGCAGTGCTTTGCAGCTGTGTAACACAAGGCTTAAAGGCTGTATAGAAAACCACCTAAAATCTGATGGTCCATGGGAAGAATTTTAGAATTTTAAAATCTATAATGCTGTAATGAATTATTTTTCAAGTTTTAACTGTATATAATGACAAATTGATAACCTCTCCCTTCAATTTGAAATGTGGTGCTGAAAGGGAAGTTTACAGATACCATAGAATACAAAAAAGACAAAACAAAAAATGAGTTTGAGAGCAAATTAAGTCTGAACTAGAAGGCAAAATGACCAAACTGAAACTGTTATATCTTGGACATGTAGTGAGGTGACATGATTCATTAGAAAAGACAATAATACTTGGTAATATTGAAAGCAATACAAGAAGAGAGAAAAGAAATTATTACAACTGGATTGACTCAGTTAAGATAGTAACAGGGCTGTTAATAACTGGGGCTTTTGGTGGCTATTCATAGAGTCACCGCAAGTCAAAGACAACTTACTTACTTACTTACTTACTTACTTACTTACTTATTTATTTATTTATTTATATCCCGCCTCTCCATATGGATCGAGGCAGCGAACAACTTACAAATAGCATGTATTTCGAAACATTTCTATACATGCCCCCAACAAACTGGGTACTCATTTTACCAACCTGCGAAAGGATGGAAGGCTGAGTCAACCTTGGAGCCTGGCAGGATCGAACTCACAACCTTTTTGGCTTGTAGTACTGGCATTTAACCACTGCGCCACCAGGGCTCCCTTGATGGCCAGTAACAAAAAAAGAAAAGAAAAAAAGAAAAGAAAAGCAGAACGGGCAAAATAATTTCTGCCACCAGACTAGCTTTATACCTAAGGATTTAATATCACTCTATACTGCCCCTGGAGAAATGGGTTTGTATCCATGAAAGCTCATGCAAAAATGAAAGCCAGTTAGTCTTAAAGATGCTGTCTCGTTCCCTTTCTTCTCCTGCTTTCTTCCTCCTTTTCCTGTCCACAGAGATATCTGTTATGTTCCAAGCAGCCTGTATCCATAATGGCTGCTTCCAGGGAAGCCCTCAAAGTTAAATGTACTTTGAGAAGGCTGATGGGAAAACCAATTTTACAAAACAGTCTTCCCAGAATACATTTGGATTAGAGTACCCACCAGGGCCATTTCCACCCTACACTCTGCTATTATTCCACTTTCACAATCCTGTGGAATTCCAGGGTCTGTAGCTGACTGAGGCCAAAGAGCTCTCTGGCTGAGAATTCTAAAGCCCCTCCCTAAACTGCAAACCTCAGGATTCCACAGGATGTTGAAACTGGAGTGAGAAAGTGGCACTGGAAACAGTCACTGGGAAACAGGCTTCTTGGGAGCAGTGAGCTTTCCCACTAGATGGGGACAGCCTTCTCTGTCTATTCTTACCAGCATTGTGTTCATATCCCTTTAATTTTCATTCACAATCACCCAGCTGTACAATAAAAGCTTTATTCAGAAATTTTGCATCATTTTTAAAATCACTACTATACTAGATACGCTTTTTTTTTTTAGCAGACATATACCTGACATATAAGAGTGAGTAACTAATAATATCCAGCCAAAATCCAAACAAAACATTTGATAACCTTCATTCTCATTAGGTAGAGTCAACTCATATCCTCTTATTACCCTTCCTGCCCAAAGTACTACATTAATACAGTAATTACTGTTTCCCTTGATTAAAAAAAAATGATTAAAGAATGATCAAATAAATGATAAATGTGATATTTACCAAAAAAGAAAGAAAGAAAGACCTTTCCTCATTCTTTATAGTGGCTGGTAGCAGTCCAAAACACAAAGGCAGATAGCTGAAACATTTCATGGGATTCTTAGTTTAATACAGAAAAAGTAAAACAGACAACCTAGGTAAGAATCAAATAAATTAGCTCCACACATGGCAGTCACTGGGAGTCCTCATCTTTTCTAAAATCTATGCCAATTTTTATGTCACTGAACAAAAACGAGAAATGATATCTGAAGCCATTAAGTGTGGCAATTTCATCCCCCAAGAAACATTTCTTTAGTTCCATAAAATATGTATGAGGATGTAAAGCAATTGTCAAAATCCAGAATCCTATGCTCGTGTCAAGGTTAAAGATCATTAAGCTCATAATTATGTGAGGCCAGAATGAATGATAGAGAGAGACAGAAGGAGGATAAATGAATGTGAATTTTCTACTGCAGAGACTTCACAAGAGTCAGAAAGTGTCAGAAATGTAAATCTGTTCTCTATACCTGCAGTTTTCTGCCATATATTTATCCCACAAATCAGAACTAACCAAATACACTTCTTATGCCTCATTCTCTCTGTCACTCATGCACATGAGTAGAAGTGATGGCCACCCATTCAACTTGATGAGCTTCATTAGTTTCAGTAGCCTGACAGAGGTCATATTCCAATGTTACAATTTAGGATTATACCCCACTGTCAATGACTGGTTGATACCTTTCCTGTACATGGCATGCAATGCCATAATATTCTCTAACTGCCCTGATTTGGTAGGGACAGCTCTTATTAATCCCCTGACATCTGATTTTTTCAATTGTTTTTTAAATGTCCCAGTTTCTCTCTACTCCTCCCACTTCTGCTCCTGCAAACTGAGTTCAAAGTGCAAAAATAATTTGTACTCCATTAACTGGCAGGCAGGAGAGAACCTGCAGGTACAGAATCTTGCCTTTCTCACTAAACTCAAGCAAAAGGAAGTGGCCTCTTCTTGTTTGTGTGCCTTGCAGATTAATAAAGTTCACCATCTTGATTCACACTCTGATGTCACCTGGCTACATGTGTCCTGGTTTTCACCTGTGAAACATTGGAAAGTATGTGCCATCTCACTGGTGTAGACTCGAAACAATTTGACTCACATGTGATATGCAGATCAGCCAAGGTGGAATGCATCCAGAATTGAGTAAAAAATGCCCTTTGTGCGTAGACATATCCAGTCAATTTTGCAGGGACACCCAAAGCGTCTAAGCGTCTGGAGCAGGGTTGATATTCAAATTCTGTCACTGTGCCCTACAAGGCCTGTGCTTAGAATCACAGAGTTGGAAGAGAACACAAGGGCCATCCAGTTTAACACCCTGCTATGCAGGAATGCACAATCAAAGCACTCTCAAATGAAATGTTCTTGAAATTTCTGTTTTTCCTCCACTTACAACAAACTTGGGGGTCTGGGCTGCTTGGCTTTCCCCAGCTATAAAGCCAGTTGACCATTCTTATCCATATTACTGCTTAGACATATAGAAAGATTTTAATTTATCATTCTCAGTTTAAACTCCCTTACAGTTGGGCCATAGATCTAGCTAATAAGCAGACCTCTCCTTTCAAGTCTCCCAAGAATATTTTAGAGCAGGTTTAAGCCTAAAGAAAAAAAATAAGAAATAATTTAACTTGTTGTTCACTGGACTGAATGCACATCAATTCTTTAAATAGCCACTTAAACCTTAAACTAGCATCTGTTCCTCTTCACACAAGAATTTGTAAAATATTTACTCCATCATGGCTGGGGAAAGCATCCCATTATGTCACAACAACATGTTGAAATTCTGTTTCATCTCACTCTCTGATATATCAGTTCTTTTAATGAACATTTTAAGAAAAATGCTAAGAATTTTGGTGGGCAATGTGGCTGAGTCAGGGCAGAGGACAATGATACACACAAGAGCTGAGGCAGGGTAACCCTTGGTCCTCCAGTGGAATGTTCCTTCTGCACAGCCTTACATTGCTACCAAGTGTTATGGTTTGTGCAAGACTGTAAAACACAGCAGTGCATAAGGCCCTTCTGTGAGGCATTTCTGCCACAGTGTCTATCAAAGCAAGCTATCTTTTATTTGTCACTCTGTTTTCATTTCATAAAGTCTCTCTTATGTGATATGGATGACTCTCAGAGCATGTAACATTCAACACACTCTCTCACACCAAACAATCTCCTGTATCAAGTTCTCTTTCCTGATCTTCAGTGCTACTTTCTGTGATAGATAATGATGCTGTGATTGAGGACCACAATTGTGCAGGGGGCCGAGCCAGCAACTGAGCAAGTCAACCTGCAAACATCTCCTGCACTGAAAGGTCGGAGACTGAGTTGCCTCAGCCAGCTCATGACAGAGAAAGAACCAGCAGTGATGCAGAAGAGTTGCAGCCAGCTGTGCCCATCAGCCCTCAATCACACAGAAGGCTGAAACGAGTTGGGGAGAGGGAGGCTGTGGAAACATTAAGGAGCAGTTGCTCACAGGGGCTATTTAAGTCTGCCGGCATGGCTGCTCCTTCCTTGCAGCAAATTATTAGCAAGCCCTCACAACCTTTGTGTCTCCTGCTCCCTGAAACCCTCTGGATGGATCTCTGCCTCCTGAACCTTTGGACTGGACCTTGACCTGGCTCGGCTTGTGTTTTCCTGGTGTTTGGTATATTTGGTATGTTCCTGAACTCTCTCCTCCCTTGTTGGCTGCAGCCCAGCAGGGAGAGATTCCTGACACTTTCTCAGTTTCAAGAAATAGGCTCTCTGCCAGAGTGGTATAATGAGCTTTTAAGGGATATGCTCACCATATTGTTCAGCAGGGGTGGGCAATTGTTATAGGCGTGAGGGCTGCATTAATCTACCAGAAGACCTTGGACACTAGAACCTCCCCAGGAAAAAATAATCCACCACCACCACCCCTGCCAAAGTCCCCACAATACTCTCAGTTGGGCCTAGGTGATAGGTACACAACATTTTCTGTTCCTCAGAGACAGTGAGGCTTTTTAAACAATCGGAATTGATTTGGAGGTAATTTCTTGTTTTTCAGAATACCTCTGAGTCTGATACACGAGTGGGCATTTGAGGGCAATTAAGACAGACAGACAGACAGACAGACAGACCGACCTCAGGGAGCTCTGGGAGGCCACATAATGGCCATGGAACCTAGATGAAGCCCATGGGTTGCAATTTACTCACTCACGTACCACAGGCTCCAGCTTCTTCTTCACTTGTTTTACCTTGTTGCTTTTTTAAACTGAAGATTACCATTGCCCAAAAACATAGAGCTCTACAGTACCCACATGAACAAGCCTAGGTGACTTATAGGCCAACCAGTTTTTCAGCACAAGTGAAGCTGATGACATCATACCACTGACCCTACTGGGGTATATATAAAGAGATATTTGTGAAAACTTTTTCTGAAAAAAATTGTCTGTGTCTCAGAACAGAAAATGTGAGGCAGAGCAAAGGCATATCCCAACATTTCACAGATGAAAAATGAGACATGTGTGGCCAGATAGCATCAGCAGTTGGTCAAGATGCAAAGATTATTAATGAGGAAGTAAACATAAGCTACGAGAGGCTACAACATTCTGCATTTGCCTGAGCCTATTGGGAAGGGCAAGATTTCACTACCACCTCCTCTATCCCCCTGCTGACTCAATTGAATGCAAACTACTTTTCCAGTTTGAACTTGAAACAATTGAAGTAAGCTGAGGACAAAGGGGGAGGTGGGAGGCAGCAAGAGAAATGTAGACATTTTAAGAGCAGCTTTGAAAAGGGAGAAAACAAAGGATTAATCTGTGTCCCAAATCAAGATAGTTGGAGGGTAGGCAGCAGAGCCAGCTGCTGAAAGATGGATATAAGATGAAGAAATTTCCATAATGTTCTCAACCAGTGGGCTCTTCATGTTATGACAATCGCAATGTCAGACTGGAGACATTCAGCAGAGACACTGTAGCTGGTCTATAAAAAGGAGAAAGGAAGGAAGGAAGGAAGGAAGGAAGGAAGGAAGGAAGGAAGGAAGGAAGGAAGGAAGGAACGAAAGGAGAGGAAAACAAAAAGAAGCATGGCAGCATCTTTAGACTAATTGTTTCTTTTTTAAAAAAAAAAAAGCTTCCATGGATATAAGCCAATTTTTTTTGAATGTAAGACTGAACAGATTATCTAGCTTCAATTAATGAAGAAGATTGTGGGAAGTATGCCTCCAGTCAGAGAAGGAACGCCAAACGATCATGCCTATCAACAATACACATGCGCCCGAAATGTGGTCAAAAGTAATGTAGCTCACATTGAGAGATACAAGCTAGCTTAAAAAGCCCATAGGCACTGACCACAGCTTGGCCATATCCTTAGCTTAGCCTCTCTTTCACTCCCCCCCACCACAACTCCAAAGCTCAGCTTGGCTGCTCTCCTCACCCAGCCCTACTGTAAATCTGGTTCTGAACCTGTCCCTCAGAAATCACTAGTGGGAGAACTCGGTGGGGACAGTGCTCTTGGTTGGACAGAGAAAAACGTAGTACATCATTATCCACACTCTGATTTGTATGAGTGGGAGCATCACAGCATATCTCCACCACAATGGCAAAAACTGTGAAGGGAAGAGCTGGCTGGTACCAGTCAAACACAGCTCAGGGAATGCTGTGAAGCTGGGAAGAATTCTCCAGGGCACAAAGGATACAAAACTGAGGCTTGTCTCTGACAGAAGTCAAACGGGAAAAGATGACATAGACATAGGGATAAGACTGGGTATGAGAGCTGGGTATGTTTAGTTTGCAGAAGAGAACGTTAAGAGGGGAGATGATAGCCATGTTTAAATATTTGAAGGGATGCCATGTAGAGGAAGGAGAGGGCTTGTTTTCTGCTGCTCCAGAGACCAGGACAAGGAGCCATGGATTCAAGCTGCAGGAAAGGAGATTCCACCTGAACCTCAGGAAGAACTTCCTGACAGTCAGGGCTGTCCGGCAGTGGAATCTGCTGCCTCGGAGTGTAGTGGAGTCTCCTTCCTTGGAGGTTTTTAAGCAGAGGCTTGATGGTCATCTGTCGGGAGTGCTTTGAGGGTGTTCCTGCATGGCAGGGGGTTGGACTGGATGGCCCCTGGGGTCTCTTCCAACTCTACATTTCTATGATTCTATGATTCTATGACTGCAGAAAGACGAGGAAATCTATGGCCACATATCAATTTTCTAGATAGAGGTTGCAATTGTTATAGCAGACTTATTTCTGGCTTGCTATCATCACAAAAATCACCTTCAGAATATATTTATTCAGCAATCATTAATCATTGTTAAATCCTCCAGGATTCAGCCTTGATCAATGGATTTGATATAAATGTAAATGTTGCATGTATCATACTATCACAAATCTTATTTATTATTCAATAATGAATGCATGTCCTGGGGAAAAAAAAATAAGATGCCATCATACTGTCACCTATATTTACAGTTTCCTGTGTGCATACATCACAAACACACATAATTACAAGCAAACAATATATAATAGTCATTGCACAAACAAATATGCTCAATGGATAATGTGTTCAGAGTGCAGGAAAAGTTTATTTCTTCCTGAGGTAAGCCTGAACAGAGAGAGAACAAAACTTTAATGAGTGTTTTGATGGCTTTTTAGGTATAATGAGGTTGTTTTTCTCCACGAGAGATACTGTGGTATAGACAGCAGTAGGACAGCAAATATACCATATTGAATCTGAGTATCCTGTTTAAGAGCAAAAGTGTGTGTATTTTGTATTTGTGTGCATGTGTGCATACACATAGGTGTGCATACTCCACCATCTCTTGATAATCAGTTTGCCTTGGATTACTAAATATGCACGATCTTTTGTAATCAGATCCAGAACAAGTCCCTTACCCATTCTGATACCCTCATCAATCTAGAAATCAGAATTTAACAAGGAAGCAAAATTTTGATTTAAAGAGGAGGGAAGATTTTCCATTCTCCATAAAAGCATGTGAAAAAGCATACACCAGAATTGTTGACCATATGCAAATTTAACATTTGGTGACTGTATTGGCCAAGAAGCTGAAAAAATACGTTATTTCAATATATTCTATATATTACAAAATATCTTGCTGGAAACAGGTGTTTGGAGTTCAGCCATCAGAATATTGAAGAGGTAGAATTTGGGCTATATATAGACCTTGACTGGAGATGAAGTAAGAATCCAAACCCTTGGTGCTTGATTATACAAGTGAATTCTTGCAAACAGGATCAAGGTGATCACCCCATCTCAACCAATACCATCCCCCCAAAGCATCTAAGGCCATGCAAGAATCCATTATCACCTCTCCAATAGTGCTGCCATGTTTCATACCTTCAAGTATAGGCATCTAATTTTTGTATTATTCAAAATTTTATAATGATATTAATTTTCATTCTAATTATGCATTAATCATTGTCCTTCTGCTGCCATGTTTCAGTCCTGGTTCAATTTTTTGAATAATTATTCATGTGAGACTGGCAGCACGTTGTTTAAATGTCGGACTGGGATTCCAAAAGACCAGGGTTCCAATCCCCACTCAGCTATGGGAACTTTCTAGGTAACCATGAGCAAATTACACTATCTTAACTTCAAATGAAGGTAATGGCAAACTTCCTCTGAAGAATTCTTGCCAAGAAAACTCTATGATGGGACTTACCTTAAGTCACAGTTGAAGGCACATAACAACAAACTCTTGTGAAAAAACAAAATAGAGCAATGCTTACAGTTCTGGATTTGGAACAGTGAATTCTAATCCCTGCTTATTCATGGAAATCATCACGTGACTTTGAGACACCATTACACCTCAGCAAATCTAACCTACAGGGTTGTTCTGGGGATTAATTGCACGTCAGGAAACATGTAAATTGTTTCCAGTCATTCCTTCTGTGGTCAGCAGCATCACCACCACCAACTTTTTGCCATGCACCAGTACTCCTTGCAATACTGTATTCTCATCTAATCAGCTCAGGTATTTTTAAACAATTTTCTTACTGTCATCTGATTCCCCAGGGAAAATTCAGAGTAAAGTGCAGATAAGTTAACAAACCACACCTCCCTTTCTTGTACTTTTTTCTCACTTTGTAATTACCTCACCTGCACACTGCATCCACTATACCTCTCCTTTTTTTTCCTCTCATGCTCCACCTTGGGCTTTCACTGTCATGGGCTTCCAGGACCTAGACTTAGACTCAGAGTCTGAGGCAGCATAACCTGCTCTGAGCCCTGATACACATACTGCAGCAGAACCTGCAGAGCAGACAGTACTCACACCTGCCACAGGGACAGAAGTGTCAGCCCCAGCAGGGAGCCTTGCTCACTCTGACACAGAGAATGATCTAGCCGTACCTACCTTTGCCCAGCGTAGACACCAAAAAGTTCTCCTGCGTTGCTGCCAGAAAATTTATGTCAAGCACCAATTAACCAGGCACCAGCTGAGCTGACTGTGGAGCCTATAAGAACTGAGCCTTTCCTCTCTAGCCTTGGTCAGCAATCAACTGACCATTTCTCCCATGCATGCTTCTGTTTGCTTCCCTTGCCTGTGTTTCTGCGTTTAACTTGTGTTTGTTTTTGCCTGCCTCTGATTTATGGACATTGTTGGGACCATTATTGCTTCTCATTTGCAAAGCTGCTTCCTTTCTTCAGTAAACTGACCACTTAAGTTACTGCTGAGTTTCTGACCTGTGTTGATTATCAGCTTCTCCTGGCTGCCAGCCCAGACCAAGCTCAGACATTCACGGTGCCTCCTTCCCTTATTCCACAGCTGCACTTCTCTCTCTTCCTTGACTCAGTTTTCACTTTTGTCATGCCTTCCTCCCTTGATTTTTGCAGTCCACTGCTTTCATCTCTCATCTTTCCTCCTTGTTTCTTCTCATCTCTCCTCCTTCTCTTGCATCTGCAATCAACTTATGCCTACCTTTTTTGGTTCTTTTGGAGTCTGAAAATTGGGTGTGATCACATTGAATCATGGAATAGAAAGGTTATACTAGGCCAGACTGTGTTTGCCCATGACCTTCTACAAGTATTCAGCCTGTGGAAATGATAATTAAAATTCTGATGAAGTGATTTCTGGCTATTCTTCCCATGTTGACTCTGGAGGCTCCGTGTAAGTTACTTGCATTCTCCAACAACTTCTTGACATGCCTTCTGAAAATGCACGTTTCTAGAATTCACTTACAAATCCCAGCCTTAGTGCTAACCATCCATGGTCTTTAGAAGTACCTGCACGAAAGCATGTTTTCCTCTCCTCCTGAAGTATCCAGATTGTACAATGCCTAAATAGGACTCCTCTCTCTGTCCCTCTCCCAGTCCCACCTCTGTCTAGGCTCTGGCAACTAAAGTCATTTCAAGGATAATCCCTGACACATCCAGGCTGTTTCTGGGACTTACAAATTGTGATGTGTTGCTAATTTGAAAGAAACTGGTGACACCACCAATAAATTCTTGGATCTCTTTAATTAGAGAAAAATGAAAACGATGGACCATAGAGTGTTTCCATTTGAGCCCAACTAGGTAATAAACAATTAATCTAGCTATTAACAAAATATGAAGAATTTTCTGTAGGGCAAAGAAAAACAAAAACAAATGACACAGCCTGATCAGGAGAAAAGAAATATAAGCAGTTATAGAAACCTGTTCCCACCCACCTCAACAACTAATACATGGATGAGAAGGAAATGAAGGTGGGATTTGAAGAAAGAAAATGAAAGTGAGACTGAACTTTTCACATCCCCGCTCACAATCTGCAATATGAAGTTATCTTTTAAATCTGGTTCCATATTTCTGAAGACACACCAGATGCTATTACTCTTTTGTGTATGTGCGCAATTAAATTATTATCAGTGGGGGATGAGTACACTTACAAATTGTTAGAAAAGATTTTTTTTAAATTCCTCTCCCCATGACATATAATTATACAATAGAAACATATAGATATAGATATATAATCCGATTATCCCCAGGCTTGATGGAAGAATCCTCTTGGGAAGTATCTCATCTCACAGACAGAATGATCCCAGAGACACTGTGTCTTTAGCTTTATGGATTCCTTCCCAACTTTCTTTGAATACAAAGAAGCCCAGCTCACTTTCTAAACATTGAGGGATGTCACTGGCGTTTACATTCATTTATATACATCACTGCTTCTGATAATTGTAATACCTTCCTCATGCTGTGAACCTTTCCCTAGCTATCTTTTTATTATTATTATTTGTCCTGTGTGACTTGGCTTTCTGCTAGATAGAGGAAAAACCATTAAGTGGCAAGGAGGACTTATCTTCATACCACTTGTGTCTGGTGTCACCTGAAGAATGATGGATGCATTCATCAATGACCCACAGTTTAAATTATCATTTACCAGCACAAGCATTTAAGAGCAGTTCATTTATTCTTAAGGAACAATATCTGTTGCAATTGCAGCTTCTATTCTTCCCTTTGAGGATCTACTGAAGTGAAAAACAGGAGACATGTGACCCTACAGATGTCATTATAATGAAATTCCCAGCATTCCCAACCAGTTGGAGAAAGCCAGCTTCTATCACTGTAGACACAGGCAAATGGGATTCTCTGGCTTATATATCCTTTTCCCTATCAACTTTCATTTGCGGAATGGGATATAGCTTCTTTGCATAAACCTACTGTTTTCAACAAAGACACACAATGGCATACTTTTGCAAATTAATTTACCAACATCAATAGCCTTTAATGTATTTGCCAGACACTCAGTATTGCAGTTATGGATTTGTAATCTAGAGTTATGAATCCATAACTGCTCTGTGTTCAGTAAGACAACATGAATACCATCCAAGCCCAAATAAGAGCCAGCAGGCAGATTGCATGAAGGAAGTATGTTCAGCTTTGGATCAGAGTGAAAGGAGGAGGAGATTTCCACTCCCTACCCCAGCAAGTGAGGCTGCTACAATCAGAAGCAGGACACTGACACAAATCTTTGTCAGCTTTATTTGCTGGTGGTTCAGGATGGGTGGAAATAATCTTCTCTTTCGCTTCAATCAGAAGTTGAATGGACTTTCTTTGCCCAAATCAGCTGTTGGATCTTAAAGTGAGATGATGGGGGCAGAAGGATAGACCTGAACAGACATCACTCAGTTATACAAACATAACTAAGTAGTCAATGAAGAGTGCTGGCATTTATTTTTAGCAATTACTTGAACAGAAGAAAAATACCTCATTCTTTTAGAACTCTACTAATTTATCCCTACAAAGGTTCAGTATGAAAATAGAACATGCAGACTATGTAGAAAGGCAAACTTTGAAATGAATTCAGTAGAATACGATTTTATCTTCACCTCTGATATTTTTCCTAATCTGTATTTTCCCCCCCTCATCCTCTCAGTTGCATCCGGTTTAATTCAGCTGAAACAAAATGTGGCTACTTCACATCTTGACAAAGATTGAGCATCCCTCCTCACCCTGTTTCAGTGCACTGGCTCAGTTATTCCCATTTAATTGCTATTAAGAGAGGCTTCAAAAGAAGAAAGTACATAAACATGAAAAACACATGTTGAATTGCATGAGATAATACGGGACAAAACTGAAATGAAATCTAACAAGCATGCTAGGTTAGAGGCCTCCTTGAAAGAACAATGTGTTTCAACAGCAATAATTGGAAAACTGCTTTTTTTATCTATTAGAATGAAGTGAGGGGCATCATTTTTAATTGCAGCTTTTTTCTTGCATTGTTTTATAATATGCTTTGATGGCTTCTCACCATTAAAATATAAACTAATCTAAAATGTTCTTTGTACTTTGGATACCTCATCAAATACAAAAGGGACTAATACTTTGTGAATAAAAATGCACATTGAACACAGCAAAAGGACAAATGTCACACGCAAAGGCAACTTGGCTTAAGCCTTGGACTAAAAAGGTTCTCAAACAGTTTGATCAACTTGAGCAGATTGCAGCCATCAGTGCAATTCTGCATTCACTCCCTGGAAATCCAGCTAGGATGCTGTGCATTTAACTGCTGTTTCACTTGCTACGGTTGCTCTCCATGGTGCTGTAATTTAAACAGGCTGGCTGCTGTGAATCTGGAAAGTATCAGAGCTTAGAGACAACTTGCAATTAATTCCTTCTCCCCCAATAATCAAGGTAAAACACTGTTGCATTGCTAAGCAAATGAGAGAGAACTTCACTAGCTTTGCAGTGTTAACCACAACTGTAGATAGATGGTGGTCTCCTGACAGTCCCCAAACAAAAAATTCTCAAACAAAGTATCTGAGAAGAGAGCAGAAGGTGAGCTGTGTTTGGGGACGCTTGTCATACTTGACTCTGACTTTTTTTTTCCTGATGGCCCATGGGAGGGGCTTCTGTTTCTTCTCAGCATGTGCCTTCCTTGAGCATATGGTCTAAGGGGGTGAGGCTTCTACTGAGTCACTGACTTGCTTGGGGGAGGAGCTAGTAGCCACTAGCTCTATATAACTGCTGCCTCCATCTTTGGAGCTCAGTCCGTGAGGAAAGAGCAGAAAGTGAGCCGTGCTTTTTGGGTTATCCTTGTCTCTTTGACTCATTTCTGTAGGGGTTTCCTTGATTTCTGCATGGGAGGGAGACCCACCTCAGAGAGAACATTTGCAGTAAGATGATGTCTGCTCCTGCCCTGGCAGCATATTTCTCTTCCTGTCGGAGAATCATAAATCTGGGTTTGAAGCATCATGATTCTCTCTCAGGCAAAGCATTAGCTTTTCAGAGCAGTGTGCTTGCAGAGAATTTAATACACATATAGAGATATACATGTACGCTGACCTGTAATATGAAATGATAAAATCCCACAATGGAAGGGAAATTTGATCCTTCCAATGCTAAATATTTAATTATATTACAGTTTAAACTTAATGAGGAATTATCTCATTCCTTTTGTAGTGGAAATGTAGCTTTTGGTTACCTGTATGGCTACAGAAGTCTGAAGCCTCACAAAATGATAAAAAGTTCAAAAACTGGCTGAAGCTGTGCTTCACATCGCTGCATTCATATGTGTTTTAAAGTAACAGGAATGGTAACCAGCTATGTTTGATAAACAGGATAAGTAAATAGCTACTCTAGAAATGTAACTGAGTATTTTTAATCTAATAATGTTATTGCGATGAACTACTTTTTAAAAGTATCTGTATAAGCTATGCTAAAATACTTTGTTTCTTTTTTTCCCCCTTCTAATTGAAAATATGGATAATGGAATGCATATTGTTGGTTTGTAAACTCATAAAATAAGAATTAAGGGAGTTGGGGGGGGAACACACAATGTGAGCACAGATAAGATATGTGCAGACACAATGGTAAAACAATATAAATTGCAGTCTGTGAGCATCCAGGAGGTAAGCGCTCTGATTAAGACTGCATAATGTGCAACGCTGAAAATCCAAATAGAAACTATCTCCCAGCAATTGGCTGTCAAACACATCATGAATTTGAAAAAATAGAAACATCAGCTATGCAGGCTGTATCTCTGCTCAAATTGAAAGCCATTGGGAAGGTGACTTTTGGCATCATGAACAAGAGGATAGAGTCATCCTGTGCAAGAAGGATCCAAATGCAGTTTAACACAAAGTGGAATATTTGCAACTCCTATTTTCATGTCAAGATGTGCATGTTTAATGAGGAAGGCATAACTCAAGATATCCTAGAAAGTGTCCTTTGGTTTTGGTTCATCGCCCAGACACTACTCACATCTCCCACATAGTATCGCAATTAGTCACAAGCAGCTCACATTACAGTGTACAGGGAAATTCCAGAGAAGGAATTGTACTATTCCGTAGTAGGAGTAGGAGGAGTAATTACTCTACCTTCCTCTCTAGATTCATCCTCTCAAGGTGGCTTACAAATAAAATGATTTGCAATATAAATATGCAAAAAGTCTACATTACAACATCACTGACAGTATTACAACATGTTAAAACATACATTTAAAATAATAAAGAGCAGTTAAAAATGATAAATTTTAAAGCAACATTGCACCCTCATGAAAGCTTTTTCTTGAAAAACCTTCAATTCTAAAAGACCATCAGAAAAAAAAGTCTTAATT
The DNA here is from genome assembly GCA_948474755.1 of Ctenosaura bakeri. NCBI lineage: Eukaryota > Metazoa > Chordata > Lepidosauria > Squamata > Iguanidae > Ctenosaura > Ctenosaura bakeri. The sequence continues at coordinate 134,438 of CAOLHI010003664.1, read as the reverse complement.
TGCTAAGGGAAGGGCAACAAGGAGAGAATCTCTCTAAGAAGGGAGATCCAGAGCCTAGCACTGGATACTGCAAAAATCCTATCTTGTGTACCCACCAAACATACCTTCTCTAGGGAAAAGCTTAGTCAAACTCCTAATGGGACACAAGATATCCCACTACCTCAAACTACCAAATAAATGGTATCACCTCTTTACTGCCAGCTGCCATTGGCTAATATTCTTCACCTAAATTGAGTGAGCTTCCCTTTTGGAAAATAGTGTGAGTTGCAACATACATTTGAAGAAGCCCTGCAGAGATCTGTCAAAGCCCAAATGCCTCATTCCAAGGGGTCCCTTCCTCTGAGTTAGGCAATTGTAAGGACATTTCTTCCATAAAGCCTCATTCTGAGGAAGGACCCTTCAGAATTAGGCAGCTGGAACTCGGCAAATCTCTGTACAGCTGCACTGGTTGCTTTTTTGCAGGTGGATTGTTGAGCCTATCTGGCTGTTGGGTCCACAGTTACCTTGATTAAATGAGAAAGTCTCCATGTTTTGTCAGTAGTTACATATCCACATCACCCTAAGTAGAAGAATGTAGTGACTGGCCTCTGAGATGGTAGTGAGAACTATAACACGTCAGCTGCAGCTATGGAGGAGTCTGATTTTTAATTTATTTACATTGTGTCTCTACTTAAGTGTCCAAGACAAATTGATAATACAGTCACAAAGAAGCACTAAAACACATCAAATTCCAAACTGAAGAAAACTAAGACTAAACTCATTAAAAGGCAATAAAACCAGGAAGCCTCCTAAAATTAAATAATTGCATCAGTCAGTAAAAACATTGTCAAAGGGAATAGTTTTTACAAGCTGTCTGAAGAGCCATAATGATGGAACCAACATAATGTTCCTGAGAAGACAGTCCTACAACTGCAAATCAATGTTCTTTTTTTTATAAATGTGCAAGTTTTCTAATTGCTGGGATGTTATCACAATGAGAAAACACTTAAACCAGACATCTCTAGATATGAACGACCCTGCCTATAACATGAAATAGCCCACTCCAGCAATGGAGTTACCATTTGATTGCCTCTGTCATATATTTCAGTGCTACTGATGGAAAAACTGGGCAGTATCAATGATTCTACAGTGTGCTGTGTCATGCTAAAGATTTATCGGCTCAGATATCCTGCAAATGCCCAGATCAAAAAATATCATTATTTTAGCATTATTGCCAGATATTCCGACCTGTTTCTGATGGCAACATCAAACAGTATCTAAACCTCTGAAACAGTATTATGAATATCATAACAAGAACAGTAAAAAAAAAAAAAAAAGTGCTCAGATGTATTGTAGCAGTGATGGCTGTATTCTAACCCAGCCAGTTAATACCCCCTCTCTTCCTGAAGCAAAAATCTTAAAATGTATGTTTTCTGGTTGCTTTTCACTATGAAGTGCATAAGAAAGGAGAGCTTTTCCAAACAGCATCTAGAATTCAGTAATGATCTTCAGTGACCACATTCACGGTGGCAGCATCCTTGGGAACACTGGCGCCATTGGTCTGAATCATGCTTCATAAAGTGATATGACTGCCCCATATGACTCATGTCCCATAAGATGAACAAGATTTGTGGGCACCTTTCTGTTTGGCTAGCTTTTTCTTGCCAATTTTAAAGTTAAAAGATGCAGTAAGAATAGGTACCTTGGGAGTCACAAATACACTATAAACCACATAGGAAATGATTCTACCATACTGACTCTGACTTTAGGCAATCTGTCTCAGTATTCAGCTTGCATCAGACATGGGGTGCATTCATACTACACAGTTATAGCATTATTATTCCACTTTAACTGGCATGGTTCCATTCTATGGACTTTTGGGACTGGCAGTGGAGGGAGGGGCATTTAGAATTCTCAGCCAGAGAGCTCTAGTTCCTAACCAAACTACAAATCTCAGCTGTTGTGATGTCAGTTTTAACTGGAATAAAGTGCTATAATTGTGTAGAATGAAAGACCCCCTAGCTCTGAGTGAATTTTCCCATCTAGTTTCTTTCTTTCTCCATGGGTTCAACTCTGTTTTCCACTTCTTTTGAAATTTCTTCCTTCTCTTCATTTGTTAATACAAGTAGAAAGCATGCATAAAAGATACATTTGTATGCACATCAAAAGCTTGCATTACAACTACTCCTTATTTTCAAAACATTTTATTTCCTTTAAGGCCCAATTTAATCTTTAAACATGAATAATTAGAATCCAAGCCTTCAACACCATTTTTCATTCCTTTAAAAAAGTCATCATTTCTCCCCTCCCTCTTTCCAAATCATTCTAGGTGTATAATCATTTTAAAATTAAAAATATTATTTCAAAAATCTTGCTATCATTAAGATATATAATAGTAATGATTTGTTTTCTTTACATTATACTCTTCTCTTTTTTTACATACAATCTAACTGAGAATTACTCTCTTGAATTAACAGCTGAAATGAATACCATGTTGAATTGATTCTTTCCAGTATGTTGAATGGACTAACTAATAAAGCCCCTCAACATCTTCCAAGACTCTCATATTTCCACCAAGTGTGGATAGATACCTGCTTTTGTCCTGTCGGATATCCAAGAGACCTCCTTCCTGGTTTTATAGGTTTTACATATTTTATTTTCAATAAAATGAAGAAACCCTTGGATCTAAAAAAATTCTCTTATTTATCAAGGTATAAAGAAGTCCACTTTGGATGCCCCATTTCCAGGGGTGAAAATGACCAACACCATCATTGATGTTAAGGGATTATGGAAAGAAGGTTTGGAACTGCTGGTTAAAAAAGCATGGCTGGCCTGGAGAGGCCTTGTTTTATTTTTAAACTATGACACTTAATGAGTCAGGAGACATAAAAGAAAAGTAAAATCAGGGGGAAGAGAGGCAATAGTCCCTCATACATCCTACATATCTGTTCTAAGATGGGCTTCCCAGGGGTATAGATTTGGTAGAGGGTGCACCATAGATTCTTTCTTGCTCAGGAATGTTGAGTGGCCAACAACATTTTTCCTTATATTTATTATCTGCCATTGAGATTTTTTTCCAAATTCTAATTTAACTGTAACAATTTTAAATAAAACAATCCTGAAATTAAAGCATGTGCAGTTTGTCTCATCTTTTCATTTTCAGTTCATTGTGATTTCCCCTTTGTCTCTGTTTTACCAATTAGTTGGTCTGCACTTGGACGAGGGGCAGAAAAAATGCAATTTTGACGTGATGCGGTGCATTGCTGAGACATGTATTTGATCTGACCCTTTGGCCTGGTAAAACACGACACAAAAATAATGTTCAGACAACCATATGCATTGATACACCTTAAATAACACTATTTTGTGCTATTTTTTGCAATGTACATTAATGCACATGTCCATTGCTAAAGTAGTCAAAACTAATAGTGATGAAATCATGCAAGTGATCAGATTGAGATAGCTTATTTACAGTACATTAGCAGTGCTGCATACTTCTCCATTAGCAATGTCTAAAGGCAGAAGATATAAATATTTGGAACTGACTGGAATTGTACAAAAAATGAGCTTAGAAAAAGTAGAGAATCCTTAATGTATTTTTTAGAAAAACATGGACTTCCAAATACATTTCTTCCATTTAAAAAACAAGATCAAGAAAATCAAAATTGAAGCAATGAGTGCTTGGAGGAGAATAAAACAATCAGAATCATCCATATATTTCTTATATTCTATACAGCTTTTCTTCCATTGTGAAATTTAGGTAAACAAACACAGAACTCAAAGACAGCCTCTTATTAGACTTATACCTGATTCACGTAAGCAGGCTTTGGTGCCAAGCACTATTAGATCATGTCCTGGGAACATACATTAGGCTATTGGGATCTGGGTTTGTTTAGCCTGAAGAAGAGAAGATTGATATGATAGCCATCTTTAAAAATTTGAAGAGATGTCATACAGAAGACAGGATAATTTTTTTTTTCTGCTTCTGAAATTAGGACAAAATAGCCAAATGGAGTCAAAATGGCCAAATGACTAACTCTTCACAGTGGACATCATGATTTGATTTTGATGACTTGTTTCAACTTCTGTTTTCAGAATCTCTACACAATGGCCTTTTCCGCATTTTATTTTTAAAACAGGGCAGCGCGTCCTCCAGCGAGGACGTTTGCACTTGGGGGCCAACTGGGTCCGGACTACTTAATGTATTTCTGGACTTCAGTCCGCTCTGGAATGCTCAGAACTGGTGGTTCGCTGTGCTAATGAAAGACCAATTAAAAGAGGACTTTTAATAGCCAGGCATGCCCCAGTCTGTCGCTGCGCTAAGTGTAGATCTGCTGGCTCGCACCAGCACAAGGCTGCAGATCTTCTGGGGGTGGGCTTCCAGCTGGTGAGCTTCTCCAGTTGGTGGAGAGCCTCCAACAATTGGAAGCCTCAATTTTCATCTCCGGAGAGTGTGTAGCGCGGGCACGCACTGCTCCGGATCAGCGTGGATCGTCGGGGGGGAGCATGCCAGTCCGGTGAGTAACGGACTGCCCCATTTCCCTCCCCAAAGTGCGAAAAAGCCCACTGTTTGCCAATATGATGAATCCTCAAATCCCACACTGCTCCCATAAAGACCGTTACTACCTAACCAGTTATCTGTATCTGGAAAACCTTGCTATCTCTGTTCCTCTTCTTTTATTACTTTCATGCACTTTACACTGCAGAGATCCTACCTTTCCTCCTTTGAAAGTGGAAGAAAGGCACTGTACACAGAAAGAGAAATTGTAGTTGATGTGAAAGGGTTTTTAAGCCCATAAACACCCTACTGGCTGCCTCAGTGGTTCACATATGATATTAGCAACAGTCCCTACGAAAACACAAATTCTTCTGACAACCAAACACACATCAACAAACTGCTAAATGATTCAGGAAAAAAAAGTAAACATCCAAAAAGCACAGCAAGGAAGGCATCTGCTAATGACAGAGGGAAAGTTGCTACAAGACCATGAGGGCATATTAAGTTTTGCATAGAAAATATGTCCATGAGCTATTTAACTTCCAGATGCCCCTTTATTGATTATAATTTATGTCAACTGGTTATATAAACAGACGAGCCAAGTCCTTCCAAAGGCTCCCAGCAATGAACAGCTAGCTATGTACGGCTGAGATAAAGTTTACCTTCAGGGGTGCCCTGAGAGTTTTACATTTCCTTAAGGCTTTTTCTAAAAAAGGATGGCAGAACAGACTGGATTTGACACTAACTGCACTTCTTAAACCACATTTAAAGCAAAGCCAAGGAATGTGGACACAATCTGAAGGATGAGATTTTTTTTTCTTTTTTCTTTTTCTTTCTTTCTTTCTTTCTTTCTTTCTTTTTTTTTTTTTTTTGTGGAGAAAGGGAATAACTTTTCCAAGTAACACCCTCATGAGGCAGAAATAAGAAGCAAGCAGCTGGACAAAATCAAGGAAAAATGTACCTGAAATATGGACAGCACATAGCAGATGTTGCAAAATTCCTCCCTTATTTTTATGTTGAGGATGAAAATTACAATGAACAGAAAAATCACACAGACCACCAGAGGTGTGTGTGTGGGGGGGGTAGCTGACATGTTTTTTTCTTCCTTAGTTTGCAAAGGAGAATCTAGTTTAGTTTGCAAAGGTAATGGAGGTTGTTGATTCACACTTCAAAATGAATATTCACATCCTGGAGCCATTCAAATGTGGAGACCCACAGATATCTATGCATGACATATAGTCGCAGGGATATATAGTTATATGTGTAAATGCTTTCTCTCTTCAGCTGTTCAAACTATAAGTGCAGATGTTATAAGGAAAGGAACAGCTATTTTATGCAGCCCTACATAAAAAATAGGGTTAATAAGTGCAACCTCATGAAATCAAGAACAAAATTTCAGTGATAGGAATGGCAGCCATTATGAGTTCATCCATATATATAAGTGAAAAAACAATTAAAATGTATTTAATTCCATCTTAATATTGATCTTTTGTATGTTTTAATTTATTTTAATTTATATGCTTTAATTCGGAAGTCATCTTGAGCCCCAGTTCTGGAGAAAAGTCAGGGAGTATATAAGGAGTGAGCATGATAGATCATTGGGATATGATCCTGGAGACTGTGGTTTGATTCCCTGGTTGGCCATGGAAGCCCACTAGGTGACCTTGGGCATGTCACACACTCTCAGCCCCAGAAAACCCCATGATAGATTCACCTTAGGGTCACCATTAAGTTGGAAATGACTTGAAGGTATGGAACAACAACAACGTAAATGATAATAATAATTTAAAATTACACCTATGTGGCAAAAATTAAAATTAAACAAATATATACCATTTAGTGATCAAAATTCTGATTAATAATGTAATCTTATGCACTGATTTGAGGTTATCATTATCTCTGCAGTAGCTGAGAGCTTTTGCTGTACCATCTCTCTGTTGCCTCAATCCATCCATCCTTCTTGACTCTGGGTGTGATGGAAAACAGAAACAGAGGTGCCATAATCATACTGTCACTCCAGAAAGATACATGGCTTCTCACCATAATGTTTATGTCAATGATAAAATTAGCAAAGGAGAGCTTGTTGTAGCTGACAGGGCAAATCTGTGTAATTGAAAAGAAAAACAGAAAAGTATTCTAATCCTACCTTCCAGCATCATTCTGCCAGGTTTTTTTTTTAAAAAAGCAACTGGAAAGCAATTTTTCCATCTCTCAAATACTGTAAGCAGGACAGAGGGATTTGATGAACTATATTGTCAAGTGCTCCCGAAGACATGTAGAAGAATGACAACCCCAGAGAAAGATCATTGATCAAGGGAAATAAGATGCATAGCAGAACCAGAACTTTAACACAGTCAAGAAGTCTGTATCACCTAGGATTCAGGAATTTCAGAATCCCTGAAATTACCAAATGTTTGATCTTCCTACCTAAATGGGAAAATCCTATAGCTTTCCTGATTAAAGAAAATGTATATATTCTTTATTCTAAAACTAGCATATGGATTGCAGTTTCCTTTAAGCAATTATCAATGCCCCTCTGCAGTCATACATTGACCACTGGTGTCAAGAATGGACATAAACTCAGCTGAGGTGATTTCACAAGCCACTGTAGCAAAAACTGAAAAAGCATGCAATGGTTCTCAAGTCTCCAAAAATCATGTTCACATCCTTGGACAATTTGAACAGAGGAAACATTTTCATCAAAATGAGACAAGGAGACACCTAGACAACCCCTTGTGCCCTGCAAAACTGACATGGAGTGAATGTTAGTAATTCTAGCTGTGAATTGTCTAACAAATTGGCCACAGAAGGCCCTGTAGGATCCCTCACCCTCTGCAGTACTCAAATCAAAGGTCCTTTTAATATTTGATACAGCTTCTGCTACATGACATTGCACAGTTATGACAGTGATAGAAAATCTTTTCTTTTCCACTATCTTCATGACCAGAGGAGATGTTACACAAATGGTTCAAGTGGTTCAGATTTAAAGCATTTTCCTCCACCTCCCTTCAAACTTTCTCTCAAGTAGTACAGCCCTCAAGTAGCCTCACCAAGGGCATTAAGAAGCAATTGTATTTACAGTCTGGGAAGTTAGTTTCTCATTATATTAGCCAACCGGTCTGTAATGAATATGTATTCCTCAGAATAGTCTGGAAAAGAATTTAAGCCATATTTTTTTCTGGAAGCAGACTATCCTACCTACTCCTGGAAGACTAAAAAAAAATTAGATAATCCTAATATTTGTAATCAAGCCAGGATCAGTGACCAGCGCTGACTTCTATTTCAGGGGCACAGGGTTTATTCCAAACTTCAATGAGACTCAGGTACATTCAGCACCACGGATAGTTCTTTTAAAATCTAGAATAAAGCCCAGAATGAATTCATTGCCTCTCTGGTATGGAATCAGCCATCGACTACAGAATTTGATCACTAATATTCTGTCTGAAATAAAATATCAGGATAAGAGCATACACTGCCTAATAAGAGGACTTATTGATAGACTGGGTTTTATTTACAGTTATTCTCACAGCTATGGAATCCTGAGTTACATTCTGTGAATTTCAACTGAAGGGAGTAACACCCTACAAAAGTTTATGTCAAATGAAACATGCTAACTTTTTAAGGTCCCATAAAACCCTTTCTTGCTTTTCCATCCAATAAGGCAACCTCAATATTGTGTTGTTATTCTCCAGAACTTGTGATGAACTGTAACACAGCTAAATTAACCCAGTGAACTCAGTCATGGGCATCAGGGCTAGGTTATACCAAGCACAATCCAATATTCTCATGTTTTATACTTGGTACTTGATATAGATGGTGGTATCTCAGTGGATAACAGCAGGTCCTTCTTTCTGCCACTACACAACCATTGTATGAATCATTTAGTACTTAATCTCAAGCCTTGGAAATATTTTGACACTATCTAGTCACAAGAGTTGTGGCTTTCAGAAAGGGAAATTTGTATTACCTTGAGTCTAAGTGAAAATTGATTCTCTGATGGAGCTGCAGTAAGTCTCAAGTCTTCACAAACTCATTTAATTATGCTCATATGCTCTCTGTCAAAACAAATATGTTTACTTCAGACTTGGAAGAGGGTCTTTGGTCCTCTCAATGTTTTGGACTTAGCAGAAGAATATTTAAAAATATTTTAAAAAAACGATGTTCAAAAACCATGTTTTTCAAGTGTTTAAAAAACCTGAGAAGAAGAACCTTGGACTAAACAAGTCTTCATAGTTCAGGACTAACTTTGCACAAAATTCACATGCAGTCATTTTGCACAGAAAAGAGATTTTTCTACAAAGAAAACAATATTTCTATGCAGTAATTCAATTTTCAAACCAGAAAATGCTGTAAATGGGGATTTATTCTGTGCAATATTGGCATGTGGTTGATTTGCACAGAAAACATTTCCTGAATTGCCTTTTGTGTTCAGGAAATAATAGAAATATTATTTTATCCCTAGAATATGCAATTTCCTAGAGAAAAAATAATGCTGTTTTCTGTGCAGAGCAACCCCATGCATATTTTGTGCAGGATAAGTACTGACCTGAGAATACCTTTTGAAAACTACAAGGTTTTAAAATATTTTCTCACAAAATGAAGACAATTGCTAAAATTATTCATTGATTCTTTTGAAAATAAACTTATTAAAGAATTGTATCCGTATTGGGGATACAGATTCCAAACAAGCATGATCAATGATAAGGGGTCACGAGAGTTTTAGTTCAAAATATCTGAAGCATCAAAGTTTGACATTCTCTAATACTATGTGTCCTGTATAATTAGGAGAGCAATCCTACAGGCCAAGAGACAGCAACTCAGAGGACTTAAGAAGGAGCTGAGTTCCCTATTTTACCTTTTGGACCAGGGTATGCAAATCTTTGCTCATATCCCTCCAGATTACTGCTAGGCCCCTTGTAGCCCCTGTATGCTGCCCCCCCCAAATGGCCAAAAATCACTCCAGATTCTTAAATTACCAATGATAGCTGAAATATATCTCAAACCCTATTTTGAACTTAACTTGGCACAGTCCCAGGCCTCCCCAAGACTTACTTTTATAGCTATAACTGACACACATCACTCACTCATGAGAGTAGATTTTGGTAGTCCATGGCAGAGGAGGCATCAAACTCCTTTATCTGGTGGATTCCAGCATCCTCTCACAACAATTGAACGAATCAGTCCCCTAACAATATCATTCACTTGTACTATTCCATGAACAATACTCAGGGTTATATCATTTAGAACCGAAGAAAGAAATTTGAACTGTTCAGACATGACACGTTCCCACTCTGATAGCAATGAGAACAGCATAAGTAAGTTGTTAACAGGAAATGTTATTCTCCTGGTCTCTTCCCAAATAGCTTCATATACCTGAGCTGCCAGGCTGAAGTATAAACTATGCTGTTACCCTGATTTCTGGGGTCCCTTGGGGAACACCTAAATGTGCTCCATGTGATAGGGAATGGAATCTAGCCAGAGCACAAACTAGAGCAACGCAAGAGGCAGGGTAACCTCGCAGGGTCTTTTTACCCAGTTTTTATGTGGTCAGGTCACACCAAAAACCAAACAGAATGTCCAATAAATGATTTTATTGAATGCAAGTCTCATGCACCAATGCAATCACACATACATACACCCAAGAGCTATTAAGAAACAAAAGAGGGGAAATTGGATAGGGGAGTATTGAAGGGGTACAACTGGGGTAATAGCGCACCCTTTCCTGACATCCTGGGGTCCGGGAATGCAGCGGAGAAGTGGGGCTTAGTACAGAGAAGGCTGAGGGGATCACTCAATGGACAGAGCAGCAGTCTGCTGGCATGACTGGAAGTCATCCAAAGAACCACTCAAAAACTGCGACTATTTGTAGGGGGAAAAGTACCTGGAGGATTAATCCTTTCCCGGGGAGAACAATGGGTGTTGGAGCGATAACGAAGCTCCACCATGGTAATTTCCTTTGCATGATGAGATTGCAAGGTGTTGCTAAAGTCTCAGGATCTTTGGTTGTGTTGGTTTGTGGTATGACTTCATGTAAATGGTCCTTTCCTGATGGAATATTTGCTCAACTTGGGGCAGACACGCTAATTCCTTCAAGTCGGCGTCTCAGGGCTGAGGACCCTTTGTTTATTGTGGGTTTACACATCTTGAGGTCTCTGGGGGCTACGTGACTGGGGATTTTACTGGCCTGACCTGGTTTTCAATCCTTTGACCGTTGCTGCCTACGTGCCCATCCGGGTGACCTCTCAGGCACATTGAATCATACTTTAATATCAAAATTGTAGACTCCGGGACAGGGTTTACCAGTGAGATAACCTGCAGTAGAGCCTACTTAACACAAAATGGTTCTTCTTATGTCACTGTGCCACTGGACAGCTGTTAACATTTGGCTATGATGCTGACAAGGATTTTAGAATCCATTGACCTGGTGACTGGGGACCACATGCATGATAACCACACAAAAACACAGCACAAAAGTTTCAAAACAGCTGGACATATAAACTAAAAATTGCTTCTATATTCATTTTAGCTGATTTTTAGCTGAATTTCAGGTTGGGAGGGCCCACTGTGGGCATGAGTTGGCCCAAAATGGCCATCACACTTTCTACAATTGCTTACCCTTCAGTTAGACAAAGCTCCAACTTTGTAAAAAGAGATCCAATATTCTTTTGCCCCTGATAACTACTATAGAAGTTCCTGAAGTGGCTCCCTCTATGAGGCTGGAACTCTACTCTTGTAAAGCTGAACACAGAAGTATGCTGGGGGTACAGCAATGCTTAGAGAAGTGGAGGATTTGGATCTATTAGATCTGCAGGTCTCCTGCATTGACCACATCACAGGGAAACCATTCAATGATCTAAAATAATTCTGATGGCTAAACTGAGGCTGTAATACTTTGGGCACATCCTGAGAAGATATGAGTCATTAGAAAAGACAATAATGCTTGGTAAGGTAGAAGACACAAGGAAAATAGGAAGTCTGAGCAGGTGGATAAAGTCAATCAAGGAAGTGATGGACCTAAGTTTGCAAAACCTGAACAGGGTGTTGATAACAGAGTGACTTGGAGATCTCATAGAGTCAGCATAAATCAAAGTCAACTTGATGTCAAATAACAGCAAAATTAATTCCTCTCTGTGCTAAATAAAAGGAGGGATTTGTTTTTGAAGACTGGAAGTGTCCCATGGTAGGCAAAAACAGAAGGATAAAATTGTCCAACTGGTGAAAGTCTATTTGGGCTAAGGCAGATCACAGGTTTCTATATAGAAGCTCCTTCTTTCTCCTTCACCTTAGAACTACTCTCCAAGCCAATTTACTTCCTTTGTTTACTGTAAAGTGAGTAAAATTAAGCTTCAATTTTTCACTTATAAGAATCAGAGTCATTTTTGATGCTATATGACTCACTCCACTAGCTTACAGGAAATTTTTTTCCCTTTTTTTCCCCACTGTGCTTTGAAAATTCACTGTAATCATAACCACATCTTCAAAACATTTTAACATACACATATCAAGATACATTCTTGCTTTGCTTAGAGGATCCCCAATGTTCATGTAATTACTATCAAGAAATAATGTAAATCAGCTTTTTTCATGTGCTTGGTCTGTCTGCAGGAGACAATTTGGGGGCTTTCTTTTTAAATTTATAATGGTATAAACAAGAAAATTGACATTCTGCTCATAGATTTCGAGCAAACACCCATTTTCCTGAATGCTTTGAAGACTTTAAATGAGTGAGATAAGCAGTGCCTGTTGGTATTCATCTGGTGTTTATTTTACATCTTTAAAATCCAATCTGAGATGGCAGTTTAGCATCATATAGATTAAGTTATTGCCTGTTAATATATCTCACCCATGGAAAATAGGCATTGTGCTTCACTGATAAGGGGCAACACATCTATAATGCAGAGGATGAATGTACAGTGAAAATAAGTAATCACATCAAGATGAGTTAAGGCTGGGAGGAAAAATCCACATTTATAAAGGCCCTGGAGAGTTCTTCAGAAATTATGTAAGATTAGGAGGGCTTTTATGTTTATTTAAGCATTCCTTTTGGGTAGAAAGGCATGGCATTTATTGACTCACTAAAGGGTGGGAGAGATCAATCCTCATATATGCAAAAAGCTCTTAAACCAAGAATCTCTATCATTCCCAAAAGACATACTTTCTCCCCAGTCTAAAACAACATTTATCCTGTTAGGATCAATCAATGTGCATTGTTTTGAGATAAAGTACAAGACATTTGTTGTTGTTATGTGCCTTCAAGTCATTTTGACTTATGGCAACCCTAAGGCAATCCTATCATGTGGTTTTCTGGGGCTGACAGTGGCCATTTCCACACTAGCCTGTTATAGCGCAATGATTCCACTTTCAACATCCTCTGGAATCCTGAGGTTTGCAGTTTCGGGAGGGGCCAGGTGGCCCCTCCCAAAACTGCAAACTCCAGGATTCCAGAAGATGTTGAAAGCGGAATCATCGCGCTATAACAGGCTAGTGCAGAAATGACCAGTGTGTGATGCACCTGAGGTCATGACCAAACACAGAATCAGATTCTGGTCTCCGGGGCCACAGTTCAGTACTCAAATCACTACACCAAGATATTAATACTTTGTTACTATTATTGCTGTTATTATTTGCTGAGGTGTCTCAAAAAATGAGCAAGGCTTCTAATTTACCATAAGCATTTTTCAGGCTCAATATTATGAAAAGAAAAGAAAGTATATTAGACATGATAAAAATCCCCAATCTAATTTTTTTAACCATCAGAAGATGGAATGAAAGACCATCTGCTCTACCTTCTTAATTTGTCTATCAGTTTTCCTATATGAATTTCAGCTGTTCAAAATGCTCATTTGCATTATGAAAGGTAGTAAAAGAAGCTACTAACATTTAAGGCAATACAATATATAACTAGTCACTCAAGAATTGTTTTGGACGGTTGATCTGTTAGCATTATTTTCTGATACAGTTACAGCATGATCCAATTTCAAATTGAACAAGGTGAGTTAGGCTACCATTAGGCTAAACTGTGCCTGGTTCTATTAAGGTATACTGGAATATGGCAGGTTTGAGGAATTACATCTTTCAAAAATGCCAGTATTGCATTATATGATCTGTACCCCCAGGTTGTTGTATGCTTGCAAGTTCTTTCCAGATTTTGCCAACCCAAAGGTGAATATATCACAGGCTTTCTTGGCCAGATTTGTTCAGAGGATGCTTACTTTTGCATTCCTCTGAGAGTGAGAGAGCGTGACTTACCCAAGGTCACCCAGGAGTTTCCATGGCTTAGTGGAGATTCAAAATCTTGCCTCCAGAGTTCAGTAGCTCAAACTATTATACCAAGCTGGTTCTCACTGTACCACCAAGATTAATGTGCAAATCAGACCACAGTTCTGCTTTGACTGTACAGTTTCCTGACTTTCGTGAAACACTTCATGAGACTTGAGCCCATTTCAGAGTGCATTTAAAACTTCATTTTTGAGATAAAATACGACAGCCTGGAAGAAGCTTCTTTTAAGTAGTTAATTTTCATTTTCATTTTAGGTACTTCAAGCTGTTGAATGGTGAACATTCAGAGGTTGTTTATAAAACAGTAACAAGAAAGATTAGTGTAGTTACTTCTGAGAAGCATGAAAGCAAGTGTTACTTCAAAAATGTAACACTTGTGCTGTGGGAAGAGAAATCTCGGATTCTAACTACAGCAAAATATTTTTGAAAAGTTGCTTTCTAAGGTCTGTAAAACACATCTAGAAAGGTTTATAGCAAGCATGTTTATAAGTAAATATTTTATCAATGTATAACGTGCATTTTGTGCTGTTTTTTAATAATATAACCTTATTGATCAATGAAGAAATGGGACAGGAAGAACCTATGAATGAATAGATGTCACAGTGCCAAGAATCAGAAACAGACTGATTTAGACATCTGTATGTGGGGTAGCTATTTTCTGTTACTTACAGAGTTAGTATTAGTTCCACATAACTGCAGGGCAAAACTGCTATGAAGTAGCATTTTGGATGCAAGAAAATATTGCCTAGGATTGAAAGAATTTCTTTCAGCTGGAAGTAGATGATAGTTTGACAGAAAACTGAAGTGGTCTGACAGATAGAGTCATTGTTGCCTACGGTGCATGTGTGTGTATATGCGTCTTCAAGTTGCCTGTTGACTTATGGCAACTCCATGAATTTCACAGTGTTTTCTTAGACAAGGAATACTTAGAAGTGTTTTCACCAGTACCTTCCTTTGAAATATAGCCTGTTATTCACTGGCAGTTTTCCATCCAATGAATAGGATGCTACTTAGCTTTTAAAAATAGACAGGATGTGATGCCTTTAAGGTATTTAGCTCCCTTGCCTATGGTACACCGACATCCAATTTCCCTTTCCCACTATTACCTTCACTCAAACAGAATCAGTAAAAAAACCTCCCCTTCCACCAAAAGAAAAAAAGAAAAAAAGAAGAAGAAAAAAGAAAAACCTGTTTCCTGAGATGACAGTGGGTTGAGTGTACCTGTTATGTATGAGATTGCCTGGTACGTATAAGCTTCAACAACCAAAATGGGGTGGGACAAAGTAAGAAGAAAAGCATTACTACAACAAAATCCAACTCTTGTGTGTTTTCAGTCTCAATATCCAGCTATGCATGCACCTTTCTCAAAAGCTAACACAAACCTGTCATGGAAGACTCATGCAGAATGGGCCTTCTCTTCTTGCCTTTTGGTGTTTTCTCTGTGAAAATCTTGCCCCTCTCCGGTTACTCAATTTTGTCTCTCAAAGGAAGGGAAAAGGTTACAATATCACGAGCACAGCTTTGAGCAGGAGTCAAAACTCAAAGATAGTGGAGAATGAATCACTCAAGCCTGAGAGTGCAATATTATGGCTGAAGAACAACCTCTCATTCCTGACTTTGAGCCTGAGCGTCACAGAAATACAGTATTACAGAGCTGGGAATGACACCAAAGACTCTCTAGGGCATCCCCCTTCCACTGCAAGGATTCACAGCTAAGCCATCTCTGACAGGCAGCCATCTGATCTGTGCCTAAAGAGCTCTAATAGAAAAGGAGAGGTACACTGCCTTCCACTGTGAAGCAGCATTTACCATCAGGACATTCTTCCTAATGTTTGTGGACCCCAAGAAAGCATATTCACAGATCTTATTCCCAAGACTGATTCATCTAAATTACCATTAGCATCTTGTACCTTGTTAAACTTAGGCCCTTTCCGCACGGGATAAGCATAACGGCGCGGTGCAACCTCTGACAGAGGTCGTCTGCACCTTGGGAGTGGACTGATTCGGACTACTTGTCGCAGTTCCGCATCTCATTCTGCTCCAGAGCAACCCGAAGTGGTTGCGCAGTGTGCTTTTTAAAAACCTGTTCTTACAGGTTTTTCAAAAGCACAGAGCACGCCACTCCGTGCCACTCCATTCCCATGCTCCAGTGGGTGCAGATTTGCAGGCTCGCACCAGTGCTAGCCTGCAGATCTGCCAGGAGTGGGCTTTAGGCTGGCGAGCTTCAGCGGTTGGTGGGGAGCCTCCACCAACCGGAAGCCACCATTTTGGGTGCCGCAGCAGTGCAGAGTAACAAGCTCGCACTGCTCCTCGTCAGGATGGACTCAAACGGACCCACCAAAAAGATGGTGAGTAGCGGCAGGGAGCGTTTCCCTCACCGCGTGCGGAAAGGGCCTTATTCAACAGAAAGTGATGCCAAGGGGGGGAAAGTGTTCACCTTCAAGTATTGTGTGTGTACACACACACATGTGTATATATACATACTTGTAAGGAGTCACACTTCTCAGTAGGGATTGTGGAGTCTAGAGGCAGTAGTCCGGAAGGAAAGAGAATTAATGCCAGCTCTTATCAAGTCAGCTTGTAATAGGAAATAATATTCTATTTCCTAGATGAAAAATTGGCGTCTCGACTAGGAAAAGCAAGTTGAGAAGAATTAATATAGAAGTGAAAAGTTTTTGACCAGCATCCACACATCCTAAAATATTCAGAAAATAATACAATGTGTGTGTACATATGCACCAAAGGGGGTGAGGATTTGTGCAAAAAATTAAAAAATGCAAACACCCTTTCATTTCCAGAGATATCTATGACTGTTTTTTCATGTAAAACTTATGTTTTGTTTTGTTTGACAGAAGAAAACATCATTCCCTGCCTCCCCCCAAAAATCATATTTATTTCCAGAAAGTGTTTCTGTGTGTGAAAACATATATATTTCCAGAAAGTGCTTGTGTGTGTGAGAGAGAGAGAGAACAGAAACATTTTGGGGTCAGAAAATACGATTTTGGCTCCCCAAAATTGCCTTTCTGGATATGTGTGTGTGTGTGCAAAATAATCTACTACTTGCAGAAACATACACTGGGGGTTTTCTGTAAAATGCATAGGTTTTGCACTAACGTCCCACAATTTTAAAACAAAATGCCCAGATGTGTTGCTGGAAGCAAGTGTATGTGTGCATGTGTGTGTGTGTGTTTAAAACAATGGAGAGGTTCATGCAAAAATAACTCATCCACTTCTGTGCAGAATTGTTTCTCTCTGATGTGCAAATTCTGGCAAAAAATGTCTAGAAATATACACTTTCTCTTGCAGCTGTGAGATTCTACAGAAATCATTCATCTTTGCATGCAGAGATGAAATAGTCAATGATTTACATCTCTAATAGTAGGTGCAGTACTGAGTTTTAGTGCCTTGCAAGTACCAGTTGAGAACCTATAAATCCACTCTGGTGCAAACTGCAATCTCTTCAGCTGTACTGTGAACAACAACAAAGTCATGAGGGAAAAGCTACACACAATTGAACAGCACATGCAATTTGGCCCTGAGTGATACCCAAGGGCTTGAACATTCCCAATGGTGTCTTGAAGAGCTGATCTATGCTACATGCCCAATGTCATATTAGCAAGTGCTTTCAAAATCCACTTCAGAATCACAGACAACTTGTTTTAGGGCAAGGGTGACCACTTGTTCTAGAAAACACAGACATAAAGGTCTACTGGATGCTGTGTGAGACTCTTTCAACCATGGCCTTGGTGCTGTTTAATTTCATAGTATGTATAAAGTGCATTGCCAGTTCACAGGCAAGAAAAGACATTCCTATTTGTTGTTGATGATGAAGGCTCCAGAGTTCATCTGGATAGCATATTAACTGAGAAGGAAAAGGACACATAAGTGAACTTAGCTTCCTCTTGTTTTGTAGCTAGTTGACATTTTAAAAAAAATTGCACTGGGAAGGCATACAAACACACAATTTCTCATTCAGATTGTATCTCCCTCATGCAAACTCTTTTTTAAGTAACGTTCCAACCTCATGAAAACCTCATTAATGCTTTATCTCCCCAACTAGGCATGTCAAAAAATGCCTTCAGAGTAAGACTGATGAAGTATTCCCACTGAGCTCAGTTCAATACCTTATCTACTAGATCATGCAAAGTCTGTACAAGCAATCAGAACTAGGTGAATAAACAAACATGGGAGAGGTGGAATCACAAAAAGTAGATGGCAGAGGGTTGGACCACACCCTTGACATAACCCACTGACTTGTAAACAGACCCTAAATAGGACAGCAATTCACAGGAAAAGAAATGTATCTTCAATCTCTTGCAGATGTCTATTCATGTACAGTTTATATGGTGTAAAATGTGCTTGCATTAGGCCCTTTCCACACCTTAGCTTCTTCCAGCGCTGGGGTGCGGGGATCGTGCAAGCAGCCTCCAGTGAGAGGCTCTCATGTCTGGGGTCCTTCGGCTCCACACAAGCTGCCTGCTCGCGTGAGAGCCCCACCTCTTCCTTCCACAGCACAGCCTGGGATCTTCCCAGGCTGCACTGGGGCAGGAAGCATGACTGGCGTGGCTCCGGAGGCTCTGCATGCCAGGTAGATGTGCACAGGGTCTGGGAGCAATGCACGATTGTGCACCATTTTTGGTTTCTAGCCAAAAATGAAAAGGTGTGCGATCGGTGCCTGCCGGCCCCTGGAGCATCATGTGATTATGAGTGCATTATGCAGATCACTCCTCACAATTGAGTGATGCTCCAGACGTCCTTTCACATGGAAAATGCCGTGCGGAAAGGGCCTTAGTCTTGTATAGTGATTGGAATGTACAACCTAGTATAAATGACAGCAGATAAGGTTGAGAAGTAAACTTTTCCCAAATGAACTTTAACATCATCATGGGACATTTTCCAGAGAATGAAATATGGAAGGGGCATTTCATACTGTGGCTTGGACACTGCCTGCCCCCAGGGTGTGAGCATTTTGCACCTGGTGGACCATAGCTGGTCTCAGAAAATGCAACTCATGACTGAGGGGTGGTTCCGCCACTAGTGGTTTATTGTTCCAACACTAGTGCCTTATTGAGTGGAAGTGCACAAAATTCACACATGGTTGCATAGAAAACAGATTGGGCTGCAAGCTCAAATCTGATTTTAATCACAGTCCATTTAAAACAACATAACAAATTTGATTACTTTCCATTGAATTTATGAAGAGTTTTGCAAACATAGGAAAACAAACAGAACTTAAAAATACATATCAATAGCAACGTATTTTAGCTTCCACCTTACAAAGATGGAACTGGGCTTGAATTAGGCAAGAAAATAAATGTAAATAATGCTCTTCTAAGCAGGAAACTAGAGAAACCAGTGGCCAGGCATTCTGACTTGGAACATCATAACCTCTTTGATTTTGTCCCCGTCTGGCACTGAGGTCCCATCTCCTTCAGATATTTTGGGTAAAAGAGAGAATTTTTGGATTTAGTCTCAACTTAGAATGCTGATAACACAGTGTTCATTGCTTCAATAAATATATTAGCTCCAGTGATTAGTTGCATCCTTCTTGGATCAAGGAAAAACTTGAGAGAAATGCTGTGTTGGTTTGCTTTTTAATCGTGTGTGTGTGTGTGTGTGTGTGTGTAAATAAAAAAAAATTGGAACCTATCATTTAATAAAGATGTGGGCAATTGATAAATGCTGGAACAGGGCTCCAATGACACCCTTAAACTCCCTGGATGACTGTCTTCATTCCCAGTGTCATGCTTTCACCCCACTCCCCCACAAAAAATATTGAGGCCCAAAATATTTTCCATCCTAAAATGTCAATAGTAACCTCTCAGCTTCCAAGAACACTATTGACTATTCCATAGCATGGGGAGGTATTCTGACACCCCTCTTCATTTCAGGAACATACATACCTTTTTCTGTTTTTTAAAAAGAGCTAGAAAAGGGAAGAACATAGTGAAATTATAGCAATGTTCCCAGCCTTGGACACTTTTGGCCATCTTTGGGCAAAAATATATATTTTGGACCTCAAATTTAGGAGGTTCATGGGAAACCCCAGAAGATTCCAAAGTGACCTTAGGGAGGCTTCATATACGGCTTTTCTGCACGACAATGCTCTCCTCCATCATCTCATTGCAATCTTGGCAGCGCCTCTGCCAGGATGGGAGTGTGTCCCCAAGGCTCCCCTTCACATCCAACTGGATGCCTGCAGAAGGGAGCACAAGGGACATGCTCCTTTCTTCCACATTGCAGCTGGCCTTCTTCCCATGCTGCAGTGGGGAAGGAAAGACATGATTGTGCTTCTGTCCCTTCTGCGTGGTTGGCACAGAAAGAAGGCTCGCTTATCGGGGGCCATTGACGGAGTTTTTCCATCCATGATATACCCCGTGATCATGCTGGCTGGTGACACAAGAAGGATGGAACTATGATGACATCATGCAGAAGTGTCATCACGGTCACACTCCTCTTATGTCCCCATGCTGGGAGGACGTTGTCCTGCGGAAAGAGCCATAGTCTATGGGCTGCACTTTACCTACCACTGTTTTACTGTGATGCCACTTCCTTCCACACGTTTACTTAACTCACTTCATCTCAGACAGAAAGTGTGCTCTGTGATGCTTTTTCATGCAACAACTATCTTCACTGGCTACAGAAAATGACTGATACACACAAGGTCCCTTGGAGGCAATTTTGATAAACCATATTAGAACTATGAAACCTATTGTAAATGGATTGTTTTCACTACAGTTTTTCATGGGCTCTGGTAAATATGTGACACATTGGAAAACATCACATATTTTTGTAAAAAAAAGGGTTAAATTTCTATTTTTAAAGAACAACAATATATAACTGTCAAAGGGGCTTGGGAAAAATAAATACATTTTTATATATAGTGCTTTTTAAGCTCCCATGGGAGACAGCCTGGAGAGATCAGAAATGGATGTTTTGCCCCACTTTGTAATCAATACAAGGAATAGATCAAAAAGCTTCTGGTCCAAGCAGTAATGGAAAGAAAGAGAAAGAAAAAGGTAAAAAGAGGGATAGCATGGGAGCTGTGAGAACTTCCTTGGCAATTGTCTGTGTTGAAAATCCCAATGATAAAAAATATGGTAGCTTTTTTAAAGAGAAAATATTATAAAAGCTGACAAGTGCATATCCTTATTTTGCAAACAAATTCAGATTGAATAAATAGGACGTAAATACCATGTGCAAGTATTTCAGCTTTAGGACTGGTTCTCACATATACATAATTCACAGGATTTGTCATCTCTTGACAAGTCAGTCCTTGATAATTCACAGGTGAATGTGCCAATTGGGTCACTGAAAACAGAGTAGTGACTGGAAAGTCCTGTCTATGCTGTTTTACATGTATAAGTCACCAGCTGATGTTCCAGTTATCTCACAGGATCACCTCCACATAACCAAATCACTTCTTCCAGCAAAATAAATAAAGAGAGAACTGTCAGAGGCTGGCATCCCCTATGACTCTCCACAGGATTCTGGAGTACCACAGAACCCTAGCTTCATATTTAAGTGGGGGGGGGGACTGTGTCTTGAGAGGTATTTTTGAGTCCAAAATATTTAATATGAGGGGGAACCGGGCAGATCTGGAAGGCCTAGAGATATGCAGAAATGATCTTGAGGTCAGCATATGGCTTATGGGTTGAATGCTTCTCTTCAATATGTAATGGCTAGAGTCCTGTACACAATTAACTTGGGAGAAGTCCCACTGAACTCAGGCAAGAGGTGAGAAGTATCTAGTTATAAATAATTAATTACTTGTAATTAATTATTTTTGCAAGAACATTTTGATTTTAACATAATGAGGGAAAACTTCATATCTTTTGATCTAACGGTAACACTGTTACTATCACATGTATTGGGTTTTGAACTTAAACAATCATATAGGCTGAACACTCAGGGCTTTATTCCACTTTAACTGCTATACCAACATCCTATGGAATCTTGGGATTTACAGTTTAGGGAGAGGCATTGAGAATTCCCAGTTAGGCAGCTCTTGGGCCTCTGTAAACTACAAACCTCAGAATTTCACAGAATGTTGCCATAGCAGTTAAAGTAGAATCCTAGCACTGTAACGGTGCAGAGTGATATGGCTCTAAGTGTTGGCTTGTATTGGGCCTCACGAAGAAGTAGACAGCAAAAAAGTTTGCTTTGCACCACAAGCCAGTGGTTTTCAGCATTCAGACAGGGCTTTTTAAAATAATAAGAAAAATATTGAGAATAATAGCAATAACAGCCACAACTCCAACAGCAATGATTATGGTTGCTTTCTTGAAATATGGTTTTATTTTATTTTATTTTTTAAAAAAGGTACAATACTAGCATTTTTTTTTTAAATGAGCACTATGAAGAGCATACAGCCAATGTTGTGTAGTAATTTGAATGTTGGATTACAAACTTTGGAGGCCAGAGTGTGAATCCATGCTCAGCCATGAGAACCCACTAGGTGACCTTGGGGAAGTTACAGTCTTTCAGCCTTGGAAGAAGGCTACAGCAAACCTCCTCTGGATAAATCTTGCCAACAAAACTGAGTGATGTTTGCCTTATGGTCACCATAAATCAAAAACAATTTGAAGATCCACAACAGTTGAGAGGAATTTTGGAAACATTAAATGTAACTAATTATTTTTAAAAGTAACCTTTAAAGCTATGAGCTCAGGGATTATTGAGTCACAATAATCTGATAGTTGAACTCTACTAGAATACCCGATGATAGGTTAGCCTCAGGGTGACCACAGGTCAGAAATGACTTGAAGTCACACAACAACAACAAGAACAACAACAACAACAGGCTAAGAATCTCTCCTATCAGCTCCAACTGCCACTGATCTGGCCACAGAGGGAAAAGAAGAGCAATCATGCATACCCTTCTTGTGCTAGGACCAAGTTACTGCTGAATTTAATTTTCCTTCTCATCTTCTCTTTTCCCTTGTGTGACATATCTTATTTAGACTGTAAGCTGGAGGGAAGCTCCTGTCAAACTATTTGTCAGGTTCGCTGTAAATTACTCTGGGAGACGTTTTGGTGAATGGGTGGGTGAATGAATGAACAAATAGCTATAGAAAGGCATTAGATGTAGGACCTTTTTGCACAGCATTTTCCATGTGAAAGGGCCCCTCGAGCGTCGCACAAATGTGAGGAGCTGTCCACATGATGCACTCACATTTCCGCAATGCTCCAGGGCCTGGCAGGCACCACTCATGCACTTTTTCATTTTTGGCTTTAAACCGAAAATGATGTGCAGTCACGCATTTCTCCCAGGTCCCGTGCACACTTACCTTGCGTGCGGAGCCTCGGGAGCCGAGCCGGTTGCACTTCCTGTCTCAGTGCAGCCTGGGAAGGTCCCAGGCTGCACTGCGAAAAGAAGAGGTGGAGCTCTCGTGCGAGCAGGAAGCTCGTGCGGAGCTGAAGAAACCTGGACGTGAGGGCCTCTCACAAGAGGCTGGTCGTGCGAGCACTGCACCCCAGTGCCGAGAAAAAGTAAGATGCGGAAAGGGCCATAGTCAAGTCTCCAAAATGTTATTTTCACTTTAAAGCAGTTACAAGGTAGGTTTTGACTGTGAACAATGACATGATGTAAAGGGGGTGTTAAGAGCCATGATAGCATAGGGGTGTAGTGGACCATCATGGTGTAGTGGTGCAGTTAAGAGCCATTGTGGTGTAGTGGACCCTGGAGAAAAGGGTTGAATTCCCTGTTTGGCCATGGAAGCCCCACAGGGTAACTTGGACAAGTTGTACACACTTAGCCCCAGAAAACCCCATGAAAGGTTCACTTCTGGGTCAATGACTAGAAGGCACACAACAATAACAAAAAGAGCATTCAAACCTTCCCTAGTAACCAGTTTGCATGGGCTGGCATTGTGTTCTAAAGTGACAAATTTTTAACCCAATTACATCTCTGTAGCTGCTCCAAATGCAGAGAGATTCCACCGACTCTGTCAGACTGCCTAAATTCTCCCCTTGCCTACCTTAACACCCAGCAGATGTATTGAGCAAAGGAGGTCTCTTCAGCTACCCATTCGAGTGCAACGAGAATGATATTTTAGTGCCCTCCTACAAAGAAACAAGGCTGTTACAATCAGAAGCAGGACCTTTATAATTCCATACTGCAGCCTTATTTGCTGCTAGGAGAGGGCATGGAAATGTCATCCTCCTTGTATTTCAATCAGCAACTGAACAGACCTCCTTCTCTTGATCTAGCCAGTAGTTGTTAAGGTGAGCTGGGGGATTGGGCCAAGAGACTTTACTTAGTCAATTTCCACACTACACTGTTATAATGCTATTATTCCACTTTCAACACCCTGTGGAATTTTGGGGTTTGTAGTTTACTGGGGCCAAAGAGCTCTCTGGCTGAGAATTCTAAAGGCCCCTCCCTAAACTGGATTCCCCAGGATTCCACAGGGTGTTGAAAGTGGAATAACAGCATTATAACAGTGTACTGCGGAAATGGCCATAGTTATGTATATGGAACTAAATACTTGATGTAGAACAGCAGCACTGATCTTCATTTAGCTAACATATATACAAACATATTTATCTGATCTGCTAGAAGAATAGTGAAACATCAACGGATACCTGCATCATGCTTGTCTCTTGCACATTTCCAGAGAATATGTGATTTTCAGTACAATTCTATCCACATCTAATTGTAAGTCCCATTGAGATAAATAGAATTTACTTTAAGGTAAAATTGGGGAAATGGCATCTAGGAATCTAGGCAGCAGTCTAGGAAATTTAGATGTTTATGTTATACACACTTTAGAATAGTTTATCTTGTGAACATATTGCTTTAAGATTCTACAAGAACAACAAGAAGCACTGTGTTAAAATAGCTACAATGCAAGAAAATACAGTTCACTCTCCTCCTTTCTGTTCATTTCCTTGTGTGTGCAGATATGTTTAATAAACGGAAGCTGATTTTATTCAATGTCTCTTTCTGCCCACCCCCTGAGGTTTATAATACCTAAACCTGAATTAAGCTGGCATTATATCTTGAAAGGCCAAGAAAGTACAACTCTTCTTTGACTGTTCAGTGAAGGCAAAGCTGTGCTTTGAACTAGTAGAACCCTTTCAGGGCAAAAGCTTAAAGAAGCTTATAAAGATGAAAACCATGTGTTCTCCCATCTTTCTCATTTAATTTCATTGAGTGTAGTGGCACAGAATTCTCAAATATTCTCATACTTTCCCAACTTTTTCACAGACAAAAACAGGAGGCACTCTTTGCGTAAAAACTTTGTTCCTGCTTTTATATCTGCCTGGCTCCACCCTCTACTTCCACTGTGTGGAATTAAATTCTATTCTTTTAATGCTACCTATTTATTGTACATTTAGTTGGTCGTAGTAGCTTATGCAAACCTGAAAAAAGCCTGATTGGTAAAGCTGTTAGGGTGATGAACAGGGAATGGGGAAGAAGGAATCAAAGGGTTCAAACGTTCACATAGATGAACCTGATCTCATTCCTTGTGTATCTTATCTCCCAGGATTGTTCTGAAGTCAGGATAGAAAGAATATTCTTAAATATTTGGGAAAGGAACAGTTAAAAAAAAGTTTCTCAAACATTGAGAAACCCTGCCAAATAGAATCCTGGAATGATGAGGATCGTCATAGGGCCTTTCCACACTACACTGTTATTGTGCTATTATTCCACTTTCAACATCCTATGGAATCCTGGCGTTTGCAGTTTAAGGAGGAGCATATAGAATTCTCAGCCAGAGGGCTGTTTGGCCTCAGTGAACTACAAACCCCAGAAATCCACAGGAGATTGAAAGTGGAATAATAGCATCATCATCATCATCATCATCAGCATCATCATTATTATTATAATACTATTATGTAATGCAGAAAGGCCCATAGTTAAGAGCATATTCTATACAAAATTTGCACATGGCTTTTTTCTCCTGAAGATCAATATTTTCTGTAGAGAAAATAATATTTTCTGTTTTCTGTGCATGTGTGTGTATATGTGTGTGTGCGTGTATACACACACACACAAACATTTATATGTATATATAAACATATACACAGACACATACAGTGCCCCCTCAACTTTTCCAAAGGTTCAAGATGCAGAACCCCTGGAAAAGTTTTTTAAAAATGTGAATAATTCCCCCGCCATCTGAGTGAGCACTCCCTCTTCTATTTCCTCCTGGGGCCCCCTTCTCCATGCTCCTGTCTTCTCTCTGCACATGCAAATGATAGGCAAATGTGGAGGAGGAAACACTTCTCACTCCCCACTCCATTATCCTACCTGTTGACCATGCACCCTACCTTTTCTTTGCAGAGAAGGAAGGCAGCATACCTAGGTAAAAGGCCAGGGACTGGGAGGGGGAAAATGGGGGGAGGCAAGTGAGCATCTCACAAATAATCCAATTTGTGAAGGTCAAACACATGAATGTGGAGGGGGGGGCTGTACATGCTCTTTTCAATGAAAAAAAATGCAGATTTTGCATTACAGATTTTGCAACTACAGCATCAGGGACTAATGCTCATGAGTATTTTGCACTGAATGCAAACATGAGTATTTTGCATAGAATGAATCCTGGACTGCAAATAGTATTAGAATACTGTACAGTTTCAAAGACTTTCTCACAGAGGGAAGGAAATAGCTACAACTACTTGTTGCTCCTTTCAAGAACAAAACTGCTAGAGAATTATATCTCTCTTCTGAGGCTAAGAAGGAAGTGGAGAAACAGTTAGGCTACCTAGAAAAGAGAATTTTTGACACTTTCTTTTTGTTAGGAACTTTCCAAAATGCACAACTAATTTCCTTCTCTCTCCCACAATAAACATGACTGAAAAATCTGAGGAATAAGCAATATGGCAGTGAGAAGTTGAAAGTTTAAGAAGAAAAAAAACCTGGCAGATTTGTGTCTTCCAGGAAGGGAATTTCTGAATGCTTAGCTCTTGAAAGCCTGGCTTCAAATCCCTGTTTGTTCAGTCCTATTTGTGCTGTTAAATTCAGAGAGCCACCTCGATTCCCATGTTTGAAAAGACTTCATGTCTTTTAATAATTACAAGCCATGCACAGACAACATGGTTGTCTCTATATTTGGAACAAACATATCTACTGCGTTTGGCTGGTGTAAATGGTGGCAAAATTTGTTTCAGCTCATTTCCTTTTAGAACTGCTTAGGGCTGTCCAAGAGACAGAACAACTTTAGCAATTTGTTCTTGGAGGCTCACAAAGGATGGTTTCCTCAGCCCTTGTAGATACCACTGATCCCTGTCCTGACTATACCCCATTGTTCATCAGAATTCCCTCTCCTAAGAGTCCTTGCAGAGGCATGGGAACTTCTCCTTGGAGGATTTCAGTGAAATCCCAATGCCCTGGGAACAAATGATTTAGATTCACAAGTGTCTAGAAAAGAGAGGTTGGCACACTTCTATGTAACATAATAATAGGGATATAGAAACAACTCCACATTATGCAAACACAGATGTTTCAATTTTTTTCCTCCAAAACCAAACCTAAAAAACAAAACAAGCATTGAATGGAAACAAAAGCCATACTTCCAGCTAAATTCTGCAAAGGAGAGGACTGTTTTTTAAAAAAGAAATGTTATGCATAAAGGAAATAGGACTCCCTCCAATGAGAAATTACATTACCTGTGGATTCTTTTCTCTGTCTCTACTCTGTAGAGTAGAGATGGGTTATAGCGTGAGGAAATCTGTCTGTTTTGCTTTCTCTCATATTTAGTTTTGGAAAAAATTGGGAAATTCTTAACAGAAACACAGCGATATGAAATTCTCACCTGCCGATAGTGTTAAGTTTGCAACAGGACTTTTCCTTTGATTGTTAGCAATTAAAACACAAATGCCATCAGATCCAAATATATTACAAAGAAGGGAGACTCTCTGGAGATACAAACTTAAAGTGATCACACCAGATATCACCTGCAAAGTAACACCTAACATCATTCATCCAATTCAGAATTTTCCATCCTCTGTATTCTGCAAATACCAGCTTAATACACTAAACCTACTTTACAGCAGCTGAAGAAGTAGAAGCTAAAATGTCATGCTGTAATGCCTAAAGGGCTATAGAGTTATCATTCCACTTTCAACATCCTATGCAATCCTGGGGTTTGCAGTTTAGGGAGGGACCTTTAGAGTTCTCAGCCAGCGAGCTCTTTGGCCTCAGTAAACTACAAGCCCCAGAATTCCACAGGATGTAGAATAATAGCTCAATAACAGAGCAGTGCTGAAAGGCCCCTAGTATTTCTCTTAAATACACACACACTCTAATATACATCATATACAAATATTATACAAATCAGTATTCATCTTTTTCTTTGCATAGTGAGGCATAAGTCAGGTGGCCACCCCAACCTGAAGGCCTTAGCTTGCATTCAGTTGAATCTATTCCTTAGCGGAAAGCATTTTTACTTATGCCAGGGACAGCATCCAACTTTGGCCAATCCTTCATACCCATTTAAGCTTCCCTCCTTCGAAATAGCTCTTTCCGAGAATTGAAGACATTATGGAACAGTATGGAATATGGCACAGAAGACTGCAGTAGGTAGGAAGTGAAACATTAGGTTGTGTAGCTAGAAACATTTTTACGATCTGACAAAGTAAGTCACCACTGGATGCAACTCCTCCACTGGTTCTTCACATAATTTGAAGGAAGGTATTTCTGTGTGGTTTAATTTAATAAATGAGGCATCATTTTAGGCACTAAGTATAATAAACTCTCATTTTCAACAAGCAGATTCATAAATTCATGCTGTTAAAAAACTGCTTTCTATCAAAAATGGTCCAGCCTCCTATGGTTTTCATTCAGACTCCAGTTCTAAACAGCAGGAGGAACTTTGCCCATCACAAATACAGCCTTATCATTAGAGAATTTCCCTTTAATACTTAAGCACCAGTGGAGATACTCTCTGAAAACATTTTCATCACAAGTAAAGCATACACGGGCTTTGAGTTTTTTAGTCCCCTCTTTCCAATGTTTGCAGTGAAATGTATCACCTTTTTACA
The DNA here is from genome assembly GCA_948474755.1 of Ctenosaura bakeri. NCBI lineage: Eukaryota > Metazoa > Chordata > Lepidosauria > Squamata > Iguanidae > Ctenosaura > Ctenosaura bakeri. The sequence continues at coordinate 105,691 of CAOLHI010003664.1, read as the reverse complement.
CTACGCAGGTTCCACATAATGAATAGAGATGAATAATAAGTGGGGAAAACATCAAAATCTCTGCCATGGTTGTTCATTATTCTAAATAAAGCAAGTATGTTGTTTGTAACTGGTGCCTGAACCAGTGAATGTTTACTCAGAAAGAAATTTCACTGAATTAATCAGACTAACAATTACGTGTCCACAGAAGAACACTCAAAAGGTACAATTATATGTACTGTTTAGTTGGAGTAAGCCTCTCCTTCTTTAAAAAAACAAGAAAGAGAAAATATACATATGCCATATGATTACGTTATATATTATATGCCTATAATCCTGAAGAAACCCACTATATAGAAAGCTCCATTTGGCTGGAGTTACTCCATGATAATCATTCATAGTTCTACAATGTAAGGCTTCCAAAACGAAGTGCGCAGTGGAATGATTCCACCTAAGCAGATAGTCATCAACAGCATATTTTACATGTGAACATATTTCCAAGTTGGGGTGTGGAAAATCTGTCAGTTACCTTCACTGTGTTTATTGGAATCCTAGCACAATTCTCATTCTTTCCCAGTTCTGTATCGGATTGTAAGGTTTGTCCTCCTTTCTACATGGAAAGTGGTGCAAATTTAAGTGTACACTTTTCTTGAAAACATACACATTTGTGTACACAATTTCCAAATACATCATGTCTCCCCATTGATTGAAATGGTGTGATATACATTTCCCACTGTATACATTTTAGTTGTGCATATTTTTGAAATGTATGCATGGCTCTCTATGCATTGTTTTTCAAATACAGTACAACCTGCAGAAGTCTATGAATTGCACTTTTGTCTGTTGTCACTTCTGAGAGGTGGGAAATTGATATTTACACAAGGAAAATGGAAACCTATTTCTCTTCCACCCCTATTTTCAGGTATCATTGAAAGAGGGCGGGGAGAGCAGGAGTAAGAGAAATATATTTTTTTCAACATGTAGTGGTAGAGAGAGACACAGAGAGACAGGTCAATCCTGAAGTTCTGCAAATACTGTCCAGTTTTCGTTTCCAGTCTTCCATCTCTACTCCTACCCACTTTGAGCTTCTCTCACCCCGTGCCACTGGCATGTGCAAGGGCATGTGCTGTGTGCCTTTTTTTCTGACTTAGGGAGACTCTAAGGCAAACCCATCATGGGGTTTTCTTGACACTATTTGTTGAGGGGAGGGGGTTGCCATTGCCTTCCTCTGAGGAAGGTTGCTCAAGGTTGCCCAGTGACGTAAAGTCAAAGACTTTCATGGCCGGAATCCATAGGTTGTTGTGGGTTTTCTGGGCTTTGAGGCCGTATTCTATTAGTATTTTCTCCTGATGTTTCGCCTGCATCTATGGCTTGCATCTGCAGAGGATGGATCTGGATCTGAAGATCCCAGCCACAGATGCAGGTGAAATATCAGGAGAAAATACCAATAGAACATGGCCTCAAAGCCCGGAAAAGCCACAACAACCTATGTTGCCCAGTGAGTTTCCAAAGGAAATCAAGGATCTGAACCTTGCTCTCCAGAGTCTCTTTCTAACAGCCAACAACCAGCAAACATACCAGCAAGGATAGGTGTTGGCTTTTATGTCAGGAGTGCAAGGAATCTGTTTGTGCTTTATTCCAGACTTTAAAGCAGCTATCCAATGTGCTTAACACATTTGGAGGATAAGGTTAGGACTCTTTCACACTACACAACTATACTTTACCATGTTAGGATTCCACTTCAAAATGCCATGGTTGCGTCTTACGGAATCCTGGGACTGATATGAGTATGGTGAGACACTAGAGCTCTCCGGCTGAGAATTCTAAATACCCCTCCCTAAACTGCACAGCAAGATTTCACAGGTTGGTGCCAGAGCAGTTAAAATGGAATCACAGAGCTACAGTTGTACAGCATCAAAGGACCCTTGATCTGTGATAAAACCCAAAAGATACTCACTGCATCCTTAAAATGGAAGCCACCATCCACCACCGGGGCATATGATCTATGAATGTTTAACTTCTGAAGACATGTGACCCTCAGGAGACTAAAAATTGTCCTGCTTTTATGCTACAACAAGACACTCCTTCTCAGCCAGACAAATGTCTGAGTGACACTACCCATTTTCACAGAAGTCTTGCTGTACACAAGCATCAAGCATGAGATAGTAAAGAAATGGCCGAAACCTGATATGGTAGCATGGATTTTCAGAGCATGGAAAACTACTTTTTGAAAGTAATTAGTGTCAGTTAGAGTTCCAAATACGTATGCCAATGAAATAACAAGTCTTCAAGATATTTGAAGTATATGTAAATCAGCATCCATCAAGAAAGCTGTAGTCCATGGGTGGGAGGAGGAGCAAGCTTTAAATATATCCTGCTTGCATTTACTGTCAACTACAATAAACCATTCAGTATTTTTTAAAGGAATACTTTGTTCTCACTTCAAAGTACTTGATACTTTCCCTAACATTTGGGTCATGAACACCCTGAGAAATGAAGGCTTTGTTGAAACTATAGAAAATACCAGGATGAGAATACCAGGAACAATAAGAAATTTAAGAACTATACTTCCGTCCACATTGTCTATAAGCTTTTTGGTAAAGATGTTTGTAATTTTATTTTTTATTTGCTAATTCCCTTACAAAACCTTAATGTCCCAGTTGCACAAGATTAAAACAAATAATAAATAGAATAAAATCCAACAACACATGATGCAAACTGACATGAAAACACAATTATGTAAATACAAGCGCAATAAATAAATTAAAAAACAAATCACAGGAGCTAAAAACAGCAAACAAGTAACAAGAAAACTACCATCAAGAAGTTAGAAGGCTTTGCATAATAAGAAAGTTCCAGAGTGGTGCCAGAAGGGCAACAATGTGGCCCCCAGGCGAGGATGCTTGACAACTCAGTTTTACCATAGCTATGGGACCACCAAGAAAATACTTCCTCTCTCTTGTAGAGAACCTATGGACTGGAGTGCTAAGAGAAGAGTCTGCAGAGATAAGAGACAACAAGCTGAACATAAGTAGGTGCATATAGGTAGATGAGTTCGCTGAGGTACCAAATACTAAACCTGTATTTATAGACTGAGTCCCACACAGTTTTTCTGTGTTTAAGGGGGCAAAAAAAAGAAGACGAAGTGAAAGCTAGAGAAGAGAAGAGAAGAGAAGAGAAGAGAAGAGAAGAGAAGAGGAATTTTAAACATGGATATGAATATGGATATTAGAGATTCATCGGAACTTACACCAATCTCAAATGGGTTGACAAGGAGGGTCAGTAAGAATAAGCCTGTCTAGAAATCTCTATGTCTTGAATTAGTGTGGTTTTCTATTCTAGAAGTGCTTCAGGGAGATCTTTCATTCCTATCACATCTGACAAGTTAAATGATAGATGTGGTAGAGAAGGGTGACAGTCTCACTGAATCTGAATTATGTTCCAGATAGGCACAGAGCGACAACCATACATATTTGGATCATCCAGTATACTTGGACCAATGACACCCTCAGTACATGGTATCCCTACCATGATTCATTAATATTTTTTTTGAAGGTAGCTAGAAGTGATTTTAGCAATGTTCTTCCTGCTGTGAAAAAGTCTTTGAAGAGTATTTGCAATTCTGGATTTATTTTGCACAAAATAAGTACATATATATACATACATACATACATACACATACATATTCCGCAGGAAACAGCATTTTCCACACTGGAAACTGCTTTTCGGTAAAGAAAAATGTTGTCTACATTGCATAAAATGCTCTTTCCTGTGCAAAACATCAATATGTACATTTCGCATAGAACAAGTCTCCAAGTACTGCAATTTATGCGCAAAACAACCAAATGAACATTTTGCACAAAATAAGTCCCAAACTGTGAAAAATCTAATCAATCCAAAATTCTTCTTGTCAGAGTTTCTTGACCCTCAACAAACATATTTTTCTTTCATCTTTTATTTATTTAAATATTCTTTCCATTCCTAGTGCATGAGGAGTACCCTAGAATGTATCAGAAATTCATACAACCTAGGTGAATAAGTTCTCTGCAAAGCCTCTGCCTTGCTGTCTCTAAGCAGTCAACAAGTCAGTGAGTTAAAGAATTTGTTTGGCTCAACACCAAATAACATATACAAAATGTAATTTTGAAAAATTAATCAGGTATTCCTTAAAGCATGGCATGCTTTATGCTTATAAATATTCTGATAATGATTGAAGTCTGTGTAGGCGGTGGTAGTATTTTATCTTGTGTCCAAGAGCTTCCTTACGCTTTGTTATTGGAAACACACCAAGTGCTGAACAGCAAAAAAAAAGAAAAAAGAAAAAAAAAGGCAAAGGTAGAAAGTATCTCTTATGGATGAAATGTTACGATCAAAAAGGCAGCGTAGGAGTGCTGTTATATAGAGCACAATGAAGTCAAAGCTGCAACCAACTGTTTGCAGAAATGTGAACTCCCTTGATGAAACCTTTTCAAGCTGGTGGAGTTGCAGCCAAAAAATGTTCCAGTTTTCAAGCTACCGGCTTAAGAGAGTTGGATGGGGGAAAGAGGAAATATTTGCCAGAAAGCAAACGGATCAGTACAATTCATCCTCAAATATATTAGCTATTAGCGTATATACCTGGCATTGCTTGGAATTTTATTTTTCCATAGGTAATACTTGTTAGAAGTTTTTGCATTCCTGTGTCTCTAATTCTCCAAACTATCTTGTCCAGTACCTGTAACTTTTCCCCATATTCCCCAATTCAATTAGTATTCAGAGCTATTAACATGCAAAGGTTGGGTTCCTGAGGGAATATACTGCCCTCCTCCCTGCTGCTAGGCCTTCACTCCATAGCAACCAGCCTACTCAAGATGGACACAGTTGACTGAGTCCCAAGAGCTCTCTGACTGAGAATTCTAAAGGCCCCTCCCTAAATTGCAAGCCCCAGGATTCCATAGAATATTCTTAGGCAGCCAATCATATGAGATCTGCATCTGACTTTTATATATTAGATGAAACTTTAAGCTCACATGACTAGGTAGAAGAGCAAGGACTCCTTTGTCCATTATGTCTCCTGATTTTAAAGCTGGTATATATACATTCATTAATTTATTTCTCATTTCTTTATAGCCTCTTTCTACTTCCATAGAGCTCACAGTGGTATACGTGTGATTTGTCCTTTTTTCCTTATAACATGTGAGGTACAAATACAGTGGGTAGTCCAGCTCACCCAGCATGGTGTAGCAGTTTGAGCACTGGACTACAGCCATTTCGACAGTATACAGTTATAGTGCTATTATTCCACTTTCAACCTTCTGTGGAATTCTGGGGTTTGTAGTTTACTGAGGTGCAAGAGCTCTCTGGCTGAGAATTCTAAATGCCCCTCCCTGAACTGCAAACCCCAGGATTCCACAAGATGTTGAAAATGGAATAATATCACTATAACAGTGTAGTGAGGAAATGGCTTGTCTTATATTACAGTCAGAAAATAAGCACTTCTGGTTTCATATTGATGCATGGTTCCTGGCTGTTTCCTTTTGGTGATTAGGTGAAGATAAAACAATGTAGTGTGCACATATCTAAACATCTGCACTGCAGATAAATAATTTTGTGTTGTGATTAGAGTGTTGGGCTAGGGATGAGGGACTGATTTTCACATGACATTTGCCATGCGAAAGGGCTCCTCAAGCATCGTGTGAATGTGAAGAGTGGTCCACACAACACACTCACAATTCTGTGATGCTCCAGGGTCTGGGAGGCGCCACTCGTGCACTTTTTCATTTTCAGCTTTGAGCTGAAAGTGGTGCGCAATCATGCATCGGCTCAAAACTTGACGTGCGTGCGGAGCTCCGGAGCTGCACCGCTCGCGCTTCCTGCCCCAGCGCAGCCTGAGAAACTCCCAGGCTGCACTGCAGAAGGAAGAAGCAGGGCTCTCGCACAAGCAAGCGGCAGCTGCAGAGCTAAAGGAACCAGGACATGAGAGCTTCTCACTGAAGGCTGCTCATGCGATCCGCACCCCCCAACTCCATGAAAGGGTGCATTGCAGAAAGGGCCTAAGTCTTTACTAAGGCCATTTCTGCACTGTTAAAGCATAATTATTCCACTTTCCGCACTGTTAGAGCACAATTATTCCACTTTCAACGTCTTATGGAATCCTGGGGTTTACAGTTTGGGGAGGGCCCGGCCAGCCTCTCCACAAACTGCAAACCCCAGGATTCCATAGGATGTTGAAAGTGGAACAATCGCGCTATAACAGTCTCATGCGGAAATGGCCTGGTTGACTTTCCACCACCATTTTCTCTCAGTGAGAATCAATACTCAAGATCACTGGAAGACTAAAAAGCAGGAGGATAAACAATGTCTATTGCCTTGAGTTTCTTAGAGGAAAGTGTAAAACAGTATAAATTACTAAATTCAAGAGGTACGAAGTTATTGTATGGATGTCCGAAATGCAAGTGGAGATCCCTACATTTGTATTGACAAAACTGTTCCTGGTGTCATCACAGCTTCAACTGGGGGACAATTCTATTCACAGTGAAATGCTTGCCAAGGTGGAATTTTTGCCTGTGTTGAATCCAGTCATGTTTATTCATCCTTTTTCCCGCTTTATCAACTTGTGGTTGGTTTTGTCAATAAAATATGACTTTTTATTTCCTTAAGTGGCATTCAACACTTTACAGGCTTTATGGACATTCCCAGTTACTCACACAGATGCTTAAAGAATGGCTATAGGATTGCAGTCATCATGCTTCATGTTAAACTAACAAGGCTGGCACTTTTGAAGCACCATTTTGCTGACTGGCTATGTTTTGCCAGTGCATTCAAAGCAAATCATACAAATGAGGTTTCAGTGAGTAGACAGATTGACAGAAAGATTTAGAGGTGGGTGAACCAGGAGATGCTGAAACATGGCCCTTTCACGCTTTGTTTTTCCTTTGTTTTTTTCACAAAGTTTGCATCAATGAAAAGACCTGAAAATATATTCACAGGCCAAATATGGTCTGCAAATTGGAGGACAATCTAGCATTGCCTTCCTTTGGAAATGAGAAATTCCACTGGCAGCACTGCTCAGATTTTTAATTTCCTTTGGAAAAGGGATCACTGCGTATGTTTAGTATTTTTGTGCAATGTTTGCAATGAACATAAGTAAAGCATTATGGGAGGGCAGGGCTAGCCCTGCTATTTGAGAGAGGAAGGCTGCTGCCTCAGGTGACATATATAGAGGTTAAAATTAGTAGTGGCTCTGTGGCTTTTGTTTCTGAGCCCCCTTCTCCCAAGTTGTTTACAATTTGTTGGAAGACAAGAGCTCTTGTGGGCCAATGGTTTTTCTGGGTTTTTCCGAACCACACTGCTTCTATAAAGGTTCAACTGGGAGTCCAGCCATCTTCTGTATACTGGAAGACAATGCCAATTTTTTCTTCAGCTCAACAAGCAAAACATGCTGGGTCAGCCTTTTTAGAGATAACTTCCAACAGGCAGTTAATCTACTATTTCATAGTAGACTGCAAATGAGAGACACTCACAAGGTGTTGTTTGGCTCGTTGCATTGTCTTGCCTTCTGTCTTTGTCCTATGATTGCTTCTTAAGTTCCTGCATGCCCTCTCATGCCCTTTATCCTGACTGGCCACTATGACTGGACACCAAGCAGGAAGAGAGAGTCCACTGACAAAGCTGGGAAGGGGCTGATCACAGCCTGACAGTCAGCCTAATTTGGCTTGTCTTAGTGCCCATTTGCCACTGGAAGCAACACAGGTGGAGGGAGCTGACTGGGACAAGACAGAATGTGTTCCGGGCCAGAGGGCTCATCTTTAAAGGCTCCCCACTCTTCAGCAAAATGGATGGAACCAAGGAGGGACAGTCTGCTATAAAACAGGAAAAAGACCTCCACTGAGTTCCAGAGAGAAGGCCTTTGAAACATGCAATTGGTATGTCTGGCAATCATTGTTATGGTTTGGGTCAAAAAGTAAATCCAGAAGAAAATAGACTCATAGAATCATAGAGCTGGAAGAGACCACAAGGGCCATTGGGTCCAACCCACTGCCATGCAGGAATACACTATGGCCCTTTTTGCACAGCATTTGCCATGTGAAAGGGCGCCTGGAGCATCATGTAATTGTGAGGAGCGATCTGCACGACACACTCACAATCGTGCGACGCTCCAGGGGTCAGCAGGCACCGATCGCGCACCTTTTCATTTTTGACTTTGAGCCAAAAATGGTGTGTGATCATGCATTGCTCCAGGGCCCCACGCACACTTGCCTGGCATGTGGAGCCTCTAGAGCCACGATGGTCATGCTTCCTGCCCCAGTGCAGCCTGGAAAATTCCCAGGCTGCGCTGCAGAAGGAAGAGCAGGGCTCTCGCGCTGCCTGCTTGGGAGCAGGCAGCTCACGTGGAGCTGAAACAGGGGTGAGAGCCTCTCACTGGAGGCTGCTCACGTGATCCTTGCACCCCAGCGCTGAGAAAGGTAAGCTGTGGAAAGGGACTATCAAAGCATTCCTGACAGACGGCCATCCAACCTTTCTTTAAAAACCTTCAAAGAAGAAGACTTCACCACACTCCAAGGTAGTGCATTCCACTGTTGAACTGCTCTTGTCATCAGGAATTTTTAGATGGAGTCTTTTTTCCTGAAGTTTGAAGCCATCGCTCTGTGTCCTAGTCTATGGAGCAGCAGACAACAGGCTTGCTCCATCCTCCACATGACATCCCTTCAAATATTTAAACCTGGCTAACATGTCAGCTTTTAGACTTCTCTTCTCCAGTCTAAATGTACCCAGCTGCCTAATCCACTCCTCACAGGGCATGGTTTTGAGGTCTTTGACTATTTTCGTCACTCTTCTCTGGACACATGCTTCCTGAACTGTGGTGCCCAAAACTGCACACGTATTCCAGGTGGGGTCTGACCAAAGCAGAATAGAGTGGTACTATCACTTGCTTTGACCTAGATACTATACTCCTATTGGTTTGGTTTGGTTTTGAACTCAGGACTGCAGTGCCTGGGGAAATTTTACTTTCCCATCACCAACCATGATGCCTTTGAGACACCAACATACTGAAATCACCACCAGGTATGGGACCAGGGAATACACACTTCATATCATCCTCCTTCTCATGTGGGCAGAATGAATTCTCAGGGAAAGAACCTGCATTCTTACAACTCTGCACAGATAGCTTCGCTATCCTGTGCAAATCCAAAATGCACAAAATTTCAAATATGGCTGACAGCTTATGTTTGTAAAACTATACTTATATAGGATTTCCTTCCATGTATTTTGCTAAATACAGGAAGTGGAGCCAGAGGGTATGTAGCGTCAATTCCTCTGGCATGCCATGGCTTTGCTATTTATAAATATTCACCATGAAATCTGCTACAGTGAGCATTTTCACTTTGACTTGATATCTCATTATAGAGTGTGAGTCTGAAGACAGTTCAGAAGGAGGACAGAGTTTCATGTTGTCATTCTCAGGCACCTTTTTTTCCTAACAGAGAGTACCAAGATGATGATGGATTACCACTTCTGCCAGTCCTAGCCAACATGGTCAATGATCAGGGAAGATACAACTTGTAGGTCAAACAAGATGTGGAGAACCCACATTGAGAGAAGGTGCTACAGGACACTTAGGGATAAAACAAAATGGCATCATTTCTACAACAGCTCCCGAATTTCAAGCCACATATTCTCTGACAACATTAGCTTCATCCCTTCTTTTGTAGGTGAGTGGGGGATATATTTCATTTGCTAGGTATATGAAGACAGAGGTATAATTTCCTAGAATATGGTGACTCCACCCCCCAGTTCTTAGAAAATATGTTCAGATAGCAGCTTAACTACCAACTTGATACACACTACAAAGATTGCTAGCTTGCAAATGTATTATCATAGAATCATAGAGATGGAAAAGACCCCAGGGGCCATCAAGTCCAACCCCTTGCTATGCAGGAACACTCGTCAAAGTATTCCCAACAGATGGCCATCCAGCCTCTGCTTAAAAACCTCCAAAGGAGACTCTACAACACTCTGAGGCAGCATATTCCACTGCTGGACAGCTCTGAGTGTCAGGAAGTTCTTCCTGAGGTTCAAGTGGAATCTCCTTTCCTGCAGCTTGAATCCATTGCTCCTTGTCCTAGGCCTTTTCCGCCCTTGGGGGAACAAGGCCTTTCTTCTGGTGCTGGGGTGCAGGGATCGCGCAAGCAGCCTCTGCCGAAAGGCTCTCCCTTCCCTGCTGCTTCAGCTCTGCATGAGCTGCCTGCTCACGCGAGAGCCCCACTTCTTCCTTCCGCAGAGCAGACTGGGACCTTCCTAGGCTGCACTTGGGAAGGAAGCATGACTGGCCCGGCTCCAGAGGCTCTGCACGCCAGGTACGTGCGCATTGCCCCAGGAGCAATGTGCAATCATGCATCATTTTCAGCTTCAAGCCAAAAATGAAAAGGTGCACGATAGGCCCCTGCCAGCTCCTGGAGCGTCATGCGATTGTGAGTGTATTGTGCAAATTGCTTCTCGCAATCGTGTGACGCTCCAGGCCCTCTTTCGCATGGCAAATGCTGTGCCAAAAAGGGCCCTAGTCTCTGGAGCGGCAGAGAACAAGTCCGCTCCCTCTTCAACATGACATCCCTTCAAATATTTAAACATGCCTATCATGTCCCCTCTTAACCTTCTCTTCTGCAGACTAAACATCCCCAGCTCCCTAAGCCGTTCTTCATAGGACATGGCTTCCAGACCCTTCATCATTTTGGTCACCCTCCTCTGGATATGTTCCAGCTTGTCAACATCCTTCTTGAATTGAAGTGCCCAGAACTGGGCACAGTATTCAAAATGAGGTCTAACCAATGCAGAATAGAGTGGTACCATGACTTCCCTTCATCTAGACACCATACTCCTATTGATGCAACCAAGAATCGTGTTGGTTTTCTTGGCTGCCGCATTACACTGCCGACTCATGTTCAGCTTGTGATCTACCAAGACTCCTAGATCCTTTTCACACGTGCTGCTATCCAGCCATGTGTCCCCCATCCTATATTTGTGCATTCCATTTTTTTTCTGCCCAAGTGTAGGATCTTACATTTCTCTCTGTTGAAATTCATTTTGTTAGCTTTGGCCCAGCTCTCCAATCTGTCAAGGTCATTTTGAAATTTGACCCTATCAATTTGGTGTCATCTGCAAATTTGATCAGCATGCCCTCCAGTCCTTCATCCAAGTCATTGATGAAAATGTTGAATAGCACTGGGCCCAGGACAGAACCCTGTGGCACCCCATTAGTCACTTCTCTCCAGAATGAAATGCAGCCATCGGTGATCACCCTTTGGGTTTGGTCGGTCAACCAGTTACAAATCCAACTAACAATAGCCCTGTCCAGTCCACATTTTACTAGCTTCTTTGCAAGAAACTAGCTTCTTTGCAAGAAATAAAGGTTATGAATAAAGGTTGTTCCATAATCATGGCACATTATCCTCTCCTTGGTTCTCATCCACCCTATACAACCACTGATCACAGCTTACATCAGGCAGACAGCCCATCTTGTTTTTGTTTTTGTTTTTTACATTTTATTTTTTACAAAGTACATACATGAAACAAACATCTTTCCCTTGCTTTTTTTTTTTTTTTAAAAAAAATCAGATGTTATTTTGCCTTACGGGGGAATTTTAATTAAGGAAATCTAGGAATACTGAAGATCCCCAGGCAAGTCATCTCTGCACTGAAGACAGGTACATCTGCCTGTTCTACTTTGTTGTATACCTATTATATTGTCACTCATGCATCACTTACATATCATTTTTTTTATTTTATATTGCCTCACAAATTAGTTTTATATTAAAAATTTCTTTTACACATAAATAATTTTAAAATGTTTTTGGCTGCATTCAGTTAGTGTTTTGTTTAATAAATTAGTTTATTTATTTGATCTTAACTATTTTCACTATTAGGATTGTATGGTTTTCAGCTTTTACCTTGTGTGTTTGGGTCCTACATTGGGAGAAACGTGGAGTACAAATAAAAGAAATGACCTTGAATTTTGCAAATTTTCATAAATCCCTATTTTTTAAAAAAAATAAATAAAAATAAATCTTCACTATGTTACTATGTTACTTCCTTGGGATCTTTTGGGTTGTTGGCATATTCCTTGAAGGAAATCCATACGGACACGATTGATTTGCTCACCCTAATTTATTATTTAATGTGTACCCTGTTACAATCTGTGTTGTCTTAGGCTATTATTCACTTTTCAGGGCCTGGTAGGGCCATGTTTAGCCTAATACTGAGCCTGTTTGGATCAAGTCCTGAGACCATCAGGAGAAAGCCTTCCTTCAGTTCCACCAGTTGATGGGACATGAAAGAGAGCCTTCTCAATGGCTGCCCCTAGATTCTGGAACTCCCTTAGTAGGGAGGCCAGAATGGCCCCCTCCCTACTGTTCTTCCAGAGACAGGCAAAACTCGCTATTCCACCAGGCTTTTAATTAACACTATTTCCAAATGATGACGCTCTCCCACATCATCCTGTTGCAATCCTGGCAAGTGCCTTTGCCAGGAAGGGAACGTGACAGGAACACTCCCCTCCACAGCCAAGTGGCTCCCTGTGGAAGGGAGCGCAAGGGACATATGCCTGCCTTCCACAGCATAGTCAGGCTCTTTCCCATGCTGTGCTGGGAAAGGAAGCAACTCCATCATGTTTCCTGCCCTTTTGCATGGCAGGTAAGTGCAAGAGTATCACATGATCACACGCACTGAACAGATTTAATCCATTCAGCCAATACCCTGTGATCACAACGCATGGGGATAGGATGGAAGCAGGACCGTGATGATGTCGTGTGAAAGCATGACCTGCAGGCCACTGCTATTCCATCCCCATAGTGGGATTGCGACACCATGCAGAAATGGACTACTTTTTTAAAGAACAAATTAGGGGCTTCTATATTGTTTTTAAATGAACTGTTTTAATAGCTTTATAATATTTTTAATTGCCTTTTATACCTTTAACTGGAGACTTGAAGTGTTAACAATATTGTGACTAGTTTAATTCCATTGTAATGTCCACTTTCTGTTTGTTTTTAACTGTATTGCTCTTTTAAACTGAGTCCCAATTCTGGGAGGAAGGTGAGATACGTATAAATACAGCATGTACTAAGAACAAGAATAGGATTCCCCCCAATGCTGTTGGACTACAACTCCCCTCACCATTGACTATACTGTATAGACCTATTGAGAGTTACTAGAAGGTCCTCACACATCCCTTCCTCTGTTCAAGTGGTGTTAGAATGGTTATCCTACTTCTCTCTCTGTCTCTCTCTCACTCTGCCCTTTCATATTTTGCTCTGTACTTAAAAAAAAAAGTTTCCCTCCAGGACAACAATTTCTGCAACGTGCCTTGGGTAGGGCGGATTTATAAATCAAAACAATTATAACCTTGCTTTTCAGTGGGGATAAAATAAATTAGCACGCCCAGGTAGCAGAGTGATTCACGAGTAGCTGAGTGTTTGCTTGCATCCTTTCTTCTGCGCTTTCTACCAAATCTCCACCCCCTGTTCAGCATGCACGTTGATTTTTAGATTAAAGCAATACATAATAATAACAGTTCTGTATTTACAGAGTAGTCTCGAGGGACGATATGCTAAAACAACACAAACCCAACTCACATAACAACAATTAAGGCATTCCCAAAAAATTCCTTTGGTTTAAGCTATCGTGTTAAGGGTCTTCAGTGTTCAGTCAGGCTCCAAACTACTGGGAAATTGCAGCTATTAAGGGCTTAACAGAAGTGTGATTAAGGCAATATGTGTATGGTTTGGTCTCCTGTGCTGTAGTTGGTTCCAGTTTGACCACTACCTTGGAGCTGAACAGATTGCCAAATGTCAGAGCGCTGGACTCAAGTCCCAGGTCTACTGGAACAGACAAATAGTTCAATGGAAAAGAGACAAATAGACAAATCATTCACTGGAATACAATAAAAGTCTATATAATTGAAGGTGTCTTGCACCTAAGCATTTTATCAATTATCGTCTCAGGTTCCTATCTACCAGGTGTTTTGGGCTGGCAGGTATTTGGATTCTGTTCAAGAATCTAGGAGCCAGTGAAGCATTGCCAGATAATGTGGCATGTTCCAAGCAGTGACACTTTTGCTAACTATGCTGTGTGAACATGTCTATAGTGAATTCATTTTGATGTTTCCTCCTCCTCCTCTTTATTTGTTGTCATTATTGTTGTTGCTGCTGCTGCTATATTTATCTACTACCTTTTCCCTGGCCCAGGGACTCAAGACACAACAGAAATTGTACATTCAAACATAATTAAACTATTAAAAGTCCATCTTAAAAAAGAAACACAAGAAGTGTATTTTCTAATTGGACTTCACAAGATCTAAAGAATAAAACTGTTAAAGGGCCAGTATTTTATTACGTGTAAGATGCTCATTAGATCTGCTCGTAAAGGGAGAAGATGAAAGAAAATCATGATTAAGTATCTATTGGTACTGACTCAAATTTGCTGGAACAAAAGACCAGAAAAGTGTCAAGGACAAATCTGGGTACAATTTTGGTGTAAGGCATTATAAACAAGGATCTATTACCATGGATATTGCCCATCATGACTGCAGATATAAACAGCACTATATATCCTTTTTTATTTGACAGTGCAAGTGGTGGTTTTCTTTCCCCACAAAACCAAAAGAAAAAAAGATTTGTTATTCAGGGAGAGCCATGGAAAAGAAATCAGGCTCTCTAAATTCCTATAAATATAAACAAGATGATGGTAGGTGAAATTACTAAAACAAAACAAAAAATATTGTATTTGTAAAGGAGTAAAAATTGTATTCTTCTTGTTAAATCACTACTTTATGATATTATGACTTCGGTTTTGTCACCACGGGAGGAGTTTCTCTACAAGGAAGCATACACATTTTTTAAATAAATTAAAACAGTAGAATCATAAAAAAGTGGAAGCAATCTTCAAGGACCATATAGCCCAACTCCCTGCCATGTCAGTATCCATTGCAAAAGCAGCCTGAGATGATGATGATGATGATGATGATGATGATGATGATGATGATGATGATGGAATGAAATAGCTAAATGATCTGCAATATTTACAGCTTAGTTCTATTCATTTTTAGAGGGAAATAAATCCCACCTTATCTAGAATGGCAGCCTCACAATAAGTTCCTGTTTGCCAGTATAACTACAGCCGTGGAAGTGGTGATCTTGTGGCACAGAAAAAGGGGCTGTAGGTACCATAACAGGAGGTATGGCACAGAAGTTTTTAAAAAAGCATACTCTGTGTGAACAATTGCTCAGCAAACAGGATGAGGACAACAGGCATTTCTGTGAGATTGGTGAAAGAGAGAATAAGGTAAGCTTGTACCTTTTGGACTAAGATTGGTTGTTTGGCTGAGTTCTTCGGAAACCTCTATGTTTCTTACATGTTTGGAGGCACATGCTCTCCCTGAGCACATGGTGAGAGAAAGAAATGAGTCTCTGACTTGGTTGGAGGCACATCTACAGCCACCAAGTTTGTATCACTGCTTCCTTTGCCCTTTTGGGAACAGATGTGTGGCAACCTAGAACATATTTGCTAGGAGTCTCACAAACTTGATCAGGATGGAATTAAACTGAGTTATGTGGGGAAGCAAGATCATATTCCAGGGGGCAGAGGAGCATCAAGCAGACATCAAGACAATATAAAGTCACAGAACGTATTTGTTTCTTTCTCTAGAACTATTATTTTGCTTATAGGAAAATGCATGCATACTTAATCATTAATAGACGTCAGTTACACATTTTTTTAAAAAAATCTAGCTGCCTTGAGTTCCAGTTCTAGAGAGAAAAAAAGCCAGAAAATACATAACATGAGTAAGAGTGAATAATAATCTAGTAAAGACATATGTCACTGGAGTACATTAACGTACGTTTTTCTTACAATTGCATCTCATGCTTCTCTATTAATATCTGTAGGTCAAAATACACAGTTATTAGACTAGTATGAGTAATCAAGTTAATTTGCAAATGAGAACCACCTATAGCTAACAGGGCTTGAAGTAACAACGACTCCCACTGCTTCTAGAATACTGATGATATGAACTCCTCCTCTGGATTCTAGGCATGAACAAAATGGTTCCCTTTTTCATATATTTGAGTGTCATATTTATGAAAATGATTGTGAATTTTACAATTTTTTAAAGTATGACAAACTTCTGATCCGTGCCTCCATCCATATAAAACAAACAAACAAACAAATATCTTTCTCAAGTAGAAGTGGTACATGGCACTTGCTATATATTAGAGGCTGGAAAGTAATTTTTTACTACAACTCCCGGGGTCCCAGATGGCCAGGCTAGCAGCTGGATTCTGGGAGCTGAAGCACCAAAAAGTAATTTTTTCCAAGCTCTGCTAGAGATCACCTTAATCCAGACACTGTCAACGGATGGTCAAACCCCAAAACCATATTTTGTAGGGTTTTGCCTTCCTGCAAATCCATCATTGCCTGGGATTTATACTTATGTGAGAAAGAAAACACCAGGCATTGCTGAACCTTTTCTTTCTATAGAGGTAATAAAAAGAGACAGCCCCATAACTGAAAAAGGGAGATGACAGCCACAGTACAATCTCCTGCTATGAAATGTCTGTTTAAATAAAAAAAAATTTGTTGGTTTTATTTTTCACCTGGAACTGGGCTTTTTGTTTCATTAGGTGGAAGATGAATATGTTGTGTTTTTTTTTAAAAAAAAAAAAAAAAGGGAGATGGTCGCTGGAGGCATGCATACAAATGAACAGAGTTGGCCAAGCTTTCAGAGGACTTTTGCTTCTGGTTCCCAGAGGACTGGATGTACTAACAAGATTGAGAAGAAAATTTTGCTGATGTGCTGTGGGAAAGGAAATGACTTTTGGTACTCCCTAGTGGTTTTCCTGGTTAATTTGGAGATAATGCAACTATTCTCCTGAGAAGATGCATTTAACTCTTCTTAGCTGCCAGCATGGTTTGCCAGGGAAGGCTTGATAATGAGGGAAGGAGAGTAAGAATCGAGGGGAACTTGCAGAAAAGAAGATGCTTTAAACTCAGCAGTTACCTTGGTGACAAAAGAACCTTGGCCACTATTCTGCAAGAAAGAACACTTTATATGCAAGTACCAACACTTCCTCCAAAGGGGGATGGGAAAAAAAGACAGCCTTCTTCCTGACTATTGCTCCAGCATCTTCTCATATTTTGAACGTCCAAAAGGCCAGGCTGCTATCTTTGCAAAATGACTATTAGCCGTTTCTGCCCCACACAGTGCTATTATTTCCCTTTCAACATCCTGTGACATTCTGGGGTTTGTAGTTTACTGAGGTCAAAGAGCCCCTCCCTAAATGGCAAACCCCAGGATTCCATAGGATGTTGAAGGTGGAATAATAGCACTATGACAGTGCAGTGTGGAAATGGCCCATTGTTTTACCCTCTCCCAGGAAGGAGGTTCTGGCTTTAAGGAGACCTCAGACTCAGACCCTTTCCGCACTGAGGCTTCTAGCGCAAGCGGGGGAGGCCGGCAAGCGCAAGAAGGCTCGTACGGGAGGCTGCCGCTTCCCCCTCCTTCCTTCCGCAGGCGAAGGAACCAGCGGGGAAGCGGCACCGAAGGAGGCTTGCCGCGCAAGCCGCCCTCCCCCCCGTGCGAAGCGGGAGACCTCGCGCTGGATTCCCACCCTGCGCGCGCGCTGGATTCCTCCCCCCATGCGTGCCGGATTCCTCCCCCCGCGCGCCGGATTCCTCCCCCCCGCGCGCCGGATTCCTCCCCCCCGCACGCGCGAAGCGGGCGGCGTCGCGTCCCCCCCTGCGCGCGCGAAGCAGGTGGCGCGTCCGTCGCGCTACCTCCCCACCCCGCTCCTTCCTTCCGCAGGGGCGGAGGGAAGGAAGCACGACCCGGCCGGCTCCCGGAGGCTCCGCACGAAAGGTAAGTGCAGGTGGGCTCCGGGAGCGTTGCGCGAGCGCGGGGTGATTTTCGCTTGTACGCGAAAATCAAAAAACCCGCGCTCGCGCCACTTCAGCCCCGTGAGCCGGGCGGAAGTGGGAGTGCGTCGTGCGTAGCAACGCTCCCACTCCCGCGAGGCTCACGGGGCTATCGCGCGCGCAAAGGCCCGTGCGAAAAGGGCCATATGCTCTCCATTTAATCATCCAATTTATCTTCCGTAGTATCTATGTAAACTCTGACTTTGTTCATTTGGTGGGGACAGTCCAGATTAATCCTCTGTTATCCCATTTTTTTTCAGCTGCTTTAAAATATCCCAGTCTTTCACTTCTCCTCTCACTTCCCTCCATAGTTCTCAGCTTACTTCAATTACTGCAAACTGAGTTCAAAGTGCAAAAGCAGTTTCCATTCACTGAATTCAGCAGGAACAAGAACAGAGGTAGTGGCAGGATCTTGCTGTTTCCAGTAGGCTCAGGCAAAAGTAAATTGCTGTAGCCTCTCCCAACTTGTTGTTATTCTCCTTTATTAATTTAGTGAACCACACTCAGATGTTGTCTGGCCACACATGTTCCAGTTTTCGATCAGAATGTTGTACGGTATGCATCTAGGTCCAGTCCTAACAACATTATAGAGATACAGAGAAGATAAATAAACATGAAATGGATGCTAGCATTCCTTCTTTTCATCCTCCCTGTTTGCTTTCCCTTTTTCTCTGGGACAGATTGGGTGAGAAAGGGGGAAAAATGTAGAAAGAGTTTTAGTGGCCTCTGATGGTCAATTGTGGTCTGTGTGGATTCTTTTGCATGGAGTTCATAAAAATTGTCACAGATATTGATTGATTTAGATGAATTAATGAGCACCTATTGTTCTTCACCTCAATGATTTGCCCATACACATGATTAGAAGTCATCTAACCCATCATACAGCATAACATCTATGTTCGCAAATGATAAGACATTGGGAAGGTTTCTGCAGCCAGTCTCAGCTCTCTGACAAGCGATAGAAGCAAGGACATTGAAAGAGCCAAGACAGCAAAATTGCTGGAGGGCTTTTTGTTCCTGGTGGAAATGGCTTTGTCTATGCAGAAGAGTACCTCTAGTGACACACAAGGAAGAAGACATGTATCACAGAACCACAGAAGCTTAGATTCGGAAGTGACCTGAAATGTCATCTAGTCCAACTCTTTGCCTATTCAGGAAATCCACAGCTAAAACATCCCTGACAACCAGCCATTTAACCCCTGTTGAAAAATATCCAACAAAGGGAAGTTCACATTCTGGGATAGTCTGTTCTACTGCTGAAGAGTCCTTGTTGTCAAGAATTTCCTCCTAATGTTAACTCAAATCTCTTTTCTTATTATTTGAATCCACTTATCCTGGTCTTTCCACCACCTTCCTTTCCTCTCTGGAAGCAAGTTCTATGCTCATGAACTGAGAAGGGTAATTGCTTCACACAAGCAATGCATTCAAAGTTTAAGAGCAAGCATACCAGCATGTCTGGGTTCAAAGGGGCAGTAGTTTCTCTAACTTGCTCTTCTGTGTCCCTTGTTCCTTCCCTCTCTGAGAGGTGAAGGGTGAGGGAAGCCACTGACTCTGCAGCAAGTGAATTTTCCTAGCCTTCATTTGGTCCTTTTGCACTGCCTCTTTGGGTTCAGAAATTCAGTGAAGATGAGAAAGCCAAGTATGCTCTGTGATTCAGAAGCTCCATGACAATCAGCAAGTAATGCGAGGATGCATGGGCTAATTTAGTCCTTCCATTCATTATGTCAGGAGAGGAAATTCAAAAGAAGTAGGAGTTGGAGAACACAGAAGAGACCATCAATATGTATAGCTGTAGTATTTTACAGAGTTAGAATCATGTGTTTCCCTGGAATATACAAAGACAAGATCTATCTAGGGTGTGTGGGAGCTTGTCTGTATTACGGAATGGTAAGGATGAGAGTCTTCACTAATTTTCCTCTAAAAGGAACCGATGAGTAAGTTTTTGAACCACATTGTTTTTTAAGCTTATTTGCCATTTTATTCTATGCAAAATTCACATGTTTTGTGCATAAAACAGCATTTTCTGTACAGAAAGCAGCATTTTCTGGAGGGAATATTCCTTTGCAGAAATATTATCTGTGTAGAAAATACTTTATGTGCAGAAGAACCACATATGAATCTTGGATAGAATAAGTCTCAGACTATGAAGACTCTCACCAGTCTAAGATTCTTCTCATCAGGGCTTCTCACCACTCAAAATGCATGTTTTCAACCATTTATTTCCTACAGAATGGATACCCAATTTTTCACCTTTCACTCAGCCCTGAAATATCAGTATACACAAAGCCCTTCCCTTCTGTCTCAATAAAGCCTGTGACCAACTGAGCAGTTTGGATCAAACTATACTTCTCAAAGAATGAAGATCGTCTTTAAAAAACAAAATGAAACAAACAGCCCTATTTGATAAATGCTGATTCCCCAGGGAAGAAGAGTGTAATCTTAGGCACATTCAGTTGGTAATAAGATCCATCAGACCAGGCAGCAAACATAGATAGGATAATTCTGAGAGCACCCAAAACTAATGTGGTTCTAATGCTCTAAGTAAGCATGAAGCAAAAACTGGTGCCTTGTTAGTGAAATATACTGGTGTAAGAGTGCTAGCACAGTGTAATGGTTTGAGCTTTAATTTTATGCTTTAATGTGTAAATCATGTTGAGCCCCAGTTCTAACAAAAGGACAGGGAGTTTATAAACGATAGGAGCCAGTGTGGTCTGGTGGTTTGAATACTAGAATACAACCCTGGGAGACCAGGGTTTGATTCACTGCTTGCCCATGGAAACCATGGGGTGACCTTGAGCACATGCATTCAAGTTCAAGTTCAAGTTTATTGCATTTTAGCAGCCAGCCATTGCACAAAAATGAAAAAAATAAAATAAGATAAAATAAAAAAGGATAATCCAGCCAATTTACATGTAATACATAATCAACAATAAATAAATCATTTTCCATACCCCTCCTTGTTCTTTATGGCACGTAATTGTAAGGCCCTAACTAGAAATTTAGATGTTCTGAAAGACACATATTTCACAGTATCAGATAGCAGAAAACAAACTTTCGCGAAGGAGGAATTTCCCTTAAAAGACTTCAAGAAAGGAAAAATATACTTGCTCCTAAGATCATTATAAATAGGGCACTCAAGTAGAACATGAATTAAATCTTCTATTGAAACAGGGTTGCAAGCACATACTCTGTCTTTCATAGGAACATTATTGTACCTGCCCATCCAAATTGCCAGTGGGAGAACATTCAATCTAGCATGCAGAAAGACTAACTTCATTTTAAAAGTTGGAAGATCAACCAGATAATGAGGAAGGGGTGAGTTTAGCGGAATGTAAAAAACAAAAAATGTATTAGATTGGCAGGACTTAATCTCAGTCATCTGGGATTGCATTGCTATATCCTTGAGTCTTTAGAGTATAAGTAATTTTGCTTTATCCTACCCTCGAGTCAGAAAAAAAGGAACAGAGAACCCCAAATTCATCACAACCAATTGCATTTTATGCATCCATGAATTTGGACCAGGCTCTTCGAAGGACATCAAAAGGAGCTCAGATACTCTCTTAAAAATAATTTTCAACCAGAAAAGGAGGGCTAATCTAAGAGCCTCTGTTTTAATTGGCATTATACCTAACTCTGCACGGAGCAATGCTAATTTTGTGGAAATGGGAACAAGCACATGCATTCAGCCCTAGAAAACTTCGTGATAGGGTCACCTTAGGGTCACCATAACTCAGAAATGACTTAAAGGCACATAACAGCAGCGGCAACAAGGACAAACACTAGCATATGTGTTCTTATGTTTGTTGTGGAGAAAAGAAATCACTACTTTGCTTGCATTCCCCCCCCCCCCATATCTTACCTCCCCAAAGGATCTCCCTTGGCATGGCCATGTAGTGGCTGGAGGACGTGGGATGGTCCAGAAGCATCTGACTATGTCTCAATAGCTGGACACAACAACACCAACAGCATCACAACAACCACACCACACCACAACACAACAACAACATTCTTTGGGATATCTGGAGGACCCCCTTGTTGTTGTGCGACTGGCTGTAGGAGCCTAGCCACATCTAATGACTAAAATTAAAATTTAACATTCAGAATTTCTAATTATTAGTTCTCTAAGAATTTTTCCTCCATATATTATTAATGTATATTTGCACATCAATAGAGCATCACACATAAAGAGTCCTGAAAGTGAAGCAATGTGCCAGATTCTGGGTAGTGTATGTTTGTTTGATTGTTTTCTTTTCAATTACGGTACAACATCCTGATTGTGATTATCAAATATGCACGTTAGTACAATGTTTGAAATGTTGCAAATTGGCTGAATGCAACCTCCCCCTTCCCCTACCCAAATGATTAAAGCATATTTAAGCTGTGCTTTCTCTGTATGTTTCTAAGCACACGTTTCAAATGTACATAGTATTTTTCTGGCTGCCCCTGCAGTTGTCCATCAGCATAAAGATTTCAAAGGGCAAGCCGCCTGTGCCCCTGGGATAGTCCAGAGACAGCAAGCCGTTGAAGCTCAGAATGAAATTGGATTCTTTAAACCTACCTAATGCCCATTTGCAGTGCATCCATAAAGAGAGGATAAACCGAGAGAAATTCTCCTCTCATTCCTTCTCTCTCAGAAAACCCTAGAATTCAGGGTCAACAGCTGTAACTGCAGAGCAGTCATTTCACAGTGAACAAAAGGCAGTACTTCTCCACATAATGTATAATTAGCTAATGGACTTCATTGCACAGAATGTTGTGATCCCTGCTAGCATAGATGGCTTTGCAAATGGATTCGGCATAAGGGATAGGTCTATTGATGGCTATTATCCATGATAGTTAAAAATAGAATGTGCCATGTCTCCAGTCAGTGTACTTATCCAGTTACCAGGTATTGATAGGAAGGGTCTATAATTCAGTGGCAGAACAAATGTTTTAGATACAAGATGGACATATCTGTCCATTTTACTTTTTCCTACATTTGTTTTTTTAAAAAACCTGAATTTATTTCTAACCTTTCAGAAAAGAAAGTTGCAAAGGCTGGCAAGTTCTAATCAAAAGTCTCTCTCTGTCTCTGTCTCTCTCTCATTAAAAGTAAGTGTCACCCATCTAGAAGAAGCTGGCACAGCTCCATCACACCTACACCCAGAAGCAGATGACAGGTCCTCCCTCCATCATATCTGTTGCCGCTGTAACCTCAGAGGGAGAAGAAGAAGCAGTAACCATTGGACTTAATCCCCTTCCACAGGTTCATCCCCTTTTCCTTTTGTGTCATAATTACATTGTAAGCCTGAGGGCAAAGAATTGTTTTCTTATTATTTTGCTTGTAAAACACCATGAACAGTGATGGCACTAAATTAATTAATAAACAATAGCCATAGCAGTTGTTGTTGTTGTGTGCCTTCCAGTTATTTCTGCCTTATGGCGACAATAAGGCAAACTTATCATAGGGTTTTCTTGGCAGAATTTGTTCAGAGGGGGTTTATCTTTGCCTTGCTCTGAGGCTGACAGAGTGTGACTCGCCTAAGGTCACCTCCAGATGTCCACGGCTGAGTGAGGACTCAGACCCTGGTCTCCCAGTGTCTACCATATCATGTTGGCTCTCAGTAATAATAATTTGAACATCTGAAAATGTTCTTAAAAAAAAAAAAACTCAGAGCAAAATCCTTACCCATCTCATGAAGAAAATCATCTTACAGTCCCTGCTCTCTCCATTTAACAAGTACTGAGTAGCAGATGATGGCAAGGTACCTTTCTGTCTGAGACCCACTGCCAGTTGGAACAGATAAGGCTGGACTCAACAGTCAAAACAGTCTGGCCAAAGGTTCCTTCCAGATAGGGCAAATGTGCAGCAAGTTGCAGTATTTGCTGCTGTTTATTGTCCTACATTATTTTTTTCACAATTTCTGGTACTCGCTGCAACATTTTATTCTTATCCTCAAAGAGCTCCCCCCCCCCAAATACTGAGACTCATCAGGACCAAAGGAAAAAAGAAAAAGAAAAAAGATCAATCTTCTTTCTCTCTTTTTAAAATATCCTTTTTAGTGTTATAGAACATGAGTGCAATAATAATTTTGCATTGCAGCTTCCCAAACTAATGGAAGAAGTGAATGTGGAGGCAAAAGCAACCAGCAAAACCTAGAAAACCCCAAGAACCTATATTATGGTATTCACATTTCTTTACACTAGTGTGGAAGAGCCTCAGTTTAACCTATGGAACTTAACAAGATTGCATAATAATATATAATATATGGCAGGTTATAGGTAGGCTTTCTCGATGTCTCTACCACATTTCTCAAAGCTCAACATGTCATTTGACAAAAAGACCTTCTCTGTCTAGTCATCTATCTATCTCAGGGGTGATGAAGATCAATTTTTGGCTTGGCACCCACATTTATCAGTTTATCACTCCAGGTTCTCTGTTTCCTTCTGAGTTTCTTGGAATTAGATGTTTGGGCCACTCAACCCACCAGAAAGGATGAGACACTCTGGACAGCCTTCCTGGCTATTCTTGGATTTCTTTCAATTGTCAGAGCTGGAAAGCAAGGGGAAGCCAGCACAAGGGATCCCTATGATGACTTTGTCCAGACTCCTCAGAACTAGTCACTTGTGATGAAGCAAATGGCAGAGGGAAGCAGGTTGGAGGTTAGTCATGTACAAGGGAGAGGAGAGAGACAGAGAGATGTGCATCCTCTTATCTCTTATGGTGGGACAACTTGGGATTCCCCAGTTGGATACTTTTAAATGATACAAATTGATAAGAGTTTTCCTAACTGGAAAGAAAGGTATGAACTGTTCATTTCAATCTGATGTCCGCATGTTGTTCTCCTAATGCACCCACACCAATTTTTTTGAACTCAATTTGGGCATCCACATACAAGTACTATAAAAGCAACATTTTTAAGGGGGAAATTGCATTTTAACTCATCCTTATGAAACAGACGTTGCTTCCTTCGAGTCAGCAAAGACTTGCTTCCCACAGCTGAGCATCACTGATGGTATCATAGCCAAAGATTAAACAGTACAGTCTCTTCTGGACCATTAACTAGAAAGCAAGGGAGAGAGTTTGTAGACTGTAGCCACTAAGTGTGTCTCATAATGCAAGGTGCCTATGCCATTACAGAGGACAAAACAGAAAGGGAAAAATAAGAAATAATGCAGGATTTAAGCCAAGGGTTTAAAACACAAGTTTGTTTGTTTGTTTGTTTGTTTTGCTTCCTAACCGCCCTCCCCACCTCTTTCCGCAGAAACACTGAATTGATGTATTTCATAGTGTTTGCCAGCTGGTTGACCCAAGGGGTTGTGACTCATAACATACATACTAAATGCAATATGTTTGTATATAATTGCTGAATGAGGCAGTCTATCTCCCTCCTTCTGATATATGCATATAAGCATTTCTTTTACCCTCCTTGCACTGAACGTGCGACACAGTTCACAAGCCTATTTGACAGCTGCATCTATCATATGATGTTCTGAAGGCATCTACATTATACAATTATAGCAGTTTTATATCACTTTAACTGCCATGGCTCCTTTGTAGGGAATCCTGGGATTTTCAGTTTGGCAGAATACTTTTTATTTGTTAATTTATTAAAACATCTTTACCCTGCCCTTTATCGCAGAATGTCAGGGCAGTGTACAATATAAACAATTTAGAACATGTCTAGACTAAAAGCGTAAATAAATAAGAAAAACATATTAAACACAGTGATAGTTAAAACCACTTTAAAAGCAACCACTTCAAAAACTACAACAATATAAAACTATGTGCCTGCATACGTGAAATAAATTAGTCCTTGAAGGCTTCAGTAAAAAGATGTGCTTTAGTTTGGCACCAGAAAGATATCAATGTTGGAGTCAGAAGCAACTCAAAAGGGAAAGGAATCAGTTGGCACAACCTAGAAGGCCCTCTCTCATGTTCTCCCACATTGTATTCCTCCCACTAGTGAGATCCTAGTGAGACACTAGTGGGTCATCCCCACTAGTGGGGGCCCTTCCTGCAGACCTCAATTCTTAGGTAGGTATATATAGAGAAAGACACTCCTTCAACTATTGAGGTACCAACCCATTTAGGGAGCCAAATATCATCACAAGTGTCTTAAATCCAGACTGAAAACTATCTGGCTACCAACAAAACTCCTTTAAGACAAGTTTCATCCACTGTATATATGGGATGATCACCAATCTTGCTGCTGCATTTTAGGGATATAATTCTCCACTGTTTTTCTTAAAGGTAGCAATAAGTAATTTTAGCCATTTTTTTTTCTTGCTGTGAGAAAATATTGAGAAACCACACAGTTTTTGAAGGCTATTCACAATTTGGGATTTATTCTAAACAAAGTGTACATGTGATTGGTTTGCATAGGAAAAAGGGGAAAAAACATTTTCTGCATATGGAACAGAATTTTCTGCACAGAAAATATTTCAAAGAGGAAATACGAATTCCTCAGAGGCATGCTGTTTTTTGTGCAAAAAAAAATGCTATTTTCTAGGCAAATAAATTATGTGCAAATTTTACAGCTTTTTCTGCACAGGAATTAATATTTCTGCAATGAAACTGCATTTTTCACATAGAAACTGCCGTTTCCTACATAGGAAATGCTGCTTTCTGTGCAAAAAATAAAAAATAAAAATGCAATTTTGCACAGAATAAATCCCAAACTGCAAAGATTCTCATCAGTCCAAGAGTCTTCTCATGATGGTTTTTCAACACTCCAAAAACATGTTTTTCAAATATTTTTCAAATATTCAAATAATAATTTCAAATACTTTTTTCATTCATACTGCATTTTGCAGTAGCTGTAGGTTTGGATTCATCCTCAGTCAGCCACATATGGAGTGCATTGCAGTAATCTAATTGCAAAGTCATCAGTATGTGATGAAAGCCAACATGATTCTTTGTTGCATCAATAGGAGTATGGTGTCTAGATCAAGGGAGATAATGTTATCACTCTATTCTGCTTTGGTTAGATCTTGTTTGGAATACTGGGTCCAGTTCTGGACACCTCGATTCAAGAAGGATATCGACAAGCTGAAGCATATCCAGAGGAGAGCGAACAAAACAGTGAAGGGTCTGGAAGGAAACTAAAGGAGATAGTTCAAAAAATATATCTGGGAATCCAAAATGTTCATTCTGGATCTTTCGGTGGGTGCATCAGGACCTCAACAGAACACTGGACTATCTCTCATTCAAATTTCACTTCAACCACTATCTCATCACATAGCCATAGGAAAGCTTCCAGAATGCCACTACTGTCTCATGCTTCAGACCTCACCTACACTAACATTAGTCCATCTGACAAGGCAAGTTGCAAAAGTGTGTGAATGTCTGGCCCTCCAGATGTCATTGAACTGCAATTCTCATTAGTCTGGCTACCACAGCCAGTGGTGAAAACTGATGAGTGTTGCAGTCCACCAACATCTTGAATACCATACTCTTTCCATCCACGATATCTTTGTAGACTCTGGAATACTTAAAAATTATTACATAAATGTCAATATTAGAAGAAACTGCTACAGTGACAGACAATGCTTCTAATCCTATACATTATTACTAGAGTGTAAGGCACGGTGAGTGCATTGAAACTTCATTCATGCTGGCTGGAATTCCGTGGTCAGGAATAGTGAAAGGGAAAGGAGTTCAGGAGGCATGGGAGTTCCTTAAAAAGGAGATACTGAAGGCACAGTCTAAAACAGTGCCAATAAGGAGGAAAAATGGAAGGCATCTGAAGAAACCAGAATGGTTGACTAAAGAACTCTCAGCTGAGCTAAGAGTTAAGAGAAACATGTATAGGAAATGGAAGAAGGAGGAAACCACCAAAGAAGAATTTAAGCAAGTAGCTAGGAGATGTAGGGAGGAAGTCAGAAAGGCTAAAGCACAGAACGAGCTTAGGCTGGCCAGAGACATTAAAAACAATAAAAAGGGTTTTTTTAAATATGTCCGCAGCAAAAGGAAAAAGAAGGAGACAGTAGGGTCGCTACGCAGAGAAGATGGCGAATTACTCACAGGGGGGAGAGAAAAGGCAGAACTACTTAACACCTTCTTTGCCTCCGTTTTTTCCCAGAAGGATACAAGCACTCAACCTGGCGGTTGGGGAGCAGGGGAGGAAGCAGAGGAAATGAGGCACATAATAGGTAGAGAGGTGGTACAGGAATACCTGGCCGCATTGGATGAATTCAAGTCTCCAGGGCCAGATGAATTGCATCCTAGGATATTAAAAGAGCTGGCAGAGGTCATTTCAGAACCGCTTGCTATAATTTTTGAGAAATCTTGGAGGACAGGAGAAGTTCCAGCAGATTGGAAGAGAGCAAATGTTATCCCCATCTTCAAGAAGGGAAAAAAAGAGGACCCAAATAATTATCGCCCAGTCAGCCTGACATCAGTACCCGGAAAGATCCTGGAGCAGATCATTAAGCAGTCAGTTTCTAATCATTTAGAAAGCAACGCGGTAATCACGAGAAGTCAACATGGATTTCTCAAAAATAAGTCATGCCAGACTAATCTTATCTCTTTTTATGATAGAGTTACTAGCCTGATAGATGAAGGGAATGTTGTGGATGTAGCATATCTCGATTTCAGTAAGGCCTTTGACAAAGTTCCCCATGACATTCTTGCAACGAAGCTAGTAAAATGTGGGTTGGACAGGGCTACTGTTAGTTGGATTTGTAATTGGTTGACCGACCGAACCCAAAGGGTGATCACGAACGGCTGCTTTTCATCCTGGAGAGAAGTGACTAGTGGGGTGCTACAGGGTTCTGTCCTAGGCCCAGTGCTGTTCAATATTTTTATCAATGACTTGGATGAAGGAATAGAGGGCATGCTCATCAAATTTGCAGATGACACCAAATTGGGAGGGGTTGCTAATACGCCAGAGGACAGGATCAAAATTCAAAATGACCTGGATAGATTGGAGAGCTGGGCCAGGGAGAACAAAATGAAATTCAACAGAGAGAAATATAAGGTCCTACACTTAGGCAGAAATAATGGAATCCACAAATATAGGATGGGGGACACGTGGCTGGATAGCAGTACGTGTGAAAGGGATCTAGGAGTCTTCATAGACCACAAGCTGAACATGAGTCAGCAGTGTGATGCGGCAGCCAAGAAAGCCAATGCAATTCTCGGCTGCATCAATAGGAGTATGGTGTCTAGATCGAGGGAGGCACTGGTACCACTCTACTCTGCTTTGGTTAGACCCCATCTTGAATACTGTGTCCAGTTCTGCGCACCCCAATTCAAGAAGGATATTGACAAGCTGGAGCAAGTCCAGAGGAGGGCGACCAAAATGGTGAGAGGCCTGGAAGCCATGCCCTATGAGGATAGACTTAGAGAGCTGGGTATGTTTAGTCTGCAGAAGAGGAGGTTAAGAGGGGACATGATAGCCATGTTTAAATATTTGAAGGGATGCCACGTAGAGGAAGGAGGGGACTTGTTTTCTGCTGCTCCAGAGACCAGGACAAGGAGCAATGGATTCAAGCTGCAGGAAAGGAGATTCCACCTGAACCTCAGGAAGAACTTCCTGACAGTCAGGGCTGTCCGGCAGTGGAATCAGTTGCCTCGGAGTGTAGTGGAGTCTCCTTCCTTGGAGGTTTTTAAGCAGAGGCTTGATGGCCATCTGTCGGGATTGATTTGAGGGTGTTCCTGCATGGCAGGGGGTTGGACTGGATGGCCTGTGTGGTCTCTTCCAACTCTGAATTTCTATGATTCTATGATTCTTAACAGACAAACTATAAGGCACTATTGCAACAGCTTCATCTTATCCATGTTTTAGTTGACTTCCATTCACTTTGATAGGATTTGCTCTGAGGGAAAGACGCAGGAATACAGGCTTAATTAGGAAGAGAAAAACCTGTTAATCCCATTCTCATTGAGTTTCTCAGTTTTCCAACAGCATTCTTGTTCCATTCCCAATTTTTATTGCATTTGATACCTCCTGCCTGGGAATATGTGCATATTTTTGTTCACCTTTTGGTTTTTTTTGGTTTTTGTTTTTGTTTGTTAAAATGTATGCATCTCTATATGCACACAATATAAATTTTCAGTCATGCACATTTTTTAAAAAATATATACATGGATTTGTGTTCAGTTCCCCATCTGAAATATCTATCACAATTCCTGAAAATGTAGTTTTGGCAGGACCTGCAAAATAGGTATTTCTGAATGACAATGTGAAACCAACAAATTACTTCCTTATTACTGAAATTTAACAGTGTAGCACTGCTTTACATCCAAATAAAATCCATGGAAAATTATTGGAGCTCATGTGCAAATAAATGCCATTTGATTAGCTCATAGGGCTAACGTGGTGTGAACTAGACACTACTTTCATGAATCAGGCAAATGATATCAGTCATAGTGATTGGAGAAAAGAAAGGTAGCATTTAGACTGCAGCAATCTGGCCCCAAGGCAGTACTCAAAGCAATAAATAATGAGAGAGAAAAAGATCTGAAATTCTGTGGCCAGCTATTTCTTCTTCCAACTGATGCCTGGAGGGATGAACTTTACACTGTCTGTATTTTAAAAAAGTACAATCAAGTCATATTTTTGCAAGCTAATGAGGAGTTTCTTGGAGGTTGCAACTTTTTAAAAACCAAATTAAAAATAAAAGAAAATTCTCGACGAGACTGGTAGAGAAGAAATCCTTAAAAACAGAGGACAAGATCCTACATCACAGGCATAGCTAAGAATATCTAAGTATGTATCACCTCCATATCCAAAACCCCAAACCTACCTTAAAAGCCAACAGCCATACAGAAACAGGGCACAGCAGGAAGATGTTTCCAAACCCTTCCCAACTCCTATCTCATCCCACAGCAAATCGCTGATTGGAAAAGGCTGAAAACATCAACTTGCGATGTTTCCAACCACGGGCAGAAGAGACCCCGTTGCTTGGTGTGGCTACTGGCTGTTAAGGGAGGTTTAGAGAGCATTTGTGATTGTGGCAATAGTGCCACTGCCATAAATATGGATATGGAACAGTTGTGAATATGTAAGTCTAGCTTATAGATCTGTACTGCTCAACAGGATGTCAGCCATAGTCTTTTTTTTTATTTAAAAAAATCATTTGTTGAAATATCAAGTATCTTATCTTCAAAAGCTATTCTTAGAACGTAAGAAGGCGTACAGTCAATTCACACTTTATATGACAGACACATTTTCAGTATGTGCACTGGCCTTTATTGCAATGAATACTGTAAGATAAGAAGAAGGGGGTCATGTGTTCCCAAACCCTCTGGGATTTGCAGTTGATACACAACAGCTCCCAGGTGAACATACATTCCCACACACTGTAGACGTAGATATTTGCATTCATTCTCTGCTCCACAGCAAATGCAGCTACTTATTTTTTTCCCCCCTATATAGCAGAGACAGCCTTCCTGATATTGTTGAACTACAGTTCCCATCTTCCTATCAGGTAGGCTTGCGGAGGCTGACGTAGCCCATCAGCATCTTGAGGCTCACAGGTTTCCCACCTCTGCAACTCTAAATGCATGACTAAAAATGTTTTTAAATAAATATATTAATGGTGCACTCCTTCTCTAGGTGGGTCCTCATGGGGTCAAAATGGAACCATTCAGACACAAGAGAAAAGTACCAACAGGCCTAGGGAAACCATATAGATTGTGGAAGTATTAAATCACTTGCAAAGAGGCAGGGGAAAGAGGAGGGGGATAGAGGAGAGAGATATAGGGAAGAGAGAGAGAAAAAAAAATCTTTAGGAGTGAGAATATTCAGTGGCTATGAAATGCCGGCTGTTGGAATGAGGATAAGGGGAAAAAAGAGAAGGAAGAAGAGAATGTAAGATTAGGAAGGAATGCATAGCTGAGTATCTGGCTGCAACTGTGAATAATACACCACACTCCATTTTCTTGCAGGTCTTATTTTTACAATATTGTCACATCAATAGAGAAGGGTAAATCTGTTAAATCTGTTTCTCCAGATGTCCATCTTCTTCCACACCCAAATCTACATCAGTACTATGTAGATTGCCTTTGTATTGAGGGGAGCTATATACATTTGTGAGCTATTCCTTCTAATGGGTTAATTAGTTTTCATTATTAACAGGCATGTTAACAGAGGCATGTTCTCATTCACTAAGGGAAGTTTGTGCTCATTTTTAAAATGCATGTAAGGTGTGTGTGTGTGTGTGTGTTGAACATTTTCCAAATTTGTGCCTGCCATTTCACACATGATTTTCTTTTATAAAATGTCCTATGAGCACAGAAGAGCATGGATTTTTAATTACAAACTGCCTCCAGGTCCACATTCAATCCAAGAGGTGAACTACTGGGTAAATCCACTTTTTAAAATGAGCAACCTTCAATGGAGCAAGTTTCTGACACCTCCTTAAATGCTGAAACACAATGGTGCTTAACAGTGACATTTTGTGGCAGCCACATGCAGTGACAAATATGGAGCATATTGTCACTGCTGTGTTCTATTTTCACCAAGAGAAATGCTGTCCATCACTTAAAAAACAGTGACACATAAAACAGTACTGTAGTTTTAGTTTGTATGGTTTCCCCAGCTTTTTTAGCATTTTTATTGCGATTAATCATCCACAGGACTCCCTTGTATAATAAGAATCTCAATCAAATGAGGTCAGAAGTGCCCCAGAGTAGCTGTCCATGGTCCTTAATTCTGACTACTTTCACCCTTTGGTAAAAGCATGAGAGAGATGAACTCAGAATGCTGAAGATAATAAATGGCCTGCAAAGATGGAAATAAGCTGAAAGAGTAAAACGTTGACGGGCTGATAAGGTTCACAATGTTATGAATTATGGACCTAGACTTATGGATCTGTAACTACTCCATATTCAGTGAGATTACACAGTCATGATCATGACACTATTGCACAATTGTAAATGACACCCCAGCCCACCTTAACAACCAGCAGCCATATCAAGCAAAGGAAGCCTGTTCAGCTGCCAATTGAGGCACAAGGATGATGATGTTTCCATCCCCTTTCCACCAGCAAGCAAAGCTGTGACAATCAGAAGAAGGATCCTTTCACAATTCTTCACGGCAGCCTCAAGCGTTAGTGGGACAGGCTTGGAAACATCATCTTCTTTGTGTTCTGATTGGCAGTTGAACAGACTTCCTTTGTTCAGTGTGGCTGATAGCTGTCAAGGAAGGTTTAGGGAGTTGGACCAGGACATGTTACTTAGATACATATTCAATGTTACATAGCTGATAGAGGATATTGGCATTTACTGTGAATAACAAATTTCTGAGGTACCACTGGTCTCTTTGATGCTCTTGCTACAATAGACAAACATAGCTACTTCCCCAGAAATAAAAATAATAGGAAAATAGGAAAGATAACTGGAAGAGGGTGTTCCATTAATCTGAACACTCCGTGAAGCTCAAGAGATTAGAGGTATGGGGCTGCTTTATATCCAGCCTCTTCATGGTGCTGGTCTGGAATACAGTCCTTCATTTATCCTCACATAAGGGAACAGCTGCTATTCTTTATTACTGGGTATATATATTGCTACACTGGAGGACAGTACTGTGGGGGGCGGGAACCTATACTGCTTAATGAATAATGGAGTAAGCCTGTGGCTGGGCCATGCCATTTGAGACCATTTTAGCCTCTCCTATAATGGTATATTCCTCTGTAGAAAACAAAATCCCGCCTCTCACCATAGAAAACTGACTGTCAGGGATCAGGCTCCTAGCCTAGTCCCTCCAGAGAGGGATTTTAAATATATTGGTCCACCTATCACCCACCTTCTCCATCATTGCAGTGATGGGCATTTTTGCTAGTTAATAATATATAACAGGGAATGCAGAAGTGCTTGTTCCAGTAGTAATGTTCAACTTGGCAGTATTTCAGCTCTGGAGTGTTTTATGATACACATTTTAAACTATAAATAGTAAAGCACCAAGTCAGAGCGAACAGGAAAGGAAATGCTCTGTGTGTGTGTGTGTGTGTGTGTGTGTGACTCTTACTGCCAGATATAATTTCTACTGATTTTACAAGTGAAACATTTCATTCTGATCAAGATAAGGTTTATGAAGAGCCACACAAAATGGACTGCAACAAAATTCTGGCTCTTGAGCAGCCAAGATTTTAAAATGCTTGATACCCCCATCTCAATCAGCAAGTTCTGTTTTTGTAGGTATGCGTCAACATAAATGCCAGAGCTTTCAATCAAGAGTCTAATCATTTGGGTGGCTTTGCTTAGAGACAGATTTCTCAGGCAAAGTGCAGATTACCAGTGCTGTGGCAAAGGAGGGAGGGAATACTTTTTTAAATTTCTTTTTTCCAGTGTCCTTTCATTTCCCTCCCAAACCCTATTGTTATAATACATACCTGGATTTGCACAGTGAATGATGCTGTGGGGGAAGGTAGTATTTTCATGGTCTCCATGGGAGAGACCAGTGTGTTTTGTGGCTGTGCTGGGCACCAGAATGCCACATATGAAGGGGATAGAATCTAAGGCCTCTCGGATCATCATCGCTCAGCCCACCCATTCATCTCCATTACAGTGTGAGCTCTGCTGGTTACTTTGGGGATTTTTTCCCCGTTTTACTTCTGTTCCCCTTCTATATACTGTTTTGGGGAATTTTCTCAGTTGACTCTGGGTGGTATCATTAAATACGCTGTCATTGTGCAGGTATAAGACTTTTGATATATGCCTCTAGCATCCTCTGTAGGGTGAAACTTCTTTGGGTCCTGGGACCCAAGCAGGGATAGGGAAGGAGGCTATCCTTTAGGCAAATCTGGGATTCAGGCTCTAACTTGCAGAATCCTTGACTTGGGTGGGAGTCCTCTGTGTTTACTTTCCAATTGCAGCTGGTTGGGAACAACCTAATAATTGGATAACTCTTGGGGCTCAGGTGTTTCACTCACAGGAAGGCTGAGGAGGTAGTCAAAGAGTGACATCTGGCCTGAGCTGCACCTGACTTAGGTAACTTCCCCTTCTTGCTCCATTTCCTAGGCATTACAACTTCAATAGGTCAAATAAAGTGTCCCTTATTTAACCCAGCTGTCTCCATCTGGTCTAGTCATTCCATGGTTGGTCATCAACGACAGATTGCTTTTCCAATTATCAATAGCTATGGCAAATAGTCACATTGGTTGGGAAGTTATAATATGAAAAAGTAACTTTTACAAGCTTAGACCAACCTCAGCATCCTGTTTCAGCCAGTTAATTCCTAGAAGACCCCAAACAGGGCATACTTTACCAGCTTTCTGAGTCCCTGCAGCAGGCATTCAGTAACCTACCAACCCGCATTTAATTATTGTGATGAATAAGCCCTGAAGATCATTCCTTCCCCTGAATTTGCTTACATCTGTTTTAAAGCTAAAGTTTTAAAGCTAAACAGAGGGTCTGCTTATAAATGTGCAAATGACACCAAACTAGGAGGGAGTAGCCAAGTGGGAAGGTTCAGCAGCTATCCTAGCTGGTGAGGGAAGATCTTCCTCATCAGACCTCCTGCCCCCATACCTGTTCTTCAGTGTGACTTGTGCTGGCATGACACTCCATGACAGTCAGGAAAAAAAAAAAAAACCTTAATTGCTAGCACAGCATGTTGATGGTGCAGTGCTGAGAATCCATTGCAGTATAGAGAATTATCATACAGATGACACACCATTTCTACTCTCTTCCATGCAAACAAGGCAAAGATACAGGTCATCCTGAATGTTAAGCTCACCAAACTGAACTAACCTTGATTTCCCAAGTTCTTTTACGACAGTTTCATTGCTCCAGTAAGTGTGACACTTTGCAGAATGAAGCTACAGTATTTCTAAGTAGAATTGTGCCTTTTAGAAATTCTTCCTATTTTCCCCCCTTAGGTAAGGAATGAAACCAACAACATATCTGTTTTTAAAAGTTACTGGAGAATTCAGGGGGCTTGGAGAGGGATCAAGGGAAACAATGGAAGCACACAACTGAGAAAGCATATCAGCTTGACTGTTTGTCACCATAGCTCCTTTGAGTCTTGGGTTTACTACTGAATTATTCAGTATTGATTCAAGGAATGAAAAATAAAAGGCTTTTGTCACTCTCAGCCCCCCCATGTATTTATGTTTGCTGCTTTCGTTTCCTGTCCCAAACTATAAACTATAAATGTACAGCATAAACTAAATATCCTAGCCTTCCACTGGAAAGTATCTGCCTATTAAAGTTGGGTTCAGTACCATTTAACACATCACCAATTATGTGTGTTATATATCCACCATGGGCTCCATAATGCTGGCAAATGAGAACTGCAATAACATGCCTACATATTTTATTGCTGTGTGCAAGCTCCTAACATCTTTGCTCTGTTTTGCAGGAGTTGTTGTGAATTCTGCTGTTGTCTCAGAAAGAACAGTGACATTTGATGCACTACAGACTGCTTCACACAGCTGCCACAGAGCTGTAAATACATGCAGAGGAGACTCTGAACAGAATAGCAGTTCCACATAGGAGGGGGAGAAAAGTTCTGCCTAACTCCTCAGGCTTGCAGGGGAAAGCAACAAGGGAGTGTCACGAGAATCCCACTGCAGAATTAAACTGTTGGCCATTGGGAAGCCCAGTGAAAATGCCCAACAAGGGGAAAAAAACTGGGAAGGGAAAACAGTTTGGAGGATAACCTTCATACCCTTTCATGTACCCATTGCCACATGTGATGGAAAGCAAACTGAATCATTGGATAGGAAGATAAAAAGAAAGGGATCTTTCAAAGTAATTGGACCTGTGATATTGTTTTAAACATTTACCTGGAAACCTGGAAATCTTTTTTTTTTTTTTTAACAGTAGGCCTTATATAAGCACCAAACATTCAGTGGGCTCTTTTTCAAGCACACAAAGGATTGCAGGCTTTGAGCACCATTCTCTAGTACCCAACTCTACCTTACTCTGTGGTAAGGCCCACTGAGTTCAGTGTTAAAAATCCACAAAGCAGTGGTACCTTTATTTGGCCCACTCTGAAGCATAGAATACATTATACAAGCTTTTGAAACTTCACTGTTTTTTCCATAAGTTAGCATGGGACAGGAACCATTCAGTTTGTTTGTTTCCTTTTTGGACTACTGTAGTCACACATAAATATGATCATATAATGCTTCCTTAAGATGTCAGTTTTCATTGGTCCATCAGTCTCCCTTAGCTTTCCTTCTTTTTATTGGAGGTACTGGGGACTGAAACAGAAATTTCTGCCTGCAAACTATAGGCTCGCCACCAGGCTATGACCCCTTCTCTGAAGCAGCACCAGGATGGTAGTCCCTTTTGCTAACAGAACATACCAGACATGGAAAATGTGTGGTTCATGGGCCTCATGAGGCAGCCCACCCCTTATTTTGTATCCTAGCTCCCTTCCACATCCCCAGATTTCCCACAATTTATTTATTTTTTTTGGGGGGGGGAGGATTTATCCTCAAATGCCTCAACTAGGTATTCTAACTTAACATTCCTCCCCACCCCTAAAAACAACTTTCCTCATTTTGACAGATATCAGTCAAAAAAAAAAGGTTGGCACCAATTTTTGACTGAAAATGAAAAGTCCAGCCAGCAGGAGTGAAAATGGGTCCTCACACTTTCACTCGTTGTCCATCCCTTCTCTTTACTAATCTCATGTCTATTAGAGGAACAGCCAGCATATGATGACTATCAACACTGACATCTGTACACTGGCAATCCTGGCTTAAAAAATATCTCCAAATAAGAGGAGCAGGCCTAAATATAATGGCTAGTCCCAACCAGAGTAGAGGCATAGATTCAACGAGTTTTACAAATTATTCATCATGAATAGCCTTGTAACTTGGGACTTGTAATGGGAAGTTAGGTCACTATCTCAACTTAAAAGGTGGTGGTGGGGATTAGCCAACAATTACGCACAGCTTCTTATATTGCAAAATGCTTCTCACAATGTGGTCAAAGCATAAACTCATGGTATTCTAGCCAAAACAGCTTAACTGCTCAGTTATGAGTGATTTCAATATGTTATCACAGACACTCTTCTTAACCATAATTTATGAAGGCCTCTCTCTCTCTCTCAATCTGTGCCTTCAAGTCACCTGTCAATTTATGGTAACCCCATGAATTTCACAGGGTTTTCGTAGGCACAGACCACTCATAGACAGCTGACTCATTTTCATTTTTCCTATACAGACTATACTGGTACATGCTTTTCCATCTGAATTCATAAGTTCCTGATGTTACAGTCAAAGCGTGATGTTAATAGCTATGTTTTTATGTTAGGAAGATGTGTTAAGTTTTTTCATGATTTCAGAAGACTTGACTTTCAGCACCTGCACCTCAGATTTCTTTCTTTCTTTTCGTTTCAGAGGCAGCTATGTGTTTAAGTAAGTGGTGTTTGAAAGCTGTTTATGCATCAATTCCAATGGGTTTAATATTTGACATGATTTGTTTATAGGGATAAAGCATTAGAAGATGTTAAATGCCTCCTGCAAGGTGCAGACGAATGCCCAGAGCAGCCAATTAAGCGAATCATCCTTTTCTTTAGAGGTGATGCCTTCAGATAGCTGACAGAAGGTTTAAAAAAGACACCGAAATTTTAAATGAGCATATTTCTATGTCTGCTGCTTCCACCTTTATTACCACACATAAACAAGCACAGGCACATAGATAACAGGGAAGGGAAGGGCCAGGCACCCAAACTATGAGCTGATCATAGAATCATGGAATCACAGAGTTGGAAGAGACCCCAGGGGCCATCCAGTCCAATCCCCTGCTATGAAGGAACACCAAGCAAAGCATCTCTAACAGATGGTTGTCCAGCCTCTGCTTAAAAACCTTCAGACTCCATCACACTCTCAGGCATCATATTCCATTGCTGGAGAGCTCTGACCATCAGGAAATTCTTCCTGAGTGGAACCTTCAAGTGGAATCTCCCTTCCTGCTACTTGAATCCATTGCTCCTTGTCCTAGTCTCATCCTTTCCTACACCCCTGTTCTTGCCATAGCGGAAGGGAAAGGGGAAAAAAAGGGGGGGCATGACAATAGCTAAAATTACCCTTGCAAGTTGACAGAGAACTTTGCTGTTCACATCTATCCTTCCTCTTTCTTTCCATGACAGAGAGGGTGCAGAATTGGGGGGTACCAGTCTTGAAGACTAGATATGGAAGCTGCCAAGTAGGGGCACTCCTTGGTCAGTGGCAACAGCCAGGAGATTGTTGAGGGGCCATTTCTATTTTTCCCCTCCCTCTAGCCTGTTGGTCCATAAACTTCACAGCTGAACATAAAGCAAACAAAATCTCTGCCTAAAAGGCACTAACAAAGGAGGGTCTACCATCTTTCAGAACAGCATACCCTCCAACATTTCACAGATGAAAACTGGGACATGTGCAGTGAAACAAAAATAGACTGTAGACAAGATGGCAAAAAGGTAATAATGAGGAAGAATACCCAAGCCCGAAGGCACTGCAATAGTTTGCTTTTGCCCTGAGCCTACTGGGAAGGGAAATATTCTGTCCCCTGAGTTAACTGAGTACAAATTATTTTTGCACTTTGTACTCATTTTGTAGCAACTCAAGTAAGCTTAGGATCAGGGAAGGGGGAGAGAAGGAAAGATAAACTGGGTTATTTGAAAAGCAGCTGAAAAAGTGAGATGGCAGAGGATTCACTGGGACTCTCCCTTCCAGATCAAGATAGTTGGAATTTATGAAACACTCACTGAATTCTTTTTGACATTTAGTGTCATTTAAATCCACTAGCCTGAGTATTAAATACTTCATTTATTTAATTAATTTAAAAAAAGCAATTCTATGAATAGAGCTAGGGATCCAAGATGAAACAGCAACCCTTGAACCAAAGCTCTCCTTAACTGTTCCTAAAAGCTACTGCTTCTCACATGACATAGACCAGTGCTTTCCAGAGTGGTAGTCTGTGAACTGATGCCCATCTGGCTGCTGCTCCACAGCAAGTTTCCTTGAAAGAAAAACAACCGTTTTCAATGGGCACAAATATGATGCAAGTCCCTGGCACATTGGATAAAAGAAAAGAAAAACTGCCAATCCCCCACATCAGGTACATTAAGAACCACTGGCTTCAACAGCATATGCACTGGAGTTGGAATAAACAGAGAGCTCCAGCCATACACATTTTCCTGATTTGTTGGATCTGCATAGCCCTATTCAGACACCTCATATAGGGTTAGCTAAACACATCAAGAAGATTCCTTCTATCATCTCTTTGCTCACCTGAAAAGCAATAAATCTGAAGAGAGCCTGTGCTATGCACTGAGGCTCTCTACAAAGATCTGAACCCTGATTTACCAGGGGTTTGGCTCTCACGTTTAGTAAAGCCTGCAACAGAAGTCAGGAAGAGGGCTTTTAAATATAATCATTGATGCTTTTTATGCAGACAAGATAACATGTGGAACTGTAGAATCACAAGAGATCACCTAAACCTTGGAGATAACCTAGTCAAAACCTGTGCTCAGTGTGGAACCTGCACTGAAATGCCACAGCTATAGAAGCATAGAATGTTAGAGCTGGAAGAGGCTGCAAAGGCCATCTAGTCCAATCCCCTGCCCTGTAGGAATACCACAATTACAGGACTCCTGAAAGATACATCCAACCTCTCACTAAATATGTTCCAGGGAGGGGGGAAAATCCAATTGAAAAAAAAGCTCCTCCTATGAGAAAATAACATGAATGAAAAATTATTTACCTGTTCAAAACCAAATACAGTAACATCTTTTAACAGATGAAAATAAATATTTCTTGGACTGGTTCCCTTTATCTTTTTATTTCTGTTTTAGCTCAGGCAGTCCAGCTGGGGTCACAACTGCTGGCACCTACCCCATGCTCCAAGTATTCAAAGGCCACATTTGCATAAAGCCTGGAAACACTCCAGAGCGCTGGGGGAAAAAAACAAAAACAAAAACAGAACTTTCCATATTGCATATACAAGATCCTTTCCAATATAATCTGAGGGATGGAGAGAGGCTGATGTGAGATCAGCAGGTTCCCCTTCTCAGCCCAGTCCCTGCATATGGCTGTATAAATATTAATTTGTAAAAATCTGTAGTGTACACCAAGCAAGCGTGTAAACCTGGCCTCAGCCAAACCCGACACCTTTTTGCAAGAAATCTTACATCTTTTTTTCTTTCTGCGCATGTGCAAATTAGTTGCCTCCTTTTCATGAAAAGAAAAAAATAAGTATTAACAAAAGTATAAGTGGGCATATGTGTATAACACACATATACATACAATTTGTAAGACCAATGATGAAAGAGCACGTGAACAATAAAAAAATGAGGAAATTATCAGTCTGGGAATAGATCCAGCACCCCCTTCCGTGGAAACAAGTTTTAAACTCTTCCATCTGTTCTGTAGAGTATAAAGAGGTCCCAGAAAAATTAAAAAGAAAAAAAAAAAGCACACAGCAACACAAGGGAGTAAATAGTTCCAGAAAAATGGATACATCTGTTGGATTTAACTCGCTTGTTGTTGTTTTCTCCCACTTTTCTATTTACGAATATGTTTGAATAATGGCAGAAATTAAAGGGAGACAGAGTGTTTTAATGATGCCACAACACATAGTAACTTGTGCTTTAATGTAATGGTGAATGGAAACCCACTGGCTCCTCTCCCTGTGTGCCTCTTGTCTCTAGTTTTGCGCCGAAGAAACTGATACTGATATGGTGCATAAGATCACACATCCTTCAGATAGGCCTGCAGTAACAAGATGAAGTGGAGACATGAGTGGCTGGTTGCCTGAACTCAAAGTCT
The DNA here is from genome assembly GCA_948474755.1 of Ctenosaura bakeri. Lineage (NCBI taxonomy): Eukaryota > Metazoa > Chordata > Lepidosauria > Squamata > Iguanidae > Ctenosaura > Ctenosaura bakeri. The sequence continues at coordinate 64,075 of CAOLHI010003664.1, read as the reverse complement.
GTTTTCTTTGTCAGTTTAAATGCTTGATGCATAGACTTTCATTCTGAGTTAAAATCCATTAGGGAATATTGTGCAGAAGAAAAAGCAGTGTGTGTGTGTGTGTGTGTGAATAGGAACACACACATTTTCTTAAAGACCTACAATGCCTAGGAACAAACACACTTGTGTGCTGCTGATAGAAAACAGATTTTTACTATCTGCCATAAACATATGGAGGACAAATCCTATGTTATTATTCTGAGAGAGCTGTGGCTGCAAGTTGATTGAATTAAGAAGATTTAATGAAGGCGGAGATCTTACTATAGATTCCGGATGTCCATGAGGAAAATTTCAAAACCAGACAGACTGGAAGTGGGTTCTTTCCCCTTCCCAACCTTGTTTTGCTCTCTACAATGTGTGCATGTCTATTAGTTCAGAGGCAATATTAGTTGATCACCAATCCAACAAATGAATTCATTTAAATGAATATACAAATGAGAAATAAGCAGTGTGAGCAGTGGTAATCCTAGATCCGGATGAGATCAGGATTGGGGATAATTCAGTGAGCTGTCTTTCTCCACCATGTTAAATCTCAAATCACAAGCTACTATGTGTTCTGGCATCATTAAAGCATTCTATCTCACTTTAATTTCCATCATTATGCAAATACATTAGTAAATACAAAGGGGAAGGAGGGGGAAAATAACACGATAAAACCAACAAACATATCCATTTTCCAGAAGCATTTCATCCTATTTCTATAAACCACACTGGAAGCTCATCCAAAAAACAATACATAAATCATTTTAAAAATAAAAAGTTCTCTCTGACAAAGCCTGATTTTGCTTTCCCAACAGGGAACAATCTCCCAAAATAGAATTAGGAATTCTGGATTCAAACAGCTGATTTTACCATGGAGTTGACAGTTATTCCTTCTGCCTCAACCAAACCTGCCACACAGGATAGATTGTACACTGAAATAATTGGGCAGTTTTTATACAGGGTTATCTTAGTTTATCTTCAACGCTGTATATGCTTCCCAGAACGCCTGGGGAAAGAGCCTGACAGGCTACAAATGCAGCACATATTGTTTTAAATAGCTTCCACTAGATAGTTTCAATGCATTTATACATTTCTAAGGATTGATCATACTTGGAATGTTGTACAACTCGCCCTTCACGTTTGCTAGGGTGAAGGGTGCAGGACCCACACAAAGGTGAAAAAAATCACAAATATCAAAATATGTGTGTATGTGTTTGTGTGGGAAGGGCTGAGTCATGGTGGGGACAGTGGGCATCTGGGGTCCAAACCAGGTCAAGGAAAGGAGAGGAAAAGGGGCGAGTCAGCATGGTGGTCTTATACTTCCTCTCTCACACTCATCCCCTTCCTTGAGTGAGGCATAAGCATCAGGAGATGGCTTGCACTGCTAGGAAACTGGGCTGTGAGCATCCTTAGCTGGCCAGGAAGCAGCTGCTGGTGGTGGAGAAGGTTTCTAAGGGTTAGGGAGCCTGATTGGAGTCACTGAGAAGGAAGGTTCCACTGGAAAAGAAGCACCACAGATGGTAAGACAGGTGTTGAAGAAACTTGCATATAATCAGATCTGTGAAAGTCAAACCCACAGATGTGTATATATATCTGGTCACCTACAGAATAGAAACATTGTGGCACAACTGGGGAAGAAAGTGAGAAAAGGGACAACAAAACTTGACAAAGACAATAGGTAGCCTTTGCATCTCTTTCATTTAGGATGAATGATAAGTCAAAAGACTATAGACGAAGACGAAGAAGAAAGAGAAGAATATGTCAGAGGAGGATAAAATGATGCATGGTGTGGAGAATGTATTTAAGCAAATGAATTTCTCCATTTTTGTTATAATGCTTAAAGAAAGATCATCCAATGAAGCTGAAAGGGCATTTTAGAGAGACAAAATGAAATCCTTCTTCACTCAGGGCACAGTTAAAGAAGAGGACTGGAAACTACATAGACTTTCCCTTCATTTGAATTTCTGGTTTCTGCTGATACTATGGTATTTCAAAGTAGAAATTATGCATTAGAATGTTTCAATTGTTTTTCTATCCTCACATCATGAGCTATCTATCCTCACATCATGAGCTGAGGATGGAAGATACATGTGAAATTGCCCACAAATTTCAGTTTTATCACTTTTTTCAACATCATTGTTAAAGCTCTGCCCATATGCAGCAAAAAACAAAAAAACACCACCAAACAGTTGCATAGGGACATGGGGGCTGGAGGGTGATTTTCCCTGGGCGGCAATGTTTTTCAGTGTCCTGGCCACACCCCTGTGTGCCCTGGCCATGCACTACAGCCATGCTCGCACACATAGTGGCCATGCCTCTTGTGCCGCAGCCCCGCCCCTTCCTGCCCCCCACACACTCAAGCTCCGCCATTGTAGCCAACACACACACAAAAGCAATCCCTAAAAGTAACTGTCCATAAAGGTTGTATTGGGATTTCTCCCGTCCTCCACCCAACCCTGTGTGGTGTCTCCTTAGTGTGTATGAGTGCTTATGTGCACCAGTAATTACCAGTAATTACAAAACAGAAAGTAAACTTCAAAAGATCATGTAAAGGAGCAAGGAGTACAGACTTAAAACATCTTGACAGAGTGTTTGAACAACATTAAAAGTGCAACATGGTACAGAGTTGAAAGTGAAAAGATGTTGCAGGAGGCCCCAAGTGAGCCTCTTAGTGAAAGGCATCCTGTTTCATTTATAACTTAATTTATGCAAGTACTTCCCAAACTAATAGGAAAACCATGAAAAAACAAATGTTTAGTTTTCACACTTCTCTAAATTTTTGTGCAGAGGCTGGAAAGTTAATTTTAAAAGTAGTTCCCAGAAATGTTAGGGCTTGCTGTTTCAGGATTTCAGAACTAGCCACAGGTGTTTCTGTCGTCATGTCTAGGCACTCCCTAAATATACCAGATTCTGTTCCCGATTTGTCACTAGTTGTAGTGGAGTTTAGCACTACTCCCAATCTGCACATTTCTTTTCAACTATTCTTTCCTCCCACTTGAGGTGTGATTAAGGTGTGGAGTGGCTACGGTTTTCCTCCATCCCCTTGTAAACTCTTCCATGAATTCAAAAACTAAGCCAAACAAGTTTGTTAAGATATGGCAGCCATTTACAGCCTGTGTAAATAAAGTATTTGCTATCCAAGACCACTTGAGTTTCAGCATAATTATGGGAAAAATCTATGTGATTCATGATACCACACTTTTTTTAGAAAATGAAAATTCTAGATTATTCACTAGAAAATAAAAATATATCATTTACTCTGCTGGAAGATGGATTCCCTCTTTGTGATGGATTCTATCTTGCTTTAGTATATAGCCCTTCATATGGTGATATCTTTAATGTTTAGTTCTTATATGTGTGTTGGTATTGTGTGTGTATGTGTTATAACTCATCCCTCCAAGCTCTTTCTGCACTATGTGTGTTCCTGCATCACACATTTCAGCCTTAAAAAAACCCAGAAGAATAGAATACTTACTACACTGTGGCACATATACTGGACGTACTACTGTAGCACTACAGCTTTAACCAAAAAGAGAGAAGGCAAAACAAACAAACAAACAAACAGAAATGTATCATCTGGCTGTAATACAAGCATGTTTTTGCTCCATCCCCATCGCATCCTCCACAAACTGCATGAGTCCCACTTTGGGGGAAAAGGCAGGGTACAAACAAAATCTAGAATGTTCATCAGCTGCTTAGTTAAATATACTTAACCAAGTCACTTGTCCTGGACCAACACACCCAAACCTGACATAAATATCATTCAGCCATGCTCCAATAACTGGCAGAATGGACCTCCTTGCCCAGTCAAGTAGGTTGAGAAGGATTTATGATTGTCACAGAAGTGGCAAAATCAGGACTAAATAGTACTTATGTATACAGAACAGTTACCTAAATTTACTGAGCCATAACTGTTTTGTATTTATTATCTTTAATATTATTTGCTACTTAGTCACAATTTTGACATATAATCATCGAGTTGAAAAAGGCCACAAGGGCCATCCAGTTCAACCCCCTGCCATGCAGGCAAAATATACAATCAAATCACTCGCAGCAGATGGCCACCCAGCATCTGTTTAAAAACCTCCAAAGGAGACTCAATCACACTCTGAGGCAGTGCATTCCACGGCCAAGCTGCTCTTACTGTCAGAAAGTTCTTCCTAATGTTTCGGTAGAATCTCTTCTCCTGTAAATTGACGTTATTGCTATGTGTCCTAATCTCTACAGTTGCAGAAAACAATATGTTCTCATCTTCCATATGCTGTTGTTGGTGATGTGTACTTTCAAGTTGTTTCCAATTTACAATGACCTTATGGCAAATCTATCACAGGAATTGCCGGGGTTGAGAGTATGTGATGCACCCAGGATCACACAGTGGGTTTCTGTCACCAAGCAGGGAATCAAACCCTGGTCTCCAGGGTTGTAATCCAATGCTCAAATCACACTGGTTCTCTCCTTCCATATGACATCCCTTCAAATATTTACATATTTAAACATGGCTGTCATATTGCCTCTTCTCTTCTCCAGGCTAAACATACTCAACACCCTAAGTCAGTCGTCATAGGCTGTGGTTTCCATGTCTTTTACTATTTTGTTTGCCCTCCTCTGGACATGTTACAGCTTGTCAATATCCTTCTTGAATTGTGGTGACTCTTCTCCAGAAGAGGGCTGCCCAAAGCAGAACAGAGTGATACTATTACTTCCCTTGACCTACACAATTTACTGCTCTTCATGCAGGCCAGCATTGACACAATAACACTTTTTCCCAGCCTGCTTCACAGGGGATCAGCTTAATGGGGAGAAGGAGGTCCATTTGCTGGTGATAAGAGCATGGCTGAACAATTTTTCCATTAGTTTTTTTTTTTTTTTTTTGGTAGAGGGGGAGAGTTTGTTCTGGGAGAAAATGCATAGCTTTGTAATTGGTTGACCGACCGAACCCAAAGGGTGATCACGAATGGCTGCTTTTCATGCTGGAGAGAAGTGACTAGTGGGGTGCCACAAGGTTCTGTCCTGAGCCCAGTGCTGTTCAATATTTTTATCAATGACTTGGATGAAGGAATAGAGGGCATGCTCATCAAATTTGCAGATGATACCAAATTGGGAGGGGTTGCTAATACGCCAGAGGACAGGATCAAAATTCAAAATGACCTGGCTAGATTGGAGAGCTGGGCCGAGGTGAACAAAATGAAATTCAACAGAGAGAAGTGTAAGGTCCTACACTTAGGTAGAAAAAATGGAATACAGAAATATAGGATGGGGGACACGTGGCTGGTCAGCAGTACGTGTAAAAGGGATCTAGGAGTCTTCATAGACCACAAGCTGTACATGAGTCAGCAGTGTGATGCGGCAGCCAAGAAAGCCAATGCAATTCTTGGCTGCATCAATAGGAGTATGGTGTCTAGATCGAGAGAGGTACTGGTACCACTCTACTCTGCTTTGGTTAGACCCCATCTTGAATACTGTGTCCAGTTCTGGGCACCCCAATTCAAGAAGGATATTGACAAGCTGGAGCAAGTCCAGAGGAGGGCGACCAAAATGGTGAGAGGCCTGGAAGCCATGCCCTATGGGGATAGACTTAGAGAGCTGGGTATGTTTAGTCTGCAGAAGAGGAGGTTAAGAGGGGACATGATAGCCATGTTTAAATATTTGAAGGGATGCCACGTAGAGGAGGGAGAGGGCTTGTTTTCTGTTGCTCCAGAGACCAGGACAAGGAGCCATGGATTCAAGCTGCAGGAAAGGAGATTCCATCTGAACCTCAGGAAGAACTTCCTGACGGTCAGGGCTGTCCGGCAGTGGAATCTGCTGCCTGGGAGTGTAGTGGAGTCTCCTTCCTTGGAGGTTTTTAAGCAGAGGCTGGATGGCCATCTGTCGGGAGTGCTTAGAGGGTGTTCCTGCATGGCAGGGGGTTGGACTGGATGGCCCCTGTGGTCTCTTCCAACTCTACATTTCTATGATTCTATGATTCTATGATAGCTAAGTTGTGGTCAAAGAGCTTAACTGACAGAGGAACTCAACATATCCCTATGTTCCTCTCCAAAGTATCCCTATTTCTTCTCTTGCATTTTGTTTTTTTTTTGTTTTGTCTTTTTTTAATTGTAGTGCTAAAGTGTTATACCACGTTAGCACTATAATTCTAAAAGAAAGGGGGAAACAAAAGAAAGGTTCAGTCTGGTAGCTCTAAATGTAATGAGAAATGAAGTTCAGTGGGAAATCTCCATGGCAAAGGTCACACTCCCATTTGAAATCTCATCATTAGGACTGTCCAAAATTACAGCAGTAGGTATTCAGACAATGGATGTAGATTTGTAACACGTACACAGCCTGTATTGGAAATTCCTAAGACAAGAAAAAACAAAAACAACACCCTGAAGGTGTTGTATTTTAAAACTTGTTGCTAATATCAGAAATTCATCAGAAAAATACCAGGACAGAGTGAATGTCATACGGATATCAGGTCAGAGTGGGGGAGGAGACTCTGATAAATGCAGTCATAAAGCCTTCAAATCCTGAGGCTTTTGGCCAACCTGCAGAAGTCATACATTAATACATACTATTAATGTTTTTTTTTTTAAAAAAAAAAAACCCTTAGGAAATAATTCTCCATTTAGGAAAAAAATGCACACACAAAGATGTATCTTTCAGGTAATTTTCCCTAATGGATGTTCCTGTGTGTGCATTTTTAAAAGGGAACATATTAGGGGAAAGCTCTTGCAAACCAATATACATACATACATACATATATATATATATATATATATGGAGAAACTGCTTTCAAAAATATCTACAAACTTTTAGAAACTCAAACACCAAATGGCACTAGTTTGGAGGCCTGTGTTTTAATTTCAAAACATGCTAGCACAGATTTCTGTATATAAAAGTCTGGTTGTCATAGAAGGCATAACAGACAGAGCAGCTCATCATCCCTCTAAATGTGGAACTGTGGCTGAGAGAGCCTTTTCTTTTGTGATTGCCCCCTGTATTTTCACATGTATTTCAGCTTGTAGGGTTACTCAGAGACAGACCAAGTACAAAAGAATAAGAATCAAATCCCCATTGTTGGCTTCCCCAAACTCCTCCATGATGCTACTAAATCCATAGATAGATAGATAGATAGATAATAGATAGATAGATAGATAGATAGATAGATAGATAGGATTACTTATTTCTTTATTGACCGCCGTGAGTTCGTTTACATTTCTAGTGAGAAGTATGCCAAAACTGACAGATCAGGTTGATTCACTAGATGTGTGTGGATGTGTGTTTTGATTACAACTTTATCCAGATAGCTAAAAGTCTGGGATGCTTGGACTTGCAGTTCAATCGCATCCGGAAGACTGCAGGTTTCCTGCTCCTGCATTTGAGAGTTGAGTAAAGATGGGAAAGGCTTCTAAACAAATACTATCCATGGAGAATTTGTCCTCTAAAGCTGTGTGAGACCAGGGATGGAATATGTAAAATTAGTCCACTTGCTTTTTCTTTTTTTTTTCTTTTTTTTTGCTGCTGGGACCAAAGTCTCCAAAGCACTCGTGGGCACCTCATCGCCAAAGTCCCCTAGAGAAAAAAATTGTCACTAGAAAAAAAAATCATGAGAAGTAAGCTGAAACTCCTAACGTTATTTCTTGAACATTTAGGTTTTATTGTATAATTCAATTGGTTTTGTTTGCTCCCAGTCACCAAATCCAACTGCCTACATAGCATTGTGATGTCCGCACATCTGTCACGTAATCCTAATTGGCTGGGATTGCCCCTCCATCTCAATTGATTTTATTTGCCCTCCCTGACATCTTCATATGGATGAATACGATTAGCTACATAGTACTCTGAGCTTATACAAACCCAGTTAGTTGAGATTACACATGTTAGTAATTAAAAAAAAGAAGTAATTAGAAGAGCAAAATACATGGTACCCAAATAGCAGCAAAGAGGGGGAAGCTATTGCAGGAAAGGTTTGAATATTTTCTCTGTCAAAGGGCTCTGTAAGAAATGTTTCTCTCTTTCTCTCTCTGAAAAAGCACCATTAGCCCAGAGAAGATCAGTATCTATTTGTGCTGCTGTTGTCTTTATTTCTGATCTGTGACCCTGTTTACACTGGTTTAGATGGAGAGGATTTGGTGCATGAAGACAGTGAAAGGCTGATATAACGTTTGTGCTGCTCAGACGGTTTCTATTATGGTTCCTAAGATTTTTGATGACTTAAGTGGTTTGTAGTTATTCCATGTTGTGATTGACAATAGACTGAAGTGTTCTGTCTAGCTCTTTATTATTTTAACTCTTTCTCTCTCTTTTTGTCCTTGGATTCCATGGGAATGTAACAATCTGTTTCTCTATCATTACCAATGAAAATGGAAGATTTCTGTTTTCCAGGCAGAATGCATGTATTAAATTGCAGTTCTGACTCTGAAATCTACCTAAGGGTTGGGGGGAGGGGGGTAAAATGCACTGCTGCTATTTAAGATTACCTGAAGATCTCTTACTTTACAGCTGGGCCTTTGTCTTCTGTTTTTCTTATTCAGTTCCCTGTATCCTTGTCTGAGCCCCTTCCTGCCAGATCTGTTTTGCTGAACTGCTGGTTTGCAACGTGCTCTTTCTCCAAAATGACCTTCTTCTGCATTAGTTCCAGTGCTCTACCCCCAACACCAGTCCTAATTCTGCCATAACTTGTTCCACTACAACCAGCCCTGCATAAGACTCCAAATGGCACATTCTTTCCTTCTCTTGTGTTAGGAGCAAGCCTTTGAGAAGTCCTCCTGTGCTGTACAGGTAACAGCTTCTGTTGTCACTTATCTCCACTGCTGCCTGCCCCACACTGCTGCCAAAAGGAGGTGGCTAAACTCTATCGTGTGGCAGAAACAGCTTTGTTCACCTTTCACTTTCTGTGCACTCATCTGCCTATTGACAAAGACGTCTGGCAGTGACAAGGTCTGTTGAGTAAGGATGGAACTCTTCCTAATAACCAATAACAAATACATTTCAGAAGTTTTGTCCCTGTTGGATGAGATTATTGCGATTTAATTTTTAACAGCACTTTTTGCAAAGAAAAAAAAATGTATATGTAGACCAACGTTCTGCACAAAACACACAGTATTCTGCACGAAATTTGCAGTATTCCATACAAAAATGTTTTACAAAACATTCCTTTTTTAAAAAAAATCATGTAGCTATTAATTATTTTCTGAACAGGGCGTCTCAGTGTATTGAGACACTCTTTCATGTCAAGAATGAGAAGATTTAAGAATATTCTTTGCATCCCTAATATTGAGTGGCAACTTTCAGAATATCATATTCACGATGGCAAGGCTAAGGATAGGATCATGGAATCTCCACTGTCAAGTAAGTATAGACAAACTTTGTTTTAGCCACTTATCTTTATGCACTGGAAATTGCTAGATATCACAGAGCTTTGACTCCTCCAATGTCAGTGTTTTGCCATCAGCCCTACTGAATGGAAGATACTTAAGATTTCCTTACTCAAAGTGTACCTGCCCCTGCCAATCAGGGGTGGTTGAAACGACTGATCACATTCTGCTATACAGCCTGTATTATGCAGATATGCATTCCTGATTTATACATCTGATCATGGTAAAGTTTCCAGACAGATCTGATAGCGTTTATACCTCCCTTCTCCTTTCAGTTTCCTTTAAAGAAAACTATGCTGAAGGTTACAAAGCTTTGTATGCTAACATGTTCCACTAGAAGAAAATTGGTCAGACTCCATCATGACTCACTTTAGCCTAATGAATGTCATTAAGTATTGATTTAGAAGCTGATTGGTATATATACGTACATATAATATGTACAGAAAAGTTTGTTTCTCAGAGATGGTTTTAACCTTTATTTTCCACTACATTCTGCTTTTGCCATTTTATGACTTACCTATGATCATAGTAAACTTGACTGACTAAGAATATCTACACTCACACCCTTGCTCTTCAAACTACTGCAATAGTGTAAACATGGAAAGTAGAATCGCTATCAATAACAGTCTCATTGTCTATAGCATTGTGTGTTCTTACTACTTGGATGTCAGTTGCTTCACCTAGCAGTATTTTATCAAGGCATGGACAGGAACAAAGATGATGTATAATGTTCTTGGGAGAATCCACATAAATATGCATTAGAATGTGGAATATGAGTATTCACTTGCATTGAAAAAAAAATTCTTGACTTACCCGACCAACTAATATAGGTTCTGGTCCAGAAAACTCTTCCAGCACAAACATTTGATTCCATACCCAGCCCCGTTTTGAGCGGTTCAATACTCTTTGTTCTTCACTTAACTCATTGAGTCCTCTACTGGATCTGCTTGGAAATTCTTGAGAATGATTCATTGGAGCCATGTACATAGATGGGAATGCAGTAATCCATAATATCATTAATGGAGCCCACGTATCCAAAAACATCTCTGTTAGCCTTTCTGGCATTGTTCCACACAAAGCAAATCTCCGCCAACAATGAAACAATTATTTTGCTTTTTTCCAGATCACAGTCATCTGATGCATCATGTGGCAAAAAAAAAATAGATTTACTTAAAGTTCCATCATGTGTCTAGAGCATAGTAAACATAAGTAGAAATTGTTCAGATGGTAGAAACACACTCCATGGGGGTTTATTGTCCTCAAAGATGCCTGAAAAATTAAGAAAACAATTCAAGTTAGCAATAAAATAAACAGCAAGGTGTCTCAGTCTATCAGACCTTTGGAATTTCTTGTTAAAGGTGATGGTGATGGAGGATCACAATTGAGGATTATGGGTTCAGATCATTGTTACAATTCTGTAATCCTGCTCTGACTGAATAATTCACCTCCAGGTATTTTTGTCTGAATGGTTGTATCTCCTGAAGATATTGAAAACATAACCATAATTTGCCCACAAAGAAATCTTAGATTTTCTTATTCTTTCTCATTGAGCTGCATGAACTTTTTTTTTAACAATTGTTATATGTTGTACTCAAATCCTTTATCTTTAGTAACGTGTGTGTGTGTTCCAGTGCAAACAGAGCAGAGAAATATGAATTTCCCATAAGCCACCATTTTTATATTCAAAATATTAAAAAAAATGTAAAATGGTTTTTAAAAACTGGGTTTTTTGGTGTTTATGTGTGTGTAATGAAACCCACATGAGAAGAATCCTGGGCTCATGGGAATCTTTGCAGTTTGGGACTTATTGTGTGCAAAATTCACAGTGGTTGTTTTGGGGAGAAAACAGTATTTTCTGTACAGAAAACAGCATTTTCTGTGTGAATAATAATGTTGCAATGCAGGAATATTAATTCCTGCATGTAAAATGTTTTCTGCACAGAAAAACAAAGCTGTAATTGAGGAATTGTTCTGCAGAAAATTCACACATAGATTTGCATACAAAACAGCATTTTCTGTGTAGGAATTAATATTTCTGCACTGAAACATTGTTATCGATGCAGAAAATGTCATCTTCTGTGTAAAACAAATATGTGAGAATTTTGCATAGAATAAGTCTTGAACTGTGAGTAGCCTTTGAAAGCTCGGTGAGGGCCATGCCCTATGAGGGTAGACTTAGAGAGCTTGGGTATGTTCAGTCTGCAGAAGAGGAGGTTAAGAGGGGACATGATAGCCATGTTTAAATATCTGAAGGGATGCCACGTAGAGGAGGGAGAGGGCTTGTTTTCTGCTGCTCCAGAGACCAGGACAAGGAGCAATGGATTCAAGCTGCAGGAAAGCAGATTCCATCTGAACCTCAGGAAGAACTTCCTGATGGTCAGGGCTGTCCAGCAGTGGAATATGCTGCCCCCATGGAGTGTAGTGGAGTCTTCTTCTTTGGAGGTTTTTAAGCAGAGGCTGGATGGCCATCTGTCGGGAGTGCTTTGAGGGTGTTCCTGCATGGCAGGGGGTTGGACTGGATGGCCCCTGTGGTCTCTTCCAACTCTACATTTCTATGATTCTACGATTTTGATTTTCTCACAGTGGGAAGAAAATTACTGAAATTACTCATTGCTACTCTCAAGAAGAAACTTAATGAAAAAAATCTCATCCTTAAATAGAGCAGACATGGGCACACACAAAGCAACCCAGGAATTATCGAAAATTATGTCTGAATAGGATAACATGGTAAAGGAAAACTTCTTCCTCTCTCTCATAGTTCTAAAATGAAGCTAAATGTTGAGAGATTCAGGACAAACAGAAGAAAGTGCTTTTTTTCACATAGTCCATAAAATTCAGAAATTCTCTATGAAACTGAAATTCAGCCAACTGTGATGGCTTCAGGAGAGGATTAGGCAAATTCAATGAGAATCAGTTTTTCAATGGCTAATCATGGTGACTATATATTTCCTCTGCTATCAATAAGCCTTTGAAAACCAGTTGCTGGGGGAAATGAGCAGAGAAGTGCTATTTCAATCATACTCTGCTCATCAGAGTATAGACACCTGGGCCATTTCCGCCAGGTGGCCCCTCCCTAAACTGCAAACCTCAGGATTCCATAGGATGTTGAAAGTAGAATAATAGTGCTGTAACAGTCTAGTGCGGAAATGGCCCTGGTTGACCAGAGTAGGTTAACACTGCTGTATTGCAGACTTTTGGTCTGATCCAGCTGAAGTCTGCCCACCCCTGTGGTACTCTGCACTTTGTCAAAGGTACAGGATTAAATCACAACTCTGCACTCTGCTTGTCTCTTATAAAATGCCTTGTACAAAAAGCAAAGGAAGAAACTTGCTCAAAAAAATGTGGCTGGTGTGCTCCACAATACAACCATTCCAACATAAGTTAGCATGACGGCAGAAGCAAAGGGAATTAGCTTACCAGAGCTGCTAATCTAACATTTTGTTAGATTATGTTCATTCAGGTGCTTTAAAAAAAGAGAAGAAATCTACATTTGACAGGAGATTTAGACTCATTTCTTTCAACTCTGAAGTGTCCAATTAAGTTCCCATTGAGCCATCGCTAATGCATCAAGATTCATTAGCCACAACTGAATCCAATCTCAGAATAACTCTGCAGAGAAGTTGCTACTGCCAGGCATGCACAAGTGGCACCAACCACAACAGAGAGCAGGAACAACATCCACATTTTAAATAGATTTCACATTAAACTTAAGTTGGTCCTTATGTAATTTCAGGCAGGCTTGGGTCATAGGCATACATCAATAGATAATTATAAACACAACCCAGCACTGGATACATTTTTGCCTTTTCAGAGCCAAGAAACCCATCTGGCAGAAACTGCTCTTTCTCAATACCTTGGCCATTTAACAAGAGATATTAGCAAACTGTATGAGTAAACTGACACTACCTGCACTAGCATGAACATGAAATGTCTAATAGGGGATCTCCCCAGAATGTCTGAGATCCTCCACCTGCCTACCATTCCCTTTGGAAGAGAATCCACAGCATGTGTTCATAAAGGTCTGCTTTACAAAATATATGGGGTCTTCACTAACATATGTAACAGGTATATGGGTGTGTGTGGACAGACTCTTATAAGGAAGATTCTGCTCTAAATTTGGAACGGAATGCAAGGCATTGGTCTTGATCTTAAAAATTCTACCTGACTTGGCTCCAATGTGTCTGATGCATTCTCTCCTTCCCTCTGGCCCTCCTATGTTTTCTTTAGAAGACTGTTTCTGAGAGGCCCTGCTTCCAGAGGTTGTGATCAAACTTAGTGCTGAGGGTGTAGGAGAGCACTGATGGTCAGCAGGGGGTGGAGGCTTTCTGAAACCTTTACTTGGATGAGGGTTTCTCCATTTTTGCCAATTCTTCCGAGAAATCCTAGCAGATCCAGCCCAACCTACACAGAGTCTCAGATGGTCCATCCCTGTATTATAGAGCTTTCCAAACTTTTCATGTTGGCTATACTTTTTTGACATGCATCATTTTGTGACAGAGTAATTCAGTTTTACTAGCAAACTGGAGGTACCCAAAGTATCCAGGGTGGGGACAGGCGGCCCCCACCCCCGTTCCTGGGCCACTGCCGTCACCCTCACCAGGAAAGGCCCCAGTGAGAGCAACGGCATGGGGAAAGGCAGTCCCTCCTACCTGGTCCTAGCCCGTTGTGTTGCTCTCGCTGGGGAAAGGCCCCAGCAAGAGCAACGGCAGTAGGCCAGGCTCGGGTGAGGGGATCTTTCTTAGCTAGGGAGGTCACACACCAACACACTACAAGTGACACATTAATGTGCCACAACATACCATTTGGAAAGCCCTGCTCTATTACATGAGCACTGCAGGGTTCATAATTAATGTTAAGTGGGTGTAGTTATTTCATATTATCACATATGAAGCTGTTGCTCTTTTTTTTTATCTTTGCTTAGCATCTTGATTCATTATTACAATTTCTAGCAGCATTGAAAACTCACTGTATAAAACCAGCTTTGCATATTGTAATTGTTTCTGCTCTTAAAAACAAGGAATGCTAAACACATAGAAACAAGTTGCATTGCAACCAATAACACTTCAATTGAAGTATCCATGGCCAGAACTATGCTGCAAGTCTCACTGAGTCTAATGGGAATTCACTGCCACTTTTTCTTCTAAACTTGCTCAATCATCTAGATTTTGCTCATTAAGTGGTTGTTTTCAGCTATGGTTATGCACACATAAATATTCCTAAAGTAGAAGCATAAGGATGAAAGACAACGAAATATACTTGTGTATACATCATTTCATTGATCTGGAGGGGAGAGTTAAGACAATATACATGATCACATATAATGCATTTAAGTGCATTGATTGTTAAGGCATAAACACAAAACACTGCAGAATCATACCTATGGGGCACAGTAAATCAGTGGGCAATGCACTGAAAGCAATCATGATTTACTTCCTTTGAATTCTTTGGAAAATCCAGTTACCCAACAATGAAAAGGAGGAAGTCCAATAAACATTTTCTGAAAAGTAATACTTTATTTTTGCAAAGAAAAAAAATGAAAACAGCCTTTTAATAGGAAGTCATAAACTCTCAAAAATCAATTTTTTAAGGAGTTTTTTCCAAACCGCAGAATGCTTGTTTGGCTCAAGAAGTCACTCCATAATCACACTGATGCATTGATTTACATCACAACTTTCAGCAGAGACTGTTTTACAACCTCCCAAGAGTTTCCCCCCCATCACAATATGCTGTGGGCCCCGTTATGAATGGCCACGTCTGTAGGGGCAATCCACTTTTAATTTCATTCTGCATTCATTGCTGCCTTGTTGATCATTGTGATTACAAGCTACAGATAAGTTCTCTGACCCCAACAATTCATTAAAGTGGGTTTGGTCGATTTGTAGATGTTTATTGTGACATTTCAAATGTTGCAGCATTGATTCCATTCAAATAAATCACATTACTGAGGGTAAATAATTAAAAATTTGTTTGATAGCTCTGTTTGAATGAAGCTATAACAGAAGCAACGTTCAAACAGACAGTCAGAAAGGGCAGCCAATTATCCCTTTGGGCAGAATTCATGTGACAGAAACAGTGGCAAAGAAGTAAAAGGAGCAAGAACACATCTACAGGTCCAATAAGGGCATTTAAAGGCCTTTATTTGTCCCTCTTCTTCTTCCCTCTCAACTTCTCCTTTTTGTGCTATGAAAGCAATTATCTAGAGCGGGTGCATAAACTCCAACATTTTAAAGATGAAAACCGGAAGTTGTGTGTCTAAGTAGTATCAGTGTAGTCAAGATGGCATAAGTTATTAACAAGGATGAACAGACAAACTGGGAAATGCTGCAGCAGTGTGCTTTTGCCCAAGCCTACTGAGAGGGGCAAGATTCCACCTCTCCTCACCTTTCCTTGTGTTAATTGCTTACTTTTGCACTTTCAACTCAATTTGCAGCAATAGAAGCAAGCCGATAACAAAAGGAGACAGTGGACGAAGAGAGAAACTGGGATGTTTTAAAAGGAGCTGAAAAAATGGGACAACAAGCAGATGAAAAATTGGGATGGTCCTGCCAAATGGGAACAGTTATAGGGTAAAGGTTTGCTATCATCTTCATTCAGATGTACATACTTTATTTGCTGCTCCAAGTGCAATCTTCCACCCACAGCCAAATCCTAATGTGTCTACTTGTATGCCAGATAAATGTGTGTTAAGTTGCAGCCCTCTGCATGCTGTTGGACTGCAACTCCCATTATCTCTTACCAGAAGATGTGCTAGTTCAGGCTCACAGGAGTTGCAAGTGCTAGCTAGGGCTGATGGAGGACACGCTGACCGTGCAGGTTACTGCAACCTAAGCAAGTTAATTTGATCTATACTGACACAGGACTAAAGGCAAAATGTAAGGTGTGCAAAATATAAGTTGTGTGAAATTGAAAGTGAAAAGGGGGAGAGAGCTGAGGGAAGTGTTTATGGACAAGACCAAGGTATACCTGAAAGTCAAAGCTTATTTGAAATGCTTTCCTTCTTTTAAAACTATTGCTTATGCTTGCATCATGATCTTTACACAGAAGTGCTGCATAAATTCATGGGTCTGTCTATTCTGTACAAGCATGGCTTCTCCTATCTTTCAAGGAATGGAGAGTTTATTTTTAGGGTTTTAAAAATGTATTTAACCCAGTTTTATACTTGCTTGTAACAATGCATTCCCTGGCCATGTACAATCATTTAAAACCATAACATATACAAAATACAAAGCAACTACAGGATTTTAGACAGGTTCAAATGCCATGAAAATAAAATGAGCAGTGGTGGCCAAAATCTAAATGATGCTGAGATGTATTTGTAAAAGTTAACAGTCTAAGAAAATAGGCACTAAAGCATCCTCAAGTCTGACACTAGGTAAGTCTGACAGGAAAAAAAATACTTTATAGACTGCAACCCCCAGCATTCCCAGCCAGCATAACCAACTGCAGTCCACAAAGTACATTTTGCAACTCCATTGTTTAATAGCGAACTAATTTGACAGAGGCATCCAGATTATTATAAGAGGGAGGGAAGGAGGGAGGGTCTGTACATGGATTGAGATATAGCTGTTTATTATTTTATAGAACATTTGAGGGGTGTTACACTGTCCCTAACGGTTGCAGGTGTGCTCCCCCTCCTTTTTCTGATAACCATTATCTATTACTGTTTTGTTTTGTTTACCTTCTTATTATACATCCCTCCAACAATCTGCAGAAATGTTCGGAACATTAGAGAAAAAAGCCTAATTCATTAGGATTTTAATTAGACAGCCCCGAAACCTAATTCAGCTTACATTATCATTAGTGGGGAAATTTTTTCAGACATTAAAATAATTGTCAAGTTAAATGTTAAGATTTGAGCTAGCTTTGAAAGAAATCCTAAGAGAAGATGTGCATATATACAATGGCTGAAGATATGCCAGTGATGGGATATTTTCAGTGATTGACACTGTTGCACCTTAGTGGCATAGGGGTGTGTGTGTGTGTGAGAGAGAGAGAGAGAGAGAGAGAATTTCCTTGTTTAAATTGGATGTTTTGTGTACTTTAAGTTACCTTCCTCAAGCTAGAATTTTCAAGCTGCCTAGGACTATTTTACAGATGAGAGAGACTTGAAATAAAATTCATCTGAAAAACAATGCACCATGTTGGCTCTCCCTCCAACAATTCCCAGATGCAAATTGGAGCCCTTTCTGTAGGGCAGAGGCATCCCGGCATGGGGATCCAAGAGGAGTGGAGCTACAACAACACTTCCGCATGACATTGTCGTGGTCCCACCCTTCTCCTGTCGCCAGCCGGTGTGATCACAGGGTAAATCATTGAAGGAGTTTCTCAGTCAATGACTCCTGATTGTGTGATGCTGCCATCCTTCCCGGCCATGCGGAAGGGCAGGAAGAGTGATGAGGGCACATCCTGCCCCAGAGTGGCATGGGAAAGAGCCTGGCTGTGCTGTGTAAAGAAGGAAGAGGCATTCCTTGTGCTCCCTTCCACAAGAAGCTGGTCAGGTGCAGAGGGAAGCATTCCTGTCACACTCCCTTTCTGCCCAATACATTGCCAGGATCAGGTAACGGCAGAATCAGGTAACATGCAGAAATGGCTTAGGAGATTTGTGATCAAACAACATCAGAGAGTAGCCAAGATAGCAGAAGCTACAATGAAGAGGAACACACAAACTAGGAGAGGTGGCAGCACTTTGCTTTTACAGTTTTTTTTGCTTGAGCCTACTGGGAAGGGCACGATTGTGCTATATTTGATGAGTTAATCATACACCAACTACTTCTGCTTGATCCCAGTTTGCAACAACTGAAGTAAGCTACATACAAAGGGGAAAACTGAGAGGTGGAAAGATAAACTGGGACATTTTGGAAGCAGCTGAAAAGGCAGAACAACATAGAATTAATTGGGACTGTCTGTGCCAAACTTGGAGATATGGAGGGTATGTGAAACTGCTGTGCTGGGAAAGGCTATCCTAAAATATGATATCTAACAAGCTGCTGAATAAATTTTACTACTGTTGGACATCTTTCTTCTTTTACTACTGTTGGACATCTTTCTTCTTTTCAGCTGTACCCATTAATCCTGGTGTCATGTATACTGTTCTGTCCCCCATCAAACAAATGTTTTATCTGGATTAGAGATGATTAATAAGGAAGTTGGGGCTCAATTCAACAGCTAGTCCCAAAAAAGACTTGGTAAATCATCACTAATGTATGTCCTGTTAATTCAATAGGCTTACTCTGGTTGAGAGTACTAATTGGATTTAGACTGTTTTTTACTTCAGTTAAGGTACACCAATATAATACAATATTCCTGCTCTACTGGATGGACTTCTACAGCAAATGAGGTTTTGCCTTTCTGGAAATGCATTAAAATGCAGCACTCTCCACAGGTACATCCAGGAAAAGCATCCCCATTTGACTTTTCTGTATGAATGAAGTGAACCTAAGAGTGCTGAATACTGTTCAGTACGAGTAGAAGAAGAATTTGATGCCTGTAGAAAAATGCATCTTCTCTCCCCACCCCCAACAGGTGAACTAACCATTGTTGAAGCTAAAATTTAACTGAAATTTAACACTGACTTAGACTACATTCAGCCCTCCACATTTGCAGGTTTCAATTTTGCAGATTTGATTATTCATGGATTATTTGCTGTCACCTCTGCTGCCTCCCTAGGCCATTTTTAATAGGGAAGGCAAGCCTTATGAGACTGAAAAATTGTGAACCAAGCTTGTAAATCCCAATTAAAAATGGCATGGGACAGCAGTGGAGGTGGCAGTAAGCCCAACCAGCCACCCACTTCTGCCTTGTGAAGGAACCGTGATGCCTCAGAGGAATCCATGGTGGATTGAATATGGTGATCATACTTTTTTGTATGTGTGTTCAATATGGTTTGGGAGGGCCTAGAGTTATTCACTGTTTTTCTGCTTTCATGGGACTCCTGTGCCCCTAACCCTAGCAAATGTGGAGGGATGACTGTACTTTATCTGACCAATCTTAAAATTCTGTTTATTTTTCAATAAGGAGAGGCAGTTAAACTTTAATAATTATTAACTTTTTGAAGAAATTCTATTGAGTCATTTTGGGAAAAATACTTGTTTTTCCTAAAACATGCCTACTTTTGCTTAGGCTTTAGTAGAACAGCCACAAGGAAATATAAATCAGCATGGCCATATTATAATTTGGAAACAACAAGAGTTGATCCTGTGTCAATGATAATGAATTGCTGAAATGACAGAGTCAAACCAAACCAACATGAAAGCCTACCCCTAAAATCAATGTGCATAATAGGGACTAATGGGGGACAAAGGGAACAGTAAAGGGTCAATTCTACCTCACCTCATTTTTTAAAAACTGAATATGCCCTCATTAGCCTTTCAAAGGCTTTAATCAAATGGGCACAGGTGTAAGGCCCCACTTTGGGGGTCCCCAATGTCAGTATGATTTGGATTGGCATCATACCTAATTGGCATCCAGTGTAACTGGCAACACATTTTATTGGCTCTGATATCAACTTCAAGCCTGAGAGGTGACAGAGAGGTCAAACTGAGCGAGGGAAAGAATTTGACTGTAAATGTGAGAAGCACAGGTCAACTCCAAACTTCCTCCAGGTAAGACTGAGTCATTTGTCAGGCAAATACACACCATTCCTGTGGATAATAGGCTTAAACAGAATTTTCCAGGGAATCCAACTGTGAGGAGCCCACCAGGACACTGATTCACAGATATCCATACTTTGTACACCTGGCTTCTTTCCTCTTTCCTCACAGCACCCACAATAGACAGCTATTACAATACTTTGTCAATCAAAGCACTAAGCCCATCAACAAGTGAAAGACTCATTGTCCACAACAGGTTCCCTTTGTCTTGCATCTGGAACCTTCAGAGCCACAAGCCATTTTCAGGGTACAAATACCCCTGATTTCAGGATGTCCAGTGCAGTCTACCCGTCACTCTGTCCGTCTGATTCCTGAATGAGAACTGTCCTTAAGTCCTACCTAAGCCAAAATACATTTCTGCTCTTCACTACTCTTCTGGACTGGTAATTATAAATCCCCCCAAATCCCTCAGCCTCTCTATAATTTTTCATCCCTTTCTCTTTTAGTTAGCTCTTGTGTGATTGTGTGTATCTTGTGTGCATGAATGAGTGAATTCCCCTCAATAAATCACATTTTTAGCTTACTTCTGAATCTCTGGCTGGTTCTTTTCCTGCGTGTGCCCATAAACACTGGTAGAAAAGATCTCGCTAAGTTGCCCCCCTCTTGCAGTCTCCTGATTTTGAGCTAATTAATTCCCCACTTTTTCAAGGAGGTATTTGGCATCGTAGGGTGGCCCTTGTGGCACCTACCTTTTGGGGGAACAGAGGGCCCTGGGGAGCTGTAAGTACTGTATTAACCTCCCTTGGTTCTCTTCCTCTACCCCTTCCTTTCTATCAAAGCATATTTTAATACCTAGGTTGCTTCCTAGTCTTTGTTTTGTTAATTGTCCTTGTTGTTTCCAAACAAGTCTCCTTCTTGAGTCTCTACCTCAAGCCCTGCATCTTGGTCTGTTCTAAATCAGTGCAAGGAACTGGAACTTATCTTCTTAGGATGATAGAGACCAGTACCATATTTGTGTTCATTGGCTACAATTGTTTCTCTCTCTCTCTCTCTTTTTTTTTTCCTGGAAACTCTCCAGGGACTGGCAGCCAGTGGCTGGCACTGGACCAGGGACCATCACTTTGAGCATCACTTCTGTAAACGATGCAGCAGCCTAGTAGCAGAAAGTCAGATGACCAAAAAAATCCTTCCTTTCTCCCTGTTTCTAGCAAACAAGAACAAATAAGACCAGAGCAAACAGAGCCACTTCATCTATTTCCAGCCAGTCATTAAAGTCATGACTCTGCTAGCAATATTTTTGATCTACATTATATATTGCATACACTGACTGTAGCAATGTTTAGCTCTCCTTGGGCTTAACGTTAATTAAATATGCAAATGAATGAATAATTAATTGAATTGATTAATAATTAATTTATTTGTTCTCCCTGGCAGTTCAAGTCTGGGGGAAAGATTCACAAGGAGAAGTTATCTCACTGTCTCTTCCCCAGAGGGTTAGCTGAAGCTTAGGAGACACACTACACAATTGTAGCCCTATGTTTCCACTTTAATTGCCATGGTCTCATCCTACGGAATCCTGCAATTTACAGTTTAGAGAAGGGTAATTAGAATTCTCAACCAGAGAGCTCTAGTGCCTCATCAACTGCAACCGGCAGGATTCATAGGGTCTTCCCATGACAATTAAAGTGGAATCATGATACTATACCTGGGAAGTATAGAATGGCTTCAGCAGGAGATATTAATATACAGCGATAAACAGAACGCCTACCCACACACCTCTTGGCCATCTGAAAATTAGTAGACACCCAAGAACTCCACACTCATCTATGAACATTTCATTGACATTTTGTTCTCATCTGAATATTTTATGGAAATAAATTTCCCTCATCAAACTGAATTATAATGGCTGGGGAAAAAAGGTGTGGGTGGATGGAGGGCACAGTACTTCTCCTACGTGTCTGTGTTTACTTCTTGCAAAATTTCAAACAGAGGATCCTGTTTACCTTTGGCTCTATTTCACCCAGATTGATCTTCAACCTGAATCCTTTGGAGTGCTACATTCTTTGCAGCAGATCTTTGGTTGCACTGGTAATGGTACACTGTGTGCATTGCAGTTCTGTTTCTTAAGAATTTTTACAGGATTCTCTTTTCCATCAGGGAGGGCAATACATTTCAAAAAGAGAAAACACACACACACACACAAAACAAACACACACACAACAAACACGCACATGACTGATAGTATTCAGATGAACAGTTCTTGTTCAATGCAACACTCCTCCATTAAACTACTTAATTTGATGTGTGCAAATACAGAACTTTAAATGCATTCAGGTAGTTTGCTCAATGGAGCTCCCTGAATGCTATTGGTAATTATGTGAGCTTATTACAGTAACCCCCTACTGTAATATGTGAGCTTATTACAGTAACAGTTTCCACTATTATCCATGTTACTTCTTTCATGATCAGGAATCTAAAAACAGTAAACTAAGCTCTCTGAGGCAGAATTGTACCTTATGTGTTTTTAACCCAAGGCCGTTCGTGTCATTGCTCTCTGGTTGGAAGGAATAACTTTATAATAGCAAGAAATGTAGGCTGTGGCATGCTTTGGGGGACTTGACTCCCTTGAATTGGAATTGAAGATTTGCTAGTGAGTAACAACAGATTCCTTGGTGTGGAGTTTCCCTAGTACATTATATATTTAGCAAACCTGAACTCTTATCAGGAAAGAAGAAAAAGTGTATGCGTGTGTGAGGATACTACTCTGGAAGTAAAAGTAGGCCACTACTGAATGGTCAGATGACTCAACACCCTGCCAAGAAGAATACCATGGCAAGAAAAAGATCATCAGCCAGAGAAGCTACTTCTCCAATTGTTAGTCATCCTGAAACTCAAGAAAGCAAAGGAAGCTTTGAACTCTCCCAAGGGAGAGGCAGAAGAAAAGCAATAGTGAGTTGCATGGCTCCTTTTTCCTCAAGAATAAGAGCAAGAGTTGCCACATCACGACTATCCCAGGCACTGATATTTCAGTGTCTGAAGCCTTGATCATGTCTGAAATAACAACCACAGTTGCTTAAGGTATGTCATTCAGATAAAAACCACCAAGTCTAAATAATAAGGAATGCATAAATAAATACACACGCTTCTCTAGCCAGTGATTTTACTCTGAGATTCCTCCCTCTCATCATGCTGACCAGAGAACAGGAGTAAGGCCCTGAGCAAGGCTCTGGCAACCCAAGGAGGGACATAACAGGAATGTGTTTTTATAACTCACTACTTTACAACTGACTACTGACACAATGAAGTTTATTTCCCTCTTCTGTCTTCTCCTCATATTGTCCTGCCTCGTGAGACGATTCTTTCTCATTTTCACTGATGCATATTACCTGTCACAAGCATTCTTTTAACTTTTCAGTTGATATGAGCCACTTTAAAAGTCTTCACCTTGCAAAGTATGAGGGAGATGGAATGGGGAGAGGGAGGGGAAAAGAGAGAGAGATTGAGGCCCCTTTCACACAGCATTTGCCATGCAAAAGGGCCCCTCGAGCATCACGCGAATGTGAGGAGTGGTCCACACGATGCACTCACAATCACATGACGCTCCAGGGCCTGGCAGGCGTCTACTGCATACTTTTTCATTTTTGGCTGTGACCTGAAAATGGTGCGCAATTGCCATGCGTGTGGGGCTCCGGAGCCGTGGCGCTCGTGCTTCCTGCTCCAGCACAGCCTGGAAAACTCCCAGGCTGCACTGCAAAAGGAAGAGGCAGGGCTCTTGCATGAGCAGGCGGTAGCTGCAGAGCTGAAGGAACCAGGATGCAAGAGCCTCTTGCTAGAGGCTGCTTGCGCGATCCCCACACCCCAGCTCTGCCAAAAGGTGCATTGCGGAAAGGGCCTGAGATTTCCCAAGTAGTAAGAAATCCAGTGGTAGTGTTATCAGCTTCTGTAGACTTTCTTCAGATTCAAGTGGATGCTGTGGAAAGTTACTTTTCATCAAACTTGTATAGCTGAATTTCCTTCGGATGGCAGGCTTCCAGTGCTTTTCGTAACATTTATTCTGTTCATAAATGTATAAGCAATATATAAATGGAGGCAGATGCACTCTTATAAGAAGGTAACACAGCCACTAATCCTGTATTTAGAGGGAACAATTACACCCTAAGGATACTTCAGCTTCAGTCAACCCAAAGCTTACACTCTCATACTCTTAGGTCTTTTCCGCACGGGGGAATTAAAACTGCGCAGTGTGTCCTCTACGGAGGTCGTCTGCACCTCGGAGTGGACTGGGTTCGGACTACTTACCACAGATCCGCACCTCAGTCCACTCCAAAATGCCCCCAACTGGTCTCCAGCATGCTTTTTAAAGACCAGAAAAAAGAGGTTTCTCATTTTTCCAGAGCAGCCATTGCATACCTGCTCCCTTGTGCAGATTTGCAGGCCTGCACCAATGCAAGCCTGCGATCCGTAGAGGGTGGACTTTAGGCATGGCGAGCTTCATGGTCCATCAGGACCCACAACCAACTGGAAGTCACCATTTTGGAAGCTGGAGCAGTGTGGATCTAAGACCTCACACTGCTCCAGTTCACCCTGGACCAGACCAGGGAGCCAGAAGATCCGGTGAGTAACGGCATGGAGCGATTCCCTCACCTTGTGCAGAAATGGCCTTAGTTTTACTCTCCTCTTCATCTACCAGCACCATGAAATTCTCTTGTGTCCTCCAATGTAAACAATAAACTTTGCTGCTACAAAGTGCATTTCTGTCCTCTTCCAAGAGCAGATATTTATTCATTCATTCATTCATTCATTCATTCATTTATTTATTTATTTATTGACAATGTTATTTAAGGACTGTCTGATCTAAGCCCACAGTCACAACAAGACAGCTTTGTAGTTATTCATAAGCAGTCTGCATCTGGACAGATTGGTCACATTGTTGTAATTGTCCCAATTGTGCTATTTATTGCATTTCTATTTAAATTTTAGTAACCATTTCAAAGACTGCCTTTCCAAGCTGTTGTTGTTCCATATTATTGTTGTTCCTTTGTGGGGGGAAATTCATCCAGCATCAAATCCATGACTTTTCTTTTTTTCAAAGATCCTTTTGTCTGCAAATATTCTTTGGGTCCTACATCCCTAAATGAAATGATTTACTAGAACACAAACCAAGCTTGCATTACATAGGTTTTGGAATGATAGGTATGCTTATTCTTACAGACAGACCCCTTTCAGTATTTCTTTCCCCTTTACTAGGAAAATCCACAGGTCAATGCAGCTATCAAAAGAGAAGACAACACTGGAAAAAGTAGGTCATCCTACATCTCAGAGGTGGTTGGAGATAAAAGAGGAGTCACAAAAGAATGACTTATTTCAAAGTGACACTACCATGATAAGTTCACCTTCATACAAAAGAACACTCATGTATTAATTGTAGGTAAGGTGTTCTATTTAGTTATTGTGGAGTGGGCTCATGCTGCCCTCCATGTTCATAGGTCATGGTAGGCATCTGCACAGATGAAGCCTAGCTGCTTAGATTCCATATTGCATGGAGGCCTACAAAAGCAACATGCAGACTTTGTGCAGTTGTCCATACCAGCAGCCACAAATGAGGTCAGCAGTGTATCTGATGTCAGCATAACCCAACTCTGTTGCAATGAGTGGTATCTGAAACAGATGATTTTTCAAAGGTGTCACAGAAAACATCCTAAACTCATGAACAGCCCAAAGCAAGTTACAAAGCAAAATAACCCCTCCTTCCCTCTCGCTTTCTTGCAATACACACCCAGCTCAAAGGCAGAGCCAGTCCTGCCACCTGGCAGAGTGAGGATGCCACTTCAGGCAATAAGTTTACTACCAGGGAAGAAGAGAAATGCTTGTAGGATCCTTGTGTCAAACTAACTTGGCTGGTTGTATATATCACCTTGTGTTCATTGGGGGCAAAATTTGCTGGTGGGGACCTACCTACTGTGACTTACCAAGTGACCATCGTTTCAATGGATTTATTCTGCTGGGACTGATAAAATGATTTGGCTTAAATCTTATTATTTTTAAGCTAAGCCATCAGCTAAACATAGTAGCTCTAAATTTATACTTTGTGTACTGAGAGTGTAAGAGCCAGGTTCTGAGAGATTCTACCACAGATTGAAAGTACTTAATCCCATCCTCCCAACAACATCCAATATTTACAGCTCTGTTAAAAACAACTTATTTTTATTTTTTTAAAAAAAGACATAAGATGGTACAACTGATGTGAAGGTGATTAATGTTACCAAGCTAGTTGGGTCACAAAGCAATTGTACTAAGTGAAATTATAAAAGAACTCCCTACTAAAAACTTGTTATTTACAACAGTGATGATCAACTGCTTCGATGTGGGGTGGGGGCAATTTTCTGTCCCTGAGACCCTCCTGGGACTGTACCAACTGCCAAAAATACCAAACAATGGAAGAAAACAAGCCAGAACAAAGAAGAGTAGACATGGTCAGCATATTTCTTCTCACTTTGGGGGAAAAAAATTGATATTATTTGGTGTGAAATAGTGTCAGGGAGAAAGGATGCAACTCATTTAAAATGTCAGTTGGAGACAATTTACCCTTCCTTTCCTTTCTTTTTTACCCCCCCCCAAAAAAAAGCTGTTTGAGAAGTCTGGAGAGGTCACGGGCTACAAAAACAGACTTGAGGGCACCATGCCCATTTTGCCCACCTCTGATATACAACATACACACAATGCCAGGCTTAGACATCATACTTAACATGGTATTCTATGTCTCCTTCCCCACTTTATGGTTGTAATGTCCTTTTGCTTAGAACCCATTCAAAGAGAAAAACATGAAAATGGAATCCAGAAGGAGAAAAAAAAAAGCATCCCACTCTGGAATTCTACCAACTTAAGAAACTGTTTCTTCATTACAGGCTCTGTGCTTTGCATGCAAACTACAGGTTCTTCAGAACAGTAGAAGCAGCAGAAACAAAGTCAGTTTGATGTCTAATGTGTAAGTAAGTTTTTCATTTTGATTTTGGTCCTTTTTCAAACTCTCAGTGCTGGTCCTTTAAGCTTTTGCCTTTCTTGACAACATGTTGAATTTTCTAGCGGATTATTCTAGCCCAACGCAGGACAAAGGAGAACTATCAAATTATTTGCTGAACTGGACACATAGCATGGGGGACACAAACATTTGCCAGTGGCAACTCCAGATAAGAGATGTGAAGATTTCATTTGTTGTATGTTTGTGTGTGTGTGTGTGTGTGTGTGTTTGTAACGACTTTCCAAAATTCACATCTGTCTTCATAAGAAAAAATAAAATAAACACTTGAGTTTGGGAAAAAGTGAAACTGACAGATTTGTCCAAATATTCAAGCAGCAGTGGGAATTTGTGGTTTCCATGTCAATGGGGCAGTGAAACCATTGTGATCTCACACAGAAATAAAAAGGCAACACACAAGCGATGGGTTTAAACTGTGGCCACTGTGTTCATATTCACTCACCTTAAGGCTTGTCTAGTCGAGAACTAGTGCTGAAACCAGTGGGTCCAGCTGACCTTTTATCTGACAGCATTGGAAAAGTCCCCAGGCCCCAGTGTCATTTATAAGCCTACAGACTGTTATCAGACTCCTTGTCTTGTATACTGGGAAACCTTCCCATGGCATCCCCACTAAAGCCCTGAGGCTTAGCAGAAGGCCTGTACCAGGCCAGCTCCAAAGGTTATTCCCTCTCTACCATCCAAGCCCACATAATCTGTGGCGTAAGTCCAGGATCCCCCTTTCAATAAAGATGTGTCCATCACTAACTCTTTTAACTCCATAGTCCACCCCCCAATTAACACTGCCCCACTAGCCAATTGTGCCACCGGCCTTAAATCCTACAGTACAGAGTAGGCAAAAACATCCCTACCATCCTTTTTTAACTTTGCCAATCGAAGGCTAAAATTCTCACTCAGTTCCAAAGCATAAAATATGAAAGAGAGTAATAAATATAAAACATAAAAGAGGGTAATGCTGGGGCAGAATGGTTTTTACGCCCAGATGCCTCTACCTCCCCCAAGCATCTCCAACATTGTGATGCTCAGCATCATACACAGTATCTCCCCTTCTTCCATGGGGAGGCACAAAACAGGATTATCCCTGGTAGCCATTTCATCACTCAGGGAGAAGCAAGCATTCTAGGTTTTTTAAAGGAGGAATATGACCTGGTAATCTAATATGGGGATGGGATTTATCTCTTTGTGCAGCTCCTTTACAGTCTGGACTAACACATGGAGCAGATTTACCACCCCACTGACATGGAAGCTACCAGCTGCTAGTGCCCTGAAGAGAGCTTCTGAATGTTTAACTGTTAACATTCTGGCTTGGAATATCTAGGTGTTAAACCATGCTTGCTGAATTAGAGTTTCTAACTCCCACACACCCACCCTGGCAGAGTCCTAGTCATTAATAGCCACAGGGCAGGCAGGTGTATGCCCCACACTGCATCTATTGAATTTGGTTGATGTGGAGCGTTAATTATTTTGTTTAATTCATTTTTGATAAGAACTTTCAAAAATTTGCATTGTTGGCATGGACAGAACTTGAGCTTCAGTGTGGCAAAAAGAGAAACTGACAAACTGACTCATCTGCACACAGGATTTGCTCAAAAATGTGCATTAATTCTGTTCGGGATAGTTATAACTTCATTTGTACGTGCATGTTAATCAATTAACAACTGTAGTATATATGATAACTTACTGATGGGAATGAACTACTACAGTTCCATCTTCCATTTGGCTTCATATCATCTCAGTTACACTTATTTTAAATCCAGTCAGTTCATGCTTTCAGTTGTCAGTCTTCAGCTGCAGTTATACCACATAATGTGCATGAGCCAATAAGCACCTATAAATCTCCTTTTTTTATAGTAAGGTGCCTGTTTGTACTCTACATTCTTATGTGCAAAACACTTTGCATGCATACCTCATATATGTCATGCAATAATTTAGAACAATATAGATTAGATTCACAGGGAGGATTTAAAGCTCACTAATAGGTTAAGCTTTATCTTGTAACAGGTCAAAACAGATAAAGAAAGCTTCCAGATAAAGAGATCTAATTCATCCTTGTAGCGAAAGACTGACCAAACTCCACCTCTCACTCTTTTTCCTATCTGATGACTGAAATTATTTTCTTGCACTAAACTTGGACCACTCATTATTCCACCCAGAGAGGCTTCAACTAGTTTCTGCCAATCTTCTCTTCTCCCTAGCCCATGATTGGTTTTATGAAGGCATGCCACATAATCCAAACTCTATCATCTCATTTTAAAGGCAAGGGGATGGGAAGCAGACAGTGTGAAGCACATGAACGACAAAGAGATTGCCCTGCTACTGAGAAGAAGGTGTTACCTGCTTGATGCCTAAGGCTCCACTTATCATCTCCGCTTTTTCTGCTTGAGATGTGCCTGTCCTGTTCTCTGTAAAAATTGCTTAAATATTAATGGAGGCCACATATATCATGTTTTCTTATCATCCCCAATCCCATCATCTGTTGACACATGACACAAAGCATTGTCATCTCAGTCTTTTTGTCTTCAGAGGATGTTACCTGTCTTGTGCATAATTAAGGGAAATTACATCAACAGCTTTCTTTTGTAATGAGGCAGAATGTGACTGAAATCGAGATGTTAAATGACAATTTCCCCCGTTTTCTCCAGTGAATGAACGGAATTTCTCTAGATGGCTGTATCACGGGAAGACAAATTTAACAAAGAGTTTTGTCAAAGCTCCTGAGACACAAGTATAAACTCTGTTGAAACCATTCTAGGTAGATCACAGAAATCTGGCTAATATGATCTCATGGCAGTGGACTAAATTAAGAGCTAAAGCAGCTGTCTTTAACTAGTTCCTTAAAGGCAACATCAATGAAGCAAGTAGGAGATATGCTATTGCTATTAATTTCTGTATCACTTTCATCATACTAAAACTTGGTGGAGGTTCACCTAAAATCATAGAACCATAGAATCATAGAGTTGGAAGAGACCACAGGGGCCATCCAGTCCAACCCTCTGCCATGCAAGAACACATAAAAGCATCAAATCAATGCTATAGAGGTCAAAATGTAATGTAGAATTAAGTCTGATGCTGTAGATGGGTTTTAGACTTAAGTTTTCATTCCGATGCAGCCTTACAACTGAACTCAGCGGAATCAACTTGAGGACTGAGATGCAAAGGATGGATTTGCAGTGATAAAGTTGATCAGTGTTTGATCACTGCATTTCAGTAGAGAAAGCCAGCAGCCCAAGTAAGTGCTGCTTCAAGTGGGTAGAGAAAGAACAAACATAAATAACTCACACTCCTAAATGAAAAAAGAAAAAGAAAAAAAGATACATGCTACATTCTTGCCTTTTTTTTTTCAACAAAATGCTCAGTTTGAATGGGCCAGAAAAGACTGGAATTTTCATTCACATAATCCAAATTTTTTTTTTCTCTCAACAGAATCATACAAAACTGACTTTCCTGCCATGAACTGCTGATGCCACTGACTAAGTATTGTATGCATTAATTTAAAGTAGGTCTCCTGGTTTTCAAATGAATATTTTCCCAGCCCCAGGTAGAGATGCTGGGGACAGAAACTGGAACTTTCTGCATGGAAAGCATACTCTCTGCTAGTTAGCTACAATCCTTCCTCAAAGTTATGAATGCTATTGGCTTTGGAATTTAAGGAGAAGAACACGAAGGGTGTTATAAATGCATGGAGTGTAACAATTTGATTCTTAATGTTGTTGCCTTGAGCAGTTATATTTCAAAGTGTGTGTGCGTGCAAGTATAGGCATGCATGTTTGCTTTAAGCCCTTCATGCTTTACAAAGCAAAGTTTGAAAACATCTCAGTCGAACTCAGACGCTGCACTTGTGCAAATCTGATTAAATTTGCAAGTTAGAGTTACACGTACGGCCACTAGCTCCATTGAATGTTTCAGTACAAAACAGCTTTTTTAAAACATCAGGCTGTAAACCATCTGAAGGTTTATGTCCTAAATGACATGCCTTGAACTCATTTCTGTTTCTGACCTTTTACAGTTGCCAGGTTGATCTCATTTTCTCTCCCTTGTTATACCTGAAACACATCTCCAGAGGTCACATTCTATAGTTCTGGAGACTTTCCAGTTTTCTCATTCCCATTCTCAGTTGGTCAAGGGAAAGATTTATAGATGCATGAATTTTGGTTTCTCCAAGCAGAAAAACCTGAGTTAAATCTATGTGATCTGCCAAACTATTATGGATTGTCCTGTTTATAAGGTAACAGAGTATTGTCCAATACTGCTAATATCCTAAATGCTATAGCTTTTAAACCTAAACAATTTAGAAAGGATAGATGCTGTCCTTATATCCTGTTTATGGGGTTTCCTGAAGACACTTGTCTGACCACCAATGAAAGCAGAAGGAAAGCCTAGATGGACATTTGGGGCTATCTGACTGACCTTCTCTTATATTCTTGCTGCTGACACAATACAGTCCTATTTCTGTGTCTACAGACATCAGTGGAACTGTATCAGTTGTGTTTAAATTATGCTAGATATGTCAGGTATTTCCAAAGTATTAAAATGTATACATCAGAACATTTGACTCCTGCATGAAAACCTGGACTCTAACTATCAGACAGCCTGTGTGCTTCTTTCTCCCACAAAACTCAAGATTGACTATAAATGTTGTTCAGTCTACAGGGACATATTGGAGTTGCCACACTTAAAAATTCTAAAGGAGAATAACTTTTTATAAGGATTTGTTTATTGGTATCAAAAAAAGAGCAGAGTGGTTCTCTTGCCAAAAAATACAGACTTATTGCAGCCTGGGTGAAACCAATAGCACCTTCTCTGACATTTCCACTAGCCTTTCAAGTTCATTCACATTCAGCTAAAATGAAAAGAAGTGCAGGGAAGGACTTTGAAAATATAAAACCTTAACTCACCAACTGCTCACTGCAATATTCACTAATATCCACTAATGTAGAAGAGTGATCCCTTGTTTTAAAATTAGTCACCTAAAATATTTAGCCAGCAGTGGTAATCCATGTCTGGAAGGACAGTAGGTACCTTCTTGCTTTCAGCTCCTCTGCTTCCCCCTTCACTGCACCCCCATCAAAAGCCTGGTAAATTATTTGGCATATCCAATGGCTTACCATGTTTATGCAATCTACTTGAAGCCCCAAGTTAGGATTCAATAACCAAAGACAAAGAGGTGGCTTGAGTAGTAAGGTTCACCATTTTGTTATGCAATTACCATTACTTAAAGGTCAATCTGAATTTCCACTTGAAAGCTGGTCCATTACAAAATAGTGCATTCATCTGAATATGCTTAGATAATTACATAGGTGGAATGTCAGCAGCAATTTCCAGCTTAGCTATCCTCCTTTATAGCAACCATATTTTATGTTGCTGTTATTTTAACCCAATCTTACTGTCCATATGGACGGCACCTTTCATCAAAGAGGCATTTCTTTTCACAACAGTTAGATAATTTCTTGGTAGAACAATTTTATCTGTGCTAGCCAGCACCATAAATTTTACATTCAAACAGGATCTTTGTTTTAGCAGGTACTAAGGGGAGAGACAAATTCTCAGCTCCTATGACCAAGCTGATGTGCTTTGAAACAAATTATCAGTGAAAAGCCTTCCACTGTTTTTGTTTAAAAGCACAGACAAAATACACAAGGAGCTACACCCAACTGATGATGCTAGAAAATGTGTAATAAAAAATGCACAGATCTCCTTCTGGTCATACTGTTCACTAAGAGTGTGTTTCCATGGGTGTACAAATGCATGGATGGAAGGTAAATAACTGCTTATCCATCTCTAAATGCACTCCCAAAATAAGCAAAACTTGCAAAGAACATTGGCAATAGTGGCAGCTAATAAAATTGACAGTATTCAGTCCATTTGTGAATGTTTTGCTGTGATGAAATACTACTGAGCTGTTTTAAAGGAACATAAAAGAAAGGATGAGAAAGATTTAGATGTGAACTGGGATACCTTGACAACCCTTTTATAGCTTCAGGAAGAGAGTTTCAAGCAAGTATGGGCAAGAGCAGCCGAAGTATTCTGAAAAACACATTAGGACATATCATCAAAGAAGGAGTCCATGCTGGGGTGTTAAGAGAAGCAATCTCTGCTATTTTTGAGAGAAAAAGGAAGACCAGAAAAGCTGTCCTTAATATGCACATAAAAAGTATGATAGGATGACTTATTTTAAGTGACAGTTATCAAGCAACTCAGGTGCCTTCATTTGGTCGTGTTTTAAGATGCTCATGAATTTGCTATGTTTGAGTGACCACTAATTCTATTTAACGAAACACATACACACACACACAAATCTGCTACAGGTGTATTGTCTGTCACAAAATAAAACTGCCAATCATCTCCTCTTTGATAAGGCTGTGAAGGTACCATCAAGATCGGATACTGAATGGTTTAAAAAATTCATTACATATTGTAAGCATTAGAGGGGAGTTGAAGATAGGTGGTAGTGGAATCCAGACAGGAATTCATAAAGAACAAGATTACAGGGAAGGGGATGAAAGCAGCTGGATTTCACAGAGAAGGTGATGTTCACACAGCAAACCGGGAAACACAAGGATATTTGGGGGTAGATAGAAATGGAGGTATGGCACAGTTCGATAGCTACTTAATGACATCCTTCTTTCTGTAGAGGTTTCCCTCTCCTCACTTGGGGGGAAAAAAAGATACTAACACCCACCCCTTATAATAGTCTTCAATTTATTTATTTATGTTTCTGACTAGTGGTGTGTTTATTTACAAGCTGGTGAGCAATTTTCCAGTAAGTTTGCAGAATATCACCACTGCAGTGAAATCTAATCTGTTTGTTCCTATACGGGTTTAAAAAAAAATCAGTGACAACTAAGAAATATTCATTTTAAACTTCTGTATAGTGAATTAGGGTTTTTATGATCAGTGGCAGCATCTATGTTTTATCTTTTAAAAAAAATATGAAAGGGTTCTTTCCAAAACACCTTATCACCTGACAATAGCACATGCAGCAGGGAATCTAGAGGACGTTTACTTGGAAGTAAGTTCCAACACTGTCGATGGGATTTACTTTTAGTCAGTGTAGGAGACTGCAGTGTTATTCCTTGTCTCCAAAAGGGAAACTCTTGGGGGGGGGTTTACAAAAGAGGGTGGATAAAGTTAAGAGGCTTCTATATAGCTTTGCTGGTTATCAGTGATACTTTTTAATTGGAACTGAAATGAGCAGCTGTTAGATCCCTCCTTACGCAAACAGAGTGTTAAGCTTTGAGTAGGTGCGGGTGTCTTAGAGAAAAATATGCTTACAGAGATGCCACCTGCATCCCTCTATAACCAGTGGGTCCTCCCCTTTCCTTAATAGACTAAGTGGACTCTTTCCAGGTGCCATCCACTTTTAGGCTAACTCAGTGTGTACATTTACTGTTGCAGATGGGGAAAAGGAACTTAAGGGTGTGAATTTGAGCTTAACAGAGTTTGCTACCTACTGGAATCCATCCATGCCCTTCCCCCCCAACCGCTTCGGAAGGATCCCAGTCTCCCAGCTCGGCAAGCGATTGAAGAAAAGACAAGTCCTAAGCCTCAGACTACTACAAAATCCCTATTTATTGGTGCTGTCATCCTCCTCCTAATTTTTTTTTTAAAAGAGAACTGCACCCCCCCGCCACCATCTACAGAAGGAAAGACCCGGAGCCAAGGCTGGCTTGCCTAGCCTGCTAGTTTAAGATGCTCTGATCTGTTGCTTGTGCTCTTCGGTGGCGGAACAAAATGTTCCACGATGGTTCTGCGTAGCCTGGCGGAGAAGACTGTTTGACAGCTTGATTGGGATGTTTCCCCCAGCAGCTGTTGGCAGGAATGGAAGAGAACATGTTCTTCCTCCGAGCCTCTTCCCCGGATTCGGTCTTGAAACGCTTAGTGCCGAGAGAGCGGGGGAGGGAAGCTGGCTTTAGGGGGCTGGCAGCGAAGCCCCCCGTCTCCTCCTTGGCCAAGGAAGCTGTTAAGGCGAGGGCTCGAAGCTGAGACAGGAGCGCGCGGAGGAGGGGGGGCTTTGGAGAAGTTTCGTCCATTTCCAAGGTAGGGGGCTTTCTTTCTTTTGGAGAGGGGGGCCACTGGAAGAAAAAGAGAGCCCTTTCCTTGCACGATTCCAAGCTGTCAGCTCGGAGGAAACAGGAAGAAAAGATTCTTGCTTTTTCTCTTCCCAAAGTGACAGAAGCAGATCGCTCGCTCGCGCTGTTTTAAGGGAGGGAGAAAAGGTTTCTCTTCTCTCTCCTGCCCTTCTTTTTCTTTGAATGATCCAAACACACCCGGACGGACACACTCCCACCTCCATCATTTACATATCGCGCCGATGGGTGGCCAGGGTTTTTTTTTGGGGGGGGGCGATCCTTCTCAGCCCATGGATTTCGCGATGTGAACGCGATTCCGGTGACTCTTACAGATGCTGAGAAAAAGAGACCTGAGATTTAGTGCTCCAAAGAAGGGGGGAGGAATCAGCGAAGGAGTGACCCCTTTCCCTGCCCCCCCCCGCGTGTTAAGAAAGTCCTCCAGTAAACGAAATCGCCAACCTTTGGTCAGCCAAGCGCCCTCTCTCCAGCCCCCCGCATCTTTTCACCAGGTTCCCAACTCCTAAATTAGGGGTATCAGCTGTACTACATGTGGATAGATATCCCCCCCCCACATACACCCCCAGATCCTCCCCGCTTGCCAGGGATCGCCCGGAGGCGAGGAGAGCCGGACTTACCGTTTTCTTTGGCCCCGGAGCCCCCTTCCAGGGTGAGGCGGCGAGCGGGCGCAACCGAGGCGGGTTAACCCGCGAAGCCTCCCCGAGCCCAGGCGCTGCCAAGGCGGCTCGCCCGCCGGCGACTCTCCGCAAGCCGGCCAGAGGCAACGATTCGCCCGCCGGGGCGAGCGCGTCCAAGCGCCGGACTCTGCCTCCCGCCGGCGTGCATGCTCCCCGGTGCAATCTTTTTGGGGAGGAAGGGAAGCGCTGCTTCTCTCTCTCCCGGCTTTTACGATTGTTGGCGGCGGAGGGGGTCTTTTGCAGGAAGGAGGGTCTGGTGTTTGGTGTTTGTTGCAGGCGCTCTGCCGGGGGCGACGGTGCGGCGCTCGCGCTCTCCTGCTCGCGCGCTCTCTCCCTCTCCCGGGCAAGCCGGCGGCGGCGGCGGCGGCGGAGGGCGGCGGAGTCGCCTAGTGCCCAGCCGCCGTCGTCCTCTCCCTCGGCGAGGCGGCTCTTCGGCGGCGCAGGAGGAGGCGGAGGCGGCGGCGGAGGAGGAGGCGGCGGCGGCCACGGCGGCAGCGGCAGCAGCAGGGGCGGCAACGGCGGCGGCAGCGGCGGCACAAGCCCATCGCCGACCCAGCGGCGAGCCAGGGGACGCGGGGCCGGGGGGGCGTCCGAAAGGGATCCGCGCCTGCAGCCCCCGCCGCCTCCGCCTCCGACGTGCCAAAGGGGGAAACGGGGAAGCGAGGCGGAAAAAAGTGAGCCAGGAGACACTTCTCCCCCCGCCGCTGCCTGCTCTTATTGGGCTGATCTTGGGGGCAGGTCTAGAAAGAAGGCTGGGGAGAATTCTAGGGTGGGATCCCTCTCCCGGCCCCCCCACCCCTTCCTCTCTCTCTTCTCCCCACTCCTTACTCTCTCTCTCCCCCACCTCCCCACCCCTTACGCTCCCTCTCCCGCCAACCTCCTCACCCCTTCCTCTCCCTATCCCTTATTCTCCCTCTTTCCCCCACCCCTAATTCTCTCTCCCCCACCTCCCCACCCCTTACTCTCCCTCTTCCCCCCACCCCTAATTCTCTCTCCCCCCACCTCCCCACCCCTTCCTCTCCCTATCCCTTATTCTCCCTCTTCCCCCCACCCCTAATTCTCTCTCCCCCCACCTCCCCACCCCTTACTCTCCCTCTTCTCCCCACTCCTTACTCTCTCCCCCCACCCCAACCCCTTACTCTCCCTCTTCCCCCCACCCCTAATTCTCCCTCTCCCCACCTCCCCACCCCTTACTCTCCCTCCTCTCTCTCTTTCTCCCCCTTTTTTTCTCCTTCCCTCTCTCCCTCCTCCTCCTCCTCCTTTCTTCCCCTTGGAAGCCAACCGAGGCTTAACTTTCTAGTCCACTTTGAGGTCTCCGGGTTTTTTGGGGGGAGGGTCTCCTCTTTCAAGGGGGCACCTCTGTCTCGTCCTGCGCCCACCCCCCACCCGTGTGCAACCCCCAGGATGCTTCCTCTCCCTCCTCCTCCTCCTCCTCCTCTCCTGCCACTCTGACTTCCAAGAACTCCTGCCCTGGATTTCTCCCTCCCGAGGGAAGGAGGAGGCGCAGAGCGAGGGAGGCAGCGGGGGAAGGACCGACGGATCCAACGCTCTTCCGCTCCTTCCTGGCCGCTAGCCAGCGCTCGCCCTCTCCCTCCCCTGCCATCTACCCCGTCGCAGCAAGTCCGGATACCGATTTTTCATCCCTAACCCTCGGGAGGGTCACCGGGAGAGGGAAAGGCGGAACGATCGAGAGGAAAGGACGGGGAGGATGGAGACGGGCCGACCGTCAGTCAACGCGGACCGGCCGTTAGAGAGAAGGAGGCGGCTGCCCTCCTCCAGCATCTCTGGCCCTGTTGCCCGGCGGTGGCTGATGGCTATGGAGGTGGGAGGGCAGAGCCAGGGCGTACAAGAGAGAGCCAGCGCAAAAGTGGGCACGAATAAACACCAGGGTTCCCAGAGGGAAAACTGGAGAGGGGCCCTGTCCTTTCAACGGCAGTGCAGAGGAGGGGATGTCAGCAGGCGTTGCTGGTGATGCAACCAGGTAAGCAGCAACACCTGGTGACATTTCCTTTTCTGCTGTTTCCAAAGGTCCAGGAGCCCCCTCCGGTTTTCAGTCTGGTGGCTCCAAGGCGCACTCCCACAGTCTCTCTCCTGAGCACTCACGCCCGGAAACAGCAGCAACAGGTTGTCAAACAAGCCTTCACAGGCAGGTCACTCAGCCAGAGACAGCTTCACCCCTCCCCATCTGTTCACTTCTCCGCACAGGTGAGAAGCAGAAACCGTAGTACACTGTGTCCCAAATTAGAAATGCTCCTGCCTGCTGTTGCTTTCCTTTCCTTGGGTCTCTTTTTCCTTCTTCCTCAAATATCAGCTCACAGAGGGCGAGGCAGGAATTTCAAGAGGAGGAAGAGGAGAAGAAGGGCTGACCCTCTGCTTCTAGGAAGGAAGGTGCTGGCAGAGGTTGCTCTAATGGCCCAGTCTGTACCGTAGCAGCCTCGTAGCTCTTAATTTCCTTTTCCTTTTGCTTTATCTGCCACAGTACCTCCTGCCCTTGCTACTCATACTCCACCACCTTGCCTCTCACACCTTCTCCTCTTCTTTGGACACTTCTCTGCTGGGAAGCACTGGTGGTGGCCCAAAATGACCCATGCTGCATTCAACTGAGGCCATTTCCGCACTATACTGTTAGAGTGCTACTGTTCAACATCCTATGGAATCTGGGGTTTGCAGTTTAAGGAGGGGTATTTAGAAATCTCAGCCAGAGAGCTCTTTGGCCTCAGTAAACTAGAAACCCCAGAATTCTGCAAGATGTCAAAAGTGGAATAATAGCACTATAACAGTGTAGGGCGGAAATAGTCTCAAGTGAGCAAACTATCATGACTGTGAGGCCGTGAGCCAAAAGAGAGGAAGTGAGGTAAGGTGTAGAAGGTTTCAGGCAGAAGGGAAGTGGGGTGGCCCAAGCTTTCCTACTGTCTGAAGCAGGAGGAAAATTCTTAGTCCACCACCTGCTTGCTGCTAACACCTGCTGGTGCCAAACGGCCAAGCGTCTGTTGAAAGCAGCACTACTGCCTTTGTGATACCAGGGCAGTTTCATGGATGGTGGCAGAGAGGAGATGTGAAGGGTTCAAGGAAGGTGTGTGACAACTGAAGAAGCTGAGGAACAGAAGAAGGAGAAACAGAAGTGGAAATAAGTGATTGTGGCCTGGTGAAGAAGAAAGAGGTGAGGCAGGAGACGATCAGCTAAAATTCTATTACAGTCCTAAGTAGCATTATCAATAGCAGAGTATAGAGATCAGGTAAAATAGCGGTACCACTCTGCTGTGCTTTGACCGGGGGCCCATCTACACTGCAGAATGATAGCACTTTTATTTCACTGCAACTACAATCATTCCACTTTAAGGAATCCTGAGGTTTGTAGTCTGCTGAAATTATCTAGAGTGCTCTAGCTGAGAATTCTATACATCCCACAAAACTGCAAATCCCAGGACTCTATAAAATGGAATAATGGCAATTAAAGTGGAATAATAGCACTATAATTATGTAATGTGGGTGGGCCCAGGACCTCAACTGAAGAGCTTTGTCTAGTTCTGGGCAGTTTCAGAAGGATATTGATGTATTGGTTGATTTTACTGATTGCTAGAATGTCACCATATTCTATTCTGAGCAAATCCCATCTAGAGTACCATGTCTAAATGTGAGAGGGTACCTCAGAACTCAGAAGACTGAATCAGGATTCAAGAGGACCTTAACAGAACTGGACCAGTACTACTAAAATGAATTTCACCATAAGGGGTATGTATGTGTGTAGATGCCTTCAAGTTGCCTCTTGACTTACAGTGATCCCATGAATTTCATAGAGTTTTCATAGGCAAGGAATACTCAAAGGTGGTTTTGCCAGTTCCTTCTGCTGAAATATAGCCTACAGCACTGATATTCATTCATGGTCTCCCTTCCAAGTACTCCCAGGCTGGTCCTGCTTAGCTCCCAAGATGAGATGGGGTCTGGTGGCTTTAGGATACTTAAGGAAAAATCAGTTCACAGATATAGAATGAGTGACATCTGATTTGAAAACAATACATGTGAAAGGGATCTTAGAGGAGTCTTAGTAGACCACAAGTTAAACATGTCAGCAGTTTAATGTGGCAGCCAAAATGGCCAATGCAGTTCTAGGTTGCAGAAATAGAATTGTAGTATCCAGATGAAATTCAGTAATAGTAACACTTTATTCTACTTGGTCAGACATCATAAGCAGTACTATATCTAGTTCTAAATGCCACAGTTGGAAGATATCAACAAGCTGGAATGTATCAGACCAGGCAAACCAAAAGGGTTTAAATGTTTCTAGGTCTATACATTGTTTATCTATTTCTTTTTTAAGTAGAACACACATGTATTAATGTGTGTGTGCGTGTGTTTCATTCTGTACTGGTTTTAATAATTTGCAAGCCACCTTGAATCCCACTATTGTAGGATATAAATGAAAATAATAAGAATAAAGTAAATGATCTGCAAACCAAGCCCCACGAAAAATGGTTGAAGGAGCTGGGTATGATTAGCCAAAAGAACAAAAAATGGTTAGGAACTGATATGATATCCATCTTTAAACCATTTTTTAAATATTGGAAGGGCTATGGAAGATGAAGTGAGCTTGTCTTTGCTGTTCCAAAGATTAGAACCTGAGCCAGGGGTTTCAACTGACAAGAAAGGAGATTTTCACCAAACATTGTAAAAAATTTCCTGAGGGTAAGAGCTTTTGACAATGGAATGTACTACCTCAGAAGGTGCTGGGCTGTTGCCAGGTTTTTAAATGGGCTGGATGGAATGTGTCACATGTGGATTTCCTGTATTGCAGGGGTTGGACTGCATTATCTTTGGAAAACTTATCAACTCCAC
This sequence comes from Ctenosaura bakeri, assembly GCA_948474755.1. Lineage (NCBI taxonomy): Eukaryota > Metazoa > Chordata > Lepidosauria > Squamata > Iguanidae > Ctenosaura > Ctenosaura bakeri. The sequence continues at coordinate 23,479 of CAOLHI010003664.1, read as the reverse complement.
AGTTTTGATTGTCTGTTTGTGCTGTTCTAAATCTGTAATCTACCAGAGTTCCCTTCCTTACACTGTCTAATGGACAGGCCAGCTCAGCAAAGGCAGTAAGAATGGGGAGCCAGGGTGACTGTTTACCTCCTGCCCCTTCCACCTTTGTGGATCAGACCAGCATGATGAAGTTGTATGCCTTCAAGTCACTTCCAACTTAGGCCAACGCTAAAGTTAACCTATCATGGGGTTTTCTGGGGCTGTGTGTGTGATGCGCCCAATGTCACTCAGTGAGTTTCCATGGCTAAGCAGGGAATCAAGCCCTGGTCTTCAAGGTCATCAGGCCTTTCCAAACTACACTGTTCTAGTGCTATTATTCCACTTTCAACATCTTTTGGAGTCCTGGGGTTGCAGTTTGGGAGGTGGGTTAGAATTATCAGCAAGAGAGCTCTGTGACTACAAACCTGAGAATTCCACAGGATGCTGAAAGTGGAAGAATAGCACTAGAATAGTGCAGTGCAGAAAGGCCCATAGTTGAATGCTTAAATCACTATACCACGCTAGCTCTTTATATACCCAGTGTTCTACCCACAGCAGTGACCAGCCCAGTGCCTCTGGGCACTGTGTTGTTATTGCCTGGTATTCAAAGAGACACTACCTGAGAACAGAGAGCTCAGTTAAGCTAATAGCTGTGTTTAGATTTATCCAGCCTTTGTCTTTCAGAGGCTAATAGTGGCTACTTGTCAATATATCTTGGAACAATAAATCCCTGCAATGAATGTATGCCTTCTGTGAACAAGTGCTTTCTTTTGTCTTTTAGAAGCAAGGGGCTGTGAATATCCTTTTCACTGGCTGTCTTTCATTGGCTGAGAAGGGGAAGAAATGAATTTCAGCCTTCTTTCTCTGCACCAATGGCTCTTTCTCTTCACCAGTGGTTCTTAATCTAGCGTCTGCAGAGCCCTCACAGTGGGTTCACAAACCTCTGCTGCTGGATACGACCAGCAGCAGCAACAAGAGCCATTTTCACACTAAACTGTTATAGCGCTACTATTCCACTTTCAACATCCTATGGAATCCTTGGGTTTGCAGTTTAGGGAAGGGCCTTTGAGGCTCCTCCCTAAACTCCAAACACCAGGATTCCATAGCATGTTGAAAGTGCCATAGTAGCACTAAAGCAGTTTAGTATGGAAATGACCAAGGACATGGCAGTGGTATGTGTGTGTGGGTACCAAAACATGCACACACACACTGCCACATCTCTTGGTGCCACACCTCCTGCTGCTGTGTCCCTGACAAAAGGTGTGCGTGCATGCCCAAAGTATTGTTGCTAAAACATTTAAAACACTGTTTAAAGTAATCAGGAATTATAATTCATTCTTATTATAATAAATTAGCTTTTAAGGACTTAATTTTATGCTGTGGGGGGAACAGCCTCTGGAAACAGCATTGTTTGGCTTATAACTCTCTCTCCCTTGGAAAATCTCTTCACGTGGCCTGTGCAGCAATAACAATAGGAGAAGAGAGTCGTGTGGTCAGGCTTACAATCTAAAAAAAAAAAAAAACGGAAAGAAAAAAGAGGGTAGGAAAAGGACCACAAATGCCCACAAGACCAAGCACCCAGCAGAGAGATTTTGGAGGAGTGGCTGAGGGATTCCTGCTGCTGCTGTCAGAAGGCCCAGATTCTGTGTCTCCATGGCAATGGCATCCAGTACACACCATGTTGAATCCTATCTTCTCTTGTGAGAAAAAGCCACTGCCTGCTCCTGGATACCTTGGAGATGAAGGCACCCCAGTTTCAGTGCCTGCAGCTCTCCACCACTGCCATGTCCCTGACAAAAGGGACACAGGAGTAGGAATGTGCACATGTCCAAATTATGAATCTGGAGACCAGTGTTTGAATCCTCAATCAGCCATGGAAACCCACTGGGGGACCTCAAGCATGTCACATTCTCTCAGCCTCAGAAAAAGGCAAAGGCAACAAATTTTGCCAAACAAACAAACAAAAGATAGGTTCACCTTAGGGTCACCGTAAGTCAGTTTTCAAAGGGAAGTGACATAATGACTAGAGAGAACCTCCTCCTGGTAGTGCCACTTTATTGTTGTGGGTCTTCAAATCACTTCCAACTCATGGCAACCCTAAGGTGAATGTATCACAGGATATATTTTTTTAAGCTAGATTTGGAAGAAGGGGTTTGTCTTTCCCTGAGGCTGAGAGAGTGCTACTTAACTAAGGTCACTCAGTGAGTCTCCAGAAGCCTTTAAGAAATAAAAATTTAAATAAATGAAATATTTAAATAAACACACAAATATTTATTTAAATATAAATGTTTAAATTTTGAGTTACGTCTTGAGGGTTTCCAGCAACAAATTATATTTACAGGGGGACCCTGGTAAAGAAAAAGTTAAGAACCAGTGCTCTACACTATTAAGTTCACAGTCCTCATCTATGATGCTTTCTTTTTCTAAACTTAAAAAAAGCCACAACAAATATTACAGAAAGCCTTAGTGTTCCACTCCTTTAGCCACTCTACATGCAGGTATTGTGACTGTGCTTTTGTTCTGTTCTTTACTATTTGTTTAAAAACAGATCAGAAATTGTTCACTGCTGAACCTATGTTTTGTATAAAAATGATAAATAAAAGAAAAAAGAAAAAGAAATTGTTCACTGCTGCATAAGTAAACTGATAAAACTACAGGTTGTGGCTCCAGTTTTACCATAAGGCAATGAAGCAGTTGCTTCACGTGGCAGATGCTGGGACAGCAATGGCAGTCTCTTGACTGACCTACCTCTTCTAGGCTTCCTACATAAGTTTGCTCCCTTGGGTTGTGCTGAAAGATAATTATTCCCATACTTACGTGACATTAGTTTGATTATTATTGATGGCAACCCTATCATACAGGCAAGATTTATTCAGAGGAGACTTAAGTGTGAGCCTGAGGGAGTGTGACTTGCCCAAGCTTCCCCATTGAGTTGGAGTCCTAGTCCAAGGGTCTTTTTTCACTACACTGTTATAGTGCCACTATTCCACTTTCGACATCCTGTGGAATTCTGGGGTTTATAGTTTACTGAGGCCAAAGAGTTCTCTAGTTGAGAATTCTAAAGGCCCCTCTCTGAACTGCAAACCTCAGGATTCCATAGGACTTTGAAATTGGAATAATAGCATTATAACAATGCAGTGCAGAAAGACCCCAACACTCAGATCACAGCACCAGTCTCTGCAGATTCACTTGCTAGTCCTGCTGGTTTCTGAACAAGATGTGACACCAAATTGTCCTTTGCTTCAGGTAGCAGAGTGTTTTTAGATGGCCTTGAGATGTCCCAGTTTGCATAGGTAGTCATTACTACTTAACAAAGGCATTACTGGTCCATTTTTTGTAGGTCATCCCATCAGCTGACTGAGTTTGCATGGCTACTTTGAGGAAGGCTTATCTTTTACTTCATCTGTCTTCCAATGCATTTAAAATAACAAGAACACAAATAACCACAGCGACACACAGTCGCATGAGATCACAGTGCAGAAAGAACTGATTTGAAACATTTGCTGCCCTTTTCACAAAACCACAGAAGTTCATCCGGACAAGTGTTACATTCCAACTAATGTCCAGTAAGATGCTTCTGGGTAGCCCAGAAGCAAGGCAGGAGGCCTTCCCCACTGACCTTTATCTCCCCTGTCCTGCTTAACTAGCATTTTAAAGTAGACTGTTGCTGAACCAACACTATTGCTGTGGCCCAAGAGAGCAAGAACAGCGGTCAAGCACAGCTCCATCTCATGCTTTGCTTTCAGCAGCTGGTGAGAAACCCTCCCTCTATTCCAACTGCTGCTATTGTGGCTTCTGAGGGAGAAAACAGCATACAGGCAGAGCTTTGTTGTGCTTTGGTCCCACTAGCTGGTGAGAGGCCCTTCCTCCAGATCGTAGGGGCATTTGAGAGAAGGAACAGCAGCCAGCATCTGCTGGACCTAATTCCCTCTCATACTGCCATCCCCTTTTCCTTGTGTGCCATGTTTTATTTACTGGTAGCTTATAAGTCTGAGGGCAGAGAACTGTCAAATTAACATCTTGTAAGCCCCTATGGGAGTCCTTTTGTTTGAAGGGCGGGGTATAAATGTTCTAAATAAATACATAAGGATTCCACTGATTATCTTAATCTCATTTGGAGAGGGAAAGGACCTGCCATATCTCACACTTCAACTTCTTGATTAGGAGTGCGAAAAAGACTGTTGAGCGTATCAATGGGCAGCTAATTGTCTAAAACAGTCTCAAGTAGATTCTGTTAGTGCAGCCATGGTACCAATTTAAATTAATGTTGACATCTGAGAGACAGACAGCACCAAAAGTGACATTTAGGCTGAAGAATTAATCCAGAACTTTGAAAATTTTATGAATGCACCTTAAGCCCTACACTCATCTACCTTGACATAAGCTCCATCTAATCTGTGGAAGGCCAACACCTGGCCTGCAGTGACACACCACCCTATTGATACCTTGTTTCTGGCCTGCACTGCCAAATCAGTGAGGGCCTCAGAAATTACAGCCAGTTTTGTCAACATCCTAAGGATGTGAAGGTTTCCAAAGGCTTTTATTCTCAACAAGAGAGTCTGCCTTGATACGTCAAGACAGCCTGCCAAGAAAACGCTCAGCCTCCTTAGGAGTTGGTGCCTCCAGCATGAGAATGAGACAAGGAGTGTTTTGCTTTTTGACAAGCTTTCTTTAATTTGTGCAAAAAATCATGCACAAAACTACTGCTTCTTTCTTCTGTAAAGCAGAGCACCTGCACTCAGCAAACACAATTGAAGTCGTTGATCAAAAAGCAGAAAACAACCTGTACTGTGCTTCTGGTTTTTTAAAAGTCCATGAAACTGTACTCCTTCTCAATTCTAGAGAGTGTTGTGAGTGAAAGAAAATTATGTTGTTGCTGTCCCATCCATCAGAGTTCAATTCGTGGCATTTAGTCCACTAACTTCCTTCTAAAAGGAACTGCCTCATACTAAATCTACCCATAAGTTCATATCACCTAAAACTCATCTAGAAATAGTTTGGGTCCTTATCATTTTTATAAGAATTGACATAGGCAGCAAGTGACTTCCATAATCAGGAGGAGGCTGGTGAATCAACTCAAGAGTTTTAATCTGAACTGAAAGCAGAGTGCTGAACCTTGATCAGTTGCTTATATTTCAGATTAAAACCTAGAGTGGATTCACGGGCCCATTGACATGGAAGCCACTAGCTGTTACTCCAAAAGGTGGGGGATCTTGAGTTCTTCTAGCAGTGCCAGCATCTCTTTAGAAAGATGGAGGGATTATAGCTCAAAGGAGACCGGTGAGAGTGCAGTAACCACAAGACCTTTTCACCAGTGTATAGCAGTACTAACTGTAGGACACCAGTTAAGAATCATAAAATCATAGAGTTGGAAGAGACCTTGGGGGCCATCCAGTCCAACCCCCTGCCATGCAGGAACCCACATCAAAACACTCCCAACAGATGGCCATCCAGCCTCTGCTTAAAAACTGCCAAAGAAGGAGACTCTACCATACTTTGAGGAAGTGTATTCCACTGCCAGACAGCTCTGACCATTAGAAAGTTCTTCTTGAAGTTAGGTTGAATCTCTTTTTCTGCAGCTTGAACCCATTACTCCTTGTCCTAATCTCTAGAGCAGTGGAAAACAAGTCCACTCCCTCCTCGACATGGCATCCCTTCAAATAGTTAAACATGACTATCATGTCCCCTCTTAACCTTCTCTTCTGCAGACTAAACATACCCAGCTCCCTAAAATAAAATAAAATAAAAATTATTGGAATTTGCAAACACACATAAGCAATCAAGCAGTCTCACAAACCACACAAGGATAGCAAAGGTAAAAGAGAAAAAGGTTGGATAGCAAGAAATTTTGGGATGAAATGGGTGATAATGACCTTTCTAGAAACAAAAAAATGAAGCAAGATGGCTCAAACAAGAGTGTGAGGGTAGCACAAGACATGACAACTGGAGCTAATGAATGGAGTGATACTCTATATATGTTCAAGGTACTACAAATCATTGGTTTTGGAGAGAGAGTTTACGTACCCTATTTCCTGCTCTGTGTTAATTGCTCTCTGGCAGAGTAAATAAAAGGGGTCTAATGGATTAATGGTCTTAACTTCAGGTGACAAAGCTCTGATGAGAGTTGTGATAGCCTCTGGGCAGGTGAGGGAACAAAAGAGAGTTTCCATGGGAAGAGGTTACACATTGATGACCATTGGTTGCTCCATTAAGGCAGTTTGTTTGCTATTGTCCTTGCAGATTGGGTCATTGAGGGGTTTATTGGGTCATCAAGGGGATTATTTGGTCATTGAGGGGATTATACCAGGGATTTCCAACTAATCCTTTTGGATTTACAACCTGGTCATCCTGAGGTCATCTGTTTTAGCTCACGGCTTCCAATGAGAGTTCTTATCCACAGGTCTTCCAGCCATAAGTGTGAGATTTTTAAATCAGAAAAATATCACCAGTTAAATGATTTTTCTTGCTAATTAAACTGTACCATGAAGTGGGAGTACACAACATGGTAACACTAGCCACCACTGGAATTATTAATGAAGTTCACAAAATACTTCATATTCAGGATGGAAAACATCTGAGTATGTGATGTTAACGAAAAAGCAGATTTCCCCATCCCTAATCTTGGAGATTCTCATATATATATATATTCCTACCACCAAGCTCATTCCATCCTGGTTCTCCGTATGGGATTGTCCAGCCGTTCCATACAGAAATGTGCACACATTTTTTCTGTACAATTTTTAAATGTACACCTATTTATATTCATGTACACACTGATTAAATTAAGCCTGTGTGCACTTCAGAATTATATAGTTTTCTCATATACAGAACTATATACAGTTTTCTTTGCACGTATTTCGAGTGTGTACATGTTGCTAAATATGCGTGTGAGTTTGTAATGTATCACGCAATCAGAAATCAGAAATTGCATGTAGTTCCTGTGCTGCATTTAAGTCTGCACAGTTGGTAAATCAATTTTTTAAAAGAACTTAATGGCTTGAATTCCTCACGCATCCCCAACAGCAGTTGTCCACAGACTTCAGAGAGAAGTCTTTCCTAGGTCTTCTTGTAGATTCCAGGAAATGAATGTGAGACCTTTTCCATGCAAAGCTTATAAGCTATGACTACACCACAAGAATAAGGAATGGAAACATAGGGAGTCAAAACATAGAGAGAATTAGTTCTGTTTGCACTTTCAATATAACAAGGCTAAAAGAAACACAGAAAAGGTAGAAAGACGAAGAAAAGGTACGGGAAAAGAGGCAGAGGTTATAAAGTGAGCCTCAAAGGACCAAGCGCTAGGAGGTAGAAGCACAGAGAGAACCTGGGAGAATGAATTGACAATGGAGGCATCTAAGGACAACAGACAAGAGAAGTGAATGAGAGCAGAGATGGAAAGCTGTGAGGCAGAAAAGGTGGGAGGGCTGCCAAAATGGTGCTGAGGAAAAGGGACAGAAGAGAAGCAGGAAGAGGGGAAAACAAAACAAAGGAAGAAAGAGAAAGACTTGCTGAGCACAGAAAAGACTAGTATGCAATTGTGTTGTAGAAGAAGTAGCCTTTTATAGAAATGAACAAAGACTTTAGCTACAGCTCTGAGACATAATGCACAAGAAGTTACTAATCGTTGCTCGGGATGGAAGCCAAAACAGTGTGCTGAATCCCTGTTAATAATTTCTAACCATGCTAAATATACCGGATTACAAGTTTACACCCTGATGATGAATCAGGACTAACACCTTTGATTTCACACAGACATGGAAATGAATGGGAATCCTCCTTTGAACCATATATATGAACCTGAGAGAGTCTGTGTGCATATATAAGCAATAAAAAAGTAATACTTGTGGATCCCTTGTTGCAAGAGTGAGCGAATAGAGGTGATGAGCTTGTATGCCAAGTAACAATGTTGCTACCACATTGTGCAGGTAACAACCTGATAAACTAACCTGAAAAATAAGGATTTTACTGCTTACAAGCTGGGAAATTGGGAGTGACAGCAAGATTTCATAGCACAGAGCTGTGTATTCCTTCCCTACATCCCCAAAAGCAGACTGTTTCCCTCAGGTGTGGCATAAGGGTGCTATTACTTGGTCAGTGTTGAGGTCTGTCAATTTGGTCACCTTTTGTATGAAGAATGGGGAGGAAGACAGGTACTGTCACCTCAGGCAGTAAATATTTTTGGGAGAAATGTAGACTTACTTATTTAAATTTATCCTATTTGCTGAGTAGAACACTGAAGATTAACAATTTACTCAATCATTGCATGCATCATGTGGTAATTTCTCAAAAGATTGTCTGTTTACCTGATTGCTGACATTACATCTATGTGCTGTGCTATGGAGTTCAGGGCTGACTGCAGGTTGGAGATGTGTCTTCTGAAATTTTCAGTTATGACCATGTTCCACTGAATAAAGAGCAACTCACTCTGAGACCTCCTGTCATTTGAATTTCCCATAATGCATCTGACATAGCAGGAAACTTCCTCTAAGGAAATACAGCAGTGGTTCCAAGTGCCAGGTCAGCATCATTGATCGTGGTTGGAAACAGATTGCTGTGATTATCAGGTATCATGCCCCAGATAACTCACAATCCACAGACTCCACTCTGAAATAGATAGCAATGTTCATTTCTGACAACCAAGCAACACAACACACTTCTTCTGAAGCTGTTGAGATGGGAACATACATGGTGTTCACAGGTGTTCACATACAAACATAAAGTTCTGATTGGAGAAGATCATCAATTAAACATCATCTCACATCTTTGGACAGTTTCCAGACTCTCAGTTGTTTATCAGTCTTTAATCATTGAGGCAAAAACATGTTTTCTGTCTCTTATCTCTGAGCATTTTCAGGTCTCACAACACTTTTTGATGCTTTTGTTTCCCTCCTCTCTGATCTTCTCCCCTTCTCCAAGATACATTGTAGCATGGAGCAATAAAAGAATTAGCCATTTGAGACCAGGACAAGGAGCAATGGATTCAAGCTGCAGGAAAGGAGATTCCACCTGAACCTCAGGAAGAACTTCCTGACAGTCAGGGCTGTCTGGCAGTGGAATCTGCTGCCTCGGAGTGTAGTGGAGTCTCCTTCCTTGGAGGTTTTTAAGCAGAGGCTGGATGGCCATCTGTCGGGATTGATTTGAGGGTGTTCCTGCATGGCAGGGGGTTGGACTGGATGGCCTGTGTGGTCTCTTCCAACTCTGAATTTCTATGATTCTATGATTCTATGATATTTTGTAGGTCTCTAACTAACTCAACACTGACTACCCTGCATATTATAATACACATCCAGCAAAAATATTATGAGAGGAGCCACACATCCTGACATCCTGACCCCCCCGCCAAAGTTTGATCACTGCACTCCTTTCACCCTGGTTTGTGGGGATTATGTTGTGTGAAACTTTTTGATTAATCACGAGGCTTTGATGTGTTTTACATCTACCCATTCTTTTTTGCTATCAGGCTGGCTGACAAGGATGTTTGCAGTCTGAAATTTATTCTGTGCATAATTTGCACCGGCTTTTTCATGTGCAAAAGATTGTGCAGGAAACTGCATTTTTATGCAAAAGATAATACTTGAGTGCATTTTATGCAGAAAAAAAATCTGTTTCCTATGCAGAAAAGGCTATTTTTTGCACAAAAAAATGCATGATTTTTGCACTGATTCAATCTTAAACTGCAGTCTTGAAAAATTGCAGTCTATGAAGACTTATTGCATCAGGAAAACAGTTGCTGAAATTGCTCCTTGATTCAATTGAGAAAAAATGAGTGAAGAATTACATTCCTATACAAAAGCAAGGAAGGCAGGCCTGGGAGAGCATCTAGAGCTGTTCTGAGGCCAATTGATTATGGAAAGTGGCAGGAGGGAATTTTTGGATAAGACTCAACTGACTAGGTAATATAGCAACCCAGAGTTGGGGGAAGAATCCATTTTAGGTGGCTGTATAGGCTACTTGGTACAACCATGAGGCTGTAGCAGTTGCATCCAGTTTTGCTGAAGGGAGCCCATCTAGTCTTATCTACAAGGCAATTTGTATCTGGAACTTCTCATTTGAACCCTGTATGGCTGCAGCTGAGTCTTGTGGAAGGTTCAGTGCCAACTTATAGGGCAGGGTTTTCCAAACGGTGTGTCACAACACAGTGTGTTGCCTGTAGTGTGTTGGTGCATTGCCTCCTCAGCTAAGATAGACACCCTCACCCGAGCCTGGCCTGCTGCTGTCGCTCTCACTGGGGCCTTTCCCTGGCAATAGTGATGGCAGCGGGCAAAGACTGGCTGGAAGGGGGCTGCCTTTTCCTCTGCCATCACTCTCTCTGGGGTCTTTCCTGGTGATGGTGACAGCAGCAGGCCAGGATCAAGGGGGCTGCCTTTCTCCACCCTAGATAATGTCTCTGTGCATCTCCAGTTTGCTAGTAAAGCTGAATTACTGTGTCACAAATTATGCATGTTGAAAAAGTATGTCATGAACATAAAAAGTTTGGAAAGCTCCTCTATAGAGTGTTATACCCCTAACCTACCTCCATGCTGCTGCTGCTGTTGTGTACAGCGCTTATTCCAGAAGATGGTTCGTGGGTCTCAGTGGTTGTTCTCCACTCTTATTTCTCCAAAATGGCACAATAAGCTGAAGTGTCTGCATCTACCATTGCTCTCCGCAATCCCTCTTCTCATGCCCAATGTTTGGGTGTGGAGGTTCTAATATCTATATAAACAGTTTGGGGCCCATCCAGAGATGGCTGGTGCCATATGGGCAAGGCAGCAAAGGAGGAGGGGACTGAACTCAATGTTCTTGTAGATGGAATAAATTTTATTCTTTAAGAAGCCCAACACATTTTGGCCTCTTTTTATATTTTCGGCTTTCTTCAGGGGCATAAATCCAACAGAAATTTCTCGAGTTGCTACTGCAGTCTCCTTGGGAACTGGACTCGATTATAACAAAAGGCTATATATCTTGACCTATGTTTTAAAGCCATTTTGCAGACAAACCCAGCTTTCTCCTCCTCCAGTACTATTCACCCTGAATTTTGTCTCACTGACTGGAAGTATAAGAATGCCCTGTGCCTTCAACCATTGTTGAGACTTGGCAACAATGAAGTGTCTCTCAGATTCAGAGGAGGGCGACCAAAATGGTAAAGGATCTGGAAGCCATGCCCTATGAAGAGCGGCACAGGGAGCTGGGCATGTTTAGTCTACAGAAGAGAAGTTTAAGAGGGGACGTGATAGCCATGTTCATATATTTGAAGGGATGTCATGTCGAGGAGTGAGCGGGCTTGTTCTCTGCTGCTACAGAGACTAGGACAAGGAGCAATGGATTCAAGCTGCAGGGAAGGAGATCCCACCTGAACCTCAGGAAGAACTTCCTGACAGTCAGGGCTGTCCAGCAGTGGAATATGCTGCCTCGGAGTGTGGTGGAGTCTCCTTCTTTGGAAGCTTTTAAGCTGGATGGCCATCTGTCAGGAGTGCTTTGATGGGTGTTCCTGCATAGCAGGGGGTTGGACTCAATGGCCCTTGGGGTCTCTTCCAACTCTATGATTCTATGAAAAAAAAACTTTTTATAAAGGAACTGCATGGCTGCCATTGGTGGTAACCATTCCAAGGTACTAGGCCTGAAACAGCAACATTATGTCACTGCATAGTAATGTCAAGTTTCTTTTAATATGTCCTTCTCAACTACAAAAGGTAAAGAAATATGTTGTTTTTCGACATTTGTGTTCTTGTAGAGGAGGCAAGGGCTGTAGTCTGCTTTAAATAGTAGGAGAATAGAGTTGTGACTGCAGCTTTTTCTGGATCTATTAACATTAGTACTAAATATACCAAACCAGAACTATTTTAAGCATATTTATACATCAGTCCTCCACTTTACAAGGTGCCCAAGGGCAATGTACAGTTAAATAAAAGAAAAAAGAAAAACTCATACATCATATCAGAATGCAGAAAATAAATATAGAATCGAATCATTAAATGTATTAAAATGAGAGAACAGCTTTTTTGGGGAAAAAACATTTAAAGCTGAATAGGTGCATTTTTTAAATATAAGAACCAAAACGTGCAGGTGACAAACAACTGTAAAAGACACGGAGAAGATCTATAAGAACCAGCAAAATTGAGAAGTGTTCCTTCCCTTTTCTCACAAAGGAGAGAAGACTTCTTCTGAAAGGATGCCTCCTACTACAAAAGTATTTATTGTCAAAAACAAATGCATGTTTTTTTGTTTCAAAAACATTGTTTCTACTGTATGTGCAAATTTAGAAAAGAAAAAAAAACCATCAATAACTGCTCAGTTAACTAAAGCTCATCTAAGATTGCAATGCTGAACCCAATGATTCAGGCAGGAGTCCAGTTTCATTCAGTGCAACTTACATCTGAGGAAACATGTCTAGGATTGTGATATAATTGCAAGAAATAAAAAGGAGTTTAGGAGGAGAAAAATGGAGTAGGTGAAGAGTACAGTCTGACATGAGAAACATCAGTTTGCACAATGTGCAGCTTCAAATAATGTATTGGCTATGTACAATTAACAAAATTAAACAATAGTCACATTAGCATTCTCAGTGATTGCTCCACCCTGTCACCACTTTTATACTTTTCCACAGTCACATCTCTACCATGGAGTAGCAAGTAGGTATGTACTGAATGGAGGAGACTTCCAGGGTCAAATTACATACTTCGGATGCAGAATTCCCCTCAGCCACTGAGATACTCTTGCCCGCACCACAGGTTGCCTTGGTCCAGTTCTTTGTGTAGCTTTACTGATCACGCTGAGAGTTTCACACTGCAATCTACAGTAATAGGTGCAGCTTGATATTTGTTTATATCAGATAATGGGTTTCACTGCACCCCAGCATACTATTTTATACCTGGCATTGACCAGAGGACCTAAAGGATCTAATAAAGATAAATTCCCACAGGCTTGAAAATTGCCCATCCCTGCTATAGTACCGTACATTTGGCACCATTTTCAATGAGGGCTTCACCACAGTTATTGCTTTATTGTAAAAGATTTTTATTGTGCTACACTAAGGTGGGCTACAAAATCATGAAAAATAGCAAGAAAACAGCTTGCTCATAAACAAAATAAGGAAAGCAAAAGGAAAAAGAAAAAAAAAAGAAGAGTGAAAATTAACATCCATCCAGCGATTTAATGTTTAGGTGAGAAAAAAATGAATCTCACATGAATCTGCTTTACTAATAGCTAACAGAGAGGGCAACAAGCACCATATATTCCTACTGTCCCTATTTAAAAGGGAGGCTTTCAGTTATCATAGCTGAAGTTTTTCTCCATAATCATAACCCCAGGTTTATGCCTCTGTAACAAACAGCTGGTAAAGAGAGAAGAAATGACACCTGTGGAAGATTTAACCATTCCTTTATCAATATGGCCTTGGCCCAACTCAGAGATGTGCAGGAATGGAACTTCCAGCCATTGTGGGTTGGAGTCAACCTTAGTCATGTTTACAGAAGATTCACAGGAATAGCAAAATGAGTTCATCATCATGACTAGCTCAAGGCTTGGTTATTTAAATGGCTCTAACATGAGCATAATTAATCTCGATCCTCCCCTTCATGTTTGATTTATGATTTAAAAAACGGTGGTCATTTCTTTCCAAGGGTTTACCAAAAGTACAGAAAAGAGTTAACTTTTCAGCCTTAGATTCTATTTAGCATGCCAGGGGAAATGAGAAAACATATGAATTGAAGCAGAGCAGTATGGCCTTACAGATGCTACTGGACTGCAGTCCCAGCAGCCCTATCAGTGTAACAAAAGGTGAGGAATGTTGGGACCTGAAGTTCAACATTATCTGAAGGGTCACAAACACCACATGTCTGAATTAAAGCCCAGGAATCTAGCATTTAATAGAAAGCAACAAACTCATAAGGAAGTGAAAAATTTATCCTAGGATCTGATAGTGAGGGGGAAGTAGACATTTAGCCAACTACTTCTGACTAACAAAAATAAAATAAAATAAAATAGAGAATGAAAGCACTGTATGTAAGCAAAGCTACAACATAGAATTGACAGGAAAGGGAACAGATAAAGGAATGGAAGAAAAGATCATTTGAATGCCCAAGTGATGTCAAGAATGGTAATGTCACAGAAAGAAGGCTAGGATGGAGGTCTGCAATGGCTCAGCTGGAGAAAGCTGAACTGAGAAAAGTGAAAGTTCTCTTATTTGTGGAGAATCATTTGGAGAAGGTTAGATCAGAGATGGGTAACTTCATGAAGCCAGAGAGTTTGTCCTTTCCAGAACCTGCTAGGAGATACATTCCTCTGTTCCTGAAAACATACCCTCCAGCTGTCCCAGAATGGCTTGAAGATGTCTGATTAATCTTCTGTTGTGCCACTCTTAAAGCTATGTTTAAAATGTCTCAGATTCTCCCTCTTCCCCCTACTTTCCCCTTTGTTCACAGCTTATTATAGTTACTGCAAACTGAATACAAAGTAGAAAAGTACTTTGGAGTCAATTAGTTCAACAGAAGAGAGAGAAGACCAGGGGTTGGAATCTTCTCCCTCCCAGTAGACTGAGGCAAAAGCAAACTGTTGCAGCCTCTCCTAGCTTCTGCATTTGTCCTCATTGGCATTGTAACATACTCTGATATGTCCTAGTTTTCATCTGTGGAATGTTGGAGAGTATTATGTTTATCCCAATGTTTATTTATTTAGAGTATTTATACCTTGCTCTTTAGCCACAAAGGCTCTCAGAGCAGTTTACAAATTGTTTATTTGATAGTTCCTTGCCTTCAGGCTTACAATCTAAATAAGACGTGACACACAAGAAGAAGGGGATGGCAGTAGGGGGAGGAATTAGGTCCAGTAGATTCTGCTTCATCTTCTCTCCCTCCAAGGCCACCATAAAAGTGGCAGTTGGAATGGGAAGAGAGTCCTTCATCTGCTTCTGGGCCTACGTAGGGTGCCTGCCTCTCCCTCTGAGGCCAGGGCAGTTGGGATCGAGGGAGGGCCCTCATTTACTTCTTGGCCTAGGTATGATTCAGCTGTGCCTGCTGCTTCTTCTCTTACTCCACAGCCACATCAGTTTCCTCCAATCCTGATATTTCCTCCACCACTATGAATACTCCAGAACTTTTTTTAAAAAAAATGGTTTCAGAACATGATTCTGTTGGAAAACAACTTTCACACTTCCTATTTGCCATGATTCCCAGATGGACACAGATATTTTAAGTGTGTGTGTGTGTATTTAACAGCTCCTAGAATTCTCCAACCAGCATGATCACTGATTTTGGAGAACTGGAAGTAAAAAAAAAAGTAAAACTTCAAAGAGGTCACCTTTTTGAAGTAGCAGTTATCTTCAGCAGGGTGCAAACCCCCAGAATGGCCAGAGGAAATTACATGTGTCTCATGGAACGTGCATTGACAATGTCCATTGACAACCCAGCAGTTACATGGGTTCCCTCATTTTCCCTGAGAGCCCATGCCAACACAGTGCTTTTGAAAGAAATTTAATGAAAGAAGGATGCAATCACAGTTCTCCAATTTCATCTGATTTCGCCCACAGTGATCAAACAGAATAAAAAAAATCACAGACAAGATTCAAATGCAATTCTTAAAACTCTTTGATATTTAACTCGTTGCTTGTGTACTACTTAAGAAACTGAAAAACTTCAAATGTGTACTTATTCAATCCTAAAGTAAAACTCAAAGGAAAACATCTGTTTTAAAGAAATTAGTCTTATTTTTCTTACTATATTTATAAAACATGTGTTGTAAACTACAAAAACAAACAACAAAAAAAACCTATTGAACAATCCCAGCACTGTTGATACTTAAACATGAAGCATTAATACCCCAGCTCTCAAGACCACAGACCATTTCCAAGATCTAGGCGAATAAAACTGTCCCCACTTGGTTGAAAAAGTCTTTAGGAAGGTATCAGGTGAGTCTTTCTGAGTCAGTGTGCCACCACAGAGAAGATACTCTCTCTATCTGCCTGATGTAACTCAGGAAGAGGCAACAGAGCAGTTCCCTTGAGAGGTTCTTAAATTTCATACTGTATCCATACTGCCCAGTGATAGCTGTTTGATTGCAGTTTATGTCAGAGTTCAACTCCCTGCCAGTGTCTCTCTTCAAGCAAGGAAAGGAAGGCGATGGTACTTACCAATGAGGAGGAGGCAGCGAGAAGTGTCCAATGCAAATAAGTAGAAGCACTGAACCGAGCCAAAGTCAAGGTCAAATCTAATAAGTCAAGGTCAAATCCAAAAGTTAGTCCAAAAAGGGTCAAGAGAGCTGAAACACCAGGGTCATGAGAGCTTGGGTAGCACTTTGCTACAAGCAGATAGCAAGCCATATGAACAGACTTATATTGCTGATGAAAACAGATGTTATTCATCATTGTTTTGTTTTCTCAATCTCACCAAAACAGCTTCCTCTGAACTGCTCTTTTTTGTCTTCTCTGTGACTGGGGAGCAAAGGTGGATCTAATTCCTCTAAATCATTGCTGGCTCTTTCTCCTTCTGGCACTGACTGCAACAACTCTGTCTCAATTTGTCTTTCAGACAATGGGGGTGTTGGGAAGATAGTGTGGTCTATCACTGGCTCTGTTTCTGGCACAATCAATTGCTCATTGACCTCTGAGCTGTTATCTATCAGAGTTTACTACCATAGTTCCAATCTATGGAATCTTGGGAATTCTACTGCAGTTCCCTGAACTGTAGCAGAGAATTCTACATACTTTACCAAAGTACAGGTTCCAGAATTCAACAGAATACAGTTAGAGCAGTTAAAGTGGTTCAAACAGTGCAGGTATATAAAGATAGGTAGACCTCATAGAATATGATTAGGGACAGACAGATTTGTCATGTCTGTTTCTATGGACTTTCTCCTTTTCCCACTTCTAAGTCCATTCCATGACAGTTCTATATATTTTATAATGGAAAAAAATTCATACATGTTTTTGTACACATTTTGTCGAAGGGATGCATTAATAAACCCATTCATGGATGTACCTTCCCATTAAATTGTGTGTATATGTTTTTTTAGAAATATATGAAGTACTTCCTTGCTTGTGCATGCTTCCCATGTGTGTATATGTGAATGTGAGTTTCTTTCACTGAATGCACTGCTAACTTTGAACTGAATGCATCACCAACCACAAACTGTGGCCATTTCCACACTTCACTGTTATCGTGCTATTATTCCACTTTCAACATCCTATGGAATCCTGGGATTTGCAGTTTAAGGAGGGACATTTAAGAATTATCAGCCAGAGAGCTCTTTGGCCTCAGTAAACTACAAACCCTAGAATTCCATAGGATGTTGAAAGTAGAATAATAGCACTGTAACTGTATAGTGTGGAAATGGCCTGTGTCTTGTTCCATGTTCAATCTGGGATATGGAATTGGGTGAGTCTTCATTCAAATCTTCATTCAAAACAAAGGGAAATAAAAATCTATGATGGAGCAAATTACTCATGGGTCTCCAAAGTAGGTCTTTTACATAAGCTGGTCTCAAACTGCTTAGAGGTTTAATCATTAACAATGAGATCTTTGGGATTTGATCAAAGTTTTTAGTTAAGTTCTAGATGCACCTATTAGTAGAAAAGAATAAAAATTTCCACATTTCATGTGGATATAAGTAATCAAACTACTGAAACAATGGGAAATAAAATTGATATTGTTTTCAGTAATGTTCAGTATACATTTGCTTCTCTGCCTATTTGTACCATTCTCCTCCCCCTTTGGCAAAGTGACCTTTGCCATCCTTTGAACTTTAATCCAGTTGACAATTCTGAGTCACATGATTTGAGAACTTGGGTCGTATGAGGCCCTCATGTCACATGTAATATTGTGACCTCATCTATAAAAAATGGTGTGGAGTGTCACAGCCAATTGGATTAAATGACAGTATGGATCAAGGGGACCTGGTATTATGGGTTGGACTAGGATTCTTAGTACAGTTAGAGACCAGGGTTGGAACTCCAGTCAGTCGTGGAAACCCACTGAGTGACCTTGGGCAAGTCCCATTAAAAACTTCCTCTCAGCCCTTAGAAGAAGGCAATGGTGAACCCCCTCTGAACTATTCTTGCTGAGAAAACCCTGTGACAGGTTCACCTTGGAGTTGCCATAAGTTGCAAATGACTGTGAGAACCGAGAGAGAGAGTGCAACTGGGTGCTAAAAAGAACAAAGCTAGGTGAATATTTTGGCAGCAAGTGTTGTAGGTTTTTTTAAAATAGGAAGTGCCTTTTGACACTGAAGAACTGTGTTTACAGAATAAGGGGAGTTTTGGCTCAGCCTTAGCTGAAATCATGGAATTTAACATCTGAATAAATATGAATAGGAATTGCCAGTCTCCTTTTAACTTGAAGAATGTACTAGGAGATATTTCTTCACCTTCTCCTCAGCATCTTGAATGTGTTGTTTTCTCCACATCAGCTTTAAAGTTATCCTTGTTTTTCATATAAATGGGATGAAGCAGCAGCTTCTCTCTCAATCTCTCTACTTCTCTTCTCTCTCTCCCCCTCCCTCTGCCCACCAAGAATCATTTGACAATGGAATAGATGGGTTTGGGGATGGGAGAACTTTCCTCCTTCGCAGGTCTTTACACTGAGGATAGATGGTTGTCTCTCAGGAGGGCCTCATTTGTGTTTTCCTGCATAGCAGGGAGTGGAGCTCGATGGCCCTTGCAGTCTTTTCCAACTCTATGATACCTTTATTTTTTAAAAGCAAAAGAGATGGTAAGTCACATCAAGAAATATTGCTTCGACTTGGCATATGCATGCATATGAGGAGGAGATTAAAGTACAATTCTTGCCATTCCTGGGGGATGGAAATAGTAGGCCAAGAAGGTCATAGTTCAACTTCCACATATGGGAAGGTAAAAAAGGAGGTTAGCCATGCCTTTTCTAGCCGAGAGAAGGAAAAATTGCATGACCACAGCCAGCTGCAACCACTGCCAGGTAGTATGAAGATTGGTGTGTGTGACTCTGTAAATGTGTCATGGACTTGTTCAACATATTTGAAAGTTATCCTCCTTTCTTAATATTATGCACTCTTCTGGAAGAACAGTAGCAGATAACAAAAATACCTGAGCTTTCCAAAGATGCTATTTGCAATTTTGATTTCTTGCTGTCATGTTGACTACTAAAGGGAAGAAACACACATTATGCAAAATAATAAAATGGCAGACAAATAGCAGCATGTGAAACAAGTATTTAGGTATCATATTCTTGTCCATTAATTCTCTGGATGGAACATGAGAGAAATATCAGATCCTTTGCTTTACTTTCCAACATGTCTTGTCTCATCCAGGTAGCTATTTCAATTTCACAGGCTGCAAAGATATTTCTTTTGCTCTCCCTCAAGTGCCCTCTAGTGAGCACTAACAACACAGGTTGCAATATTAAAAAGAAAGGTGGTGGTGGGGAGAAGGAGAAGGAGGGAGGGAGAGAGAGAGAGAGAAGGAGAGAGAGATCCAATATGATAAAATCCCAAAATTGCAATTTGTAGCATGTCTTCCCTCAGAAGGCATATTGATGACATATTCGTAGGATTAATTGCTTGTGCATATATAAATGTGTCTTCTATTTTATATAAAAGTAAATGTGTAGGATGTTTTGCAATAAATTTTTCCCCATGAGGTAATTTTATGCTGTCATTCTCAACAGATGTCTTTCACTGTTAACTTCGGCAGACCTTCTTTAGGATATATGCCTGAAGGACTGGGACCCTTAACACTATGAAGCATGGTGTTTGATTGCATACAGCAAAAAAATAAAATGCCAGTTGTTGTTGTGTGCCTTCAAGTTGTTTCTGTCTTATGGCAACTATAAAGCAAACCTATTCTGGGTTTTGGGGGACTGCAGTTTTGTGATATGCCCAAGGTCACCCAGTGGGTTTCTGTGGTCAAGTGCAGAATGGAATCCTGGTCTCTGAGGTTGTAATTCAACAGTCAAACCACAACACCACAATGGCTGTCAAAAGGCCAATATTTAATATCAATTTATAGCCAAGTGTACCATCTTTTATAATGCAAAAGTGATCTGTAGTCCCAATCCACCAAAGCTGCAATCTGTTCTAGTTGGATAAAACTAGGGCCCTTTCCGCAACTCACCTTTTCTCGGCGCTGGGGTGCGCGGATCGCACAAGCAGCCTCCAGCGAGAGGCTCTCGCATCCCCACTGCTTCAGCCCTGCACAAGCTGCCTGCTTCCGAGCAGGCAGCACAAGAGCCCTGCCTCTTCCTTCTGCAGTGCAGCCTGGGAGTTCCCCAGGCTGTGCTGGGGCAGGAAGTGTGACTGCCATGGCTCCGGAGGCTCCGCATGCACGGCAAGTGCGCGTGGGACCCTGGAGCAATGCGTGATTGCACACCATTTTCAGCTGAAAGCCAAAAATGAAAAAGTGTTTGAGTGGCACCTGCCCTACCCTGGAGCGTTGCATGATTGTAAGTGCGTCATGCGGATCGCTCCTCACAATCGTGCAATGCTCCAGGTGCCCTTTCGCAAGGCAAATGCCATGCGAAAAGGGCCTAGGATTTCAGAGAAGCCTACAGACAAGGGCCCTTTCTGCAGCTTACCTTGCGCAAGAGCCCCGCCCGCGTGCCGCCCCTTCCTTCCACAGTGCAGCCTGGTAGTTGTAGGGTGTGAGGAGAGGATGTGCCCGGTTCCAGAGGCTCTGCACTGCAGGTGAGTGCAGCCCAGGGCCATGAGCCTTGCGCAAGCTAGGCTTATTTTCAGCTAAAAGCTAAAAGCTGAAAATAAGAAAATGTGTATTTGCTGCACTTGCAGGCCTTGAGCATGGCGGAAATGGGAGTGCGTCATGCAGTCCACTCCTGACATTTCCGCAATGCTCAAGGGGCCCTTTCGCTTTTAAACTGCCATGCGAAAAGGGTGAATGTGTGGTCATAGCAGAAGATCAAGATGAATAACAAATTGCCATGATTCACTGGCAGATCCCATGTTTGGCATACAGAAGGCCCCAAATTTTAATCCCTGACATCTCTAGCCAAGATGTCTGGGAAAGATGCCCAATGAGGCCACTTGGAGATCCATCTAGAATTCAACTAGGTATGTAATGGAAAACACATAATTCATAGAAATCCATTCCCTTTCATGCCCCTTTCTATATCCTAATTTATTGTCATGCCTCCAAATTTTGGTGGCATTTTGTATTTAAAACAAGGCACATGAGGACTATGGACCTTGTTTTCAAACTGAATTATACTCTCAGAAACATAAGAGAACTGTGATTCCACTTGAAAACTAGGCACTTGGTTCTTGAATGAAATGACAGGTTGCAGTAGGTTTCATCACCAATGTCACGGAAGAACTCTATTCTTCCCCTATCGTAGTTTGCTAACCTCTGAATTAGATGGAGTAGGCACAAAGCAAAGCGTAGCAATTTGCCTTTTAAATAAGCTGCAGGATCCTCCTGCACAGTTCAATTGTAGGGCTTTTTTTTGACTGCCTTCGTGCCCTTCAGTAATGTAGTGGGGCAGAAAACTGAACTTCCAGACTGACCAGAGTGCCATTCTATAGAATTACAGAATTTGCTGTGTTTGTTTGTCTCAAAACATAAGACACTTTCTTATACCGAATCACACTAAAGTAGGCTTGCAAGGTGAAATAAGGGACGGGGCTCTTGTACATTTAACAAGCCACATGTCTTGAAATTCTGTCTTTAACACAACTATGAAAGGTAAAGGAGACCTGCCTCTTATTCCACTTGGCAATCATAGGCCCTTTCCGCACGTGGGAAAGGAACCGCACAAAAATGGGACTCACCGGACTTCTTCAGCATCCGGGCGAGTCTGTCGGGAAGAGGAGCAGTTTGAGCTCGTTGCTTCGCACTGCTCCAGCATCCAAAATGACGGCTTCCGGTTGGCGGAGGCTCTCCACCAACTGTAGAAGCTCACCAGCCTAAAGCCCACCCCCGGCAGATCTGCAGGCACGCACTTGTGCGCACCTGCAAATCTGCACTGGAGCGCGGCGACGGAGTGACACGGGGTCACGCACTCTGTGCTTTTTAAAAACCTCTTAAAAGAGGTTTTTAAAAAGCACACTGTGTGACCAGTTCCAGTCGCTCTGGAGCGGACTGAGATGCGGAACTATGACAAGTAGTCAGCCCCAGTCCACTCCACGGTGCAGAGGACCTCCAGCGGAGGTCGCTCTGCACCGTTTTAATAGGCCGGTGTGGAAAGAGCCTAGATTACAGGAATGGATAACTCTTTAAAAGTTTCAGTTTCTCTGAGATTTTAACTTTTCAGGTCTCAAGACTTCCCCATACTGTTCATGAACAAATTTTCTGAATGCAATAAATTCTTATAAAACATGCATTGAATCACACTCTCTAATTGCTGCCAATTGGCCATTTCCTGCCTGCTGTGTATTGTCTGCCCTGACTGGCAGTAGATCTCCAGGTATTCAGCTTTTCCCACCTTTATCTGGAGATTTCAGAGACAACAGTTGGGGCCTTCTGCAAACAAAGAGATCAATCTCAGTAGAAAGGGAAAGTCTCCTTCTCCAAAAAACCATGCTTTTGAAATTCAGACCTACTCTACAAATTGTGTGATGTAGTGGTTTGAATGTTGGAAAAAGACTCCAGAAGACTAGGATTCAAATCTCTGATAAACCACAGCAACTCACTGTGAGACTTTGGAAAAAATCACACTCTCTCAGTCCCTTTCCGCAGCTTACCTGCTACTGAATCCATTGTGTGGTCATCCGGGGACAGCTTCTCCCAGGCTGGGTGCATGATAGAAGCACTCCTCTCTGCACCAGCTGCCTGCTGAATGGGAGGAAGGGCAATGGCTCTGCCCCTCCCTTCCACAGTGTAGCCCAGCAGTTTCCCAGGCTGTGCTGGAGAAGGAAGCGTAACCATTGCACTTCCTACTGTTTTGCATGACAGATAAGTCTGGAAGAGAGGTGGAAGGACTGTGCAATTTCAGTTCATTGATAAGAGAACCCATCAATGATTTAATTCATGATTATGACAGGTGGCCATGGGATTGTGACGACATCATACAGAACTGTTGTGGTGGTCCTGTGGCAATCCCATGGCCATTGTGTGTTGGCAGCAGGGTGCAAAAAGCTCAGAAGAAAGTAATGGCAAACTCCATTTGAATACATCATGCCAAGACAACCCCTTGATAGTTTCATCTGTGGGACTTGAAGACATACACACAAAACCAAACAAACCCACAACAATTTCAAAAATTGTACGCCATTTTTTTCATCAGTCTACAGCTGCAGCACAATTAGATGAAATAGACACAGCTTGATCAGTAAGTGTAAAGACAAGGAACAGAACTGTGCCT
The DNA here is from genome assembly GCA_948474755.1 of Ctenosaura bakeri. Lineage (NCBI taxonomy): Eukaryota > Metazoa > Chordata > Lepidosauria > Squamata > Iguanidae > Ctenosaura > Ctenosaura bakeri. The sequence continues at coordinate 206 of CAOLHI010003664.1, read as the reverse complement.
GAGGTGGGAGGAAAAAAACAACAACACATTTCTCTTGACAACCATCATGCATTATTGTCGGGAGTCCTCCATGTTTTATTGTTTTAGGATAGCAGTAGACTGAGGAAATAGTGATAGTAGGCTGTTAGCTATTCCCAGGCGCCAACCATTCCTTCTGGCTGGAATTTCAAAGGAACCATTTGGCATGATGACGTTCGTTCTTTTAC
>CAOLHI010003663.1:0-161670 GCA_948474755.1 Ctenosaura bakeri | reverse complement strand
ACTGTTGTAGTATCTTAAAAACTAGCGAATTTATTACGGCATAAGCTTTCAGCATGGCATAGTGTTTGAACATTGGACTATGGGCCTTTCTGCACTACAGTGTTATAGTGCTATTATTCCACTTTCAATATCCTGTGGAATTCTGAGGATTGTAGTTTACTGAGGCTAAAGAATTCTCTGGCTGAGAGTTCTAAATGCCCTTCCTTAAGCTGCAAACCCCAAGATTCCAAGGATGTTGAAAGTGGAATAATAGCGCTATAACAGTGTCGTGTGGAAAGTCCCTACATCTCTGGAGACCAAGGTTCGAATCCCCATTCACCCATGGAAACCCACTGGGTGACCTTTGGCAAGTCACCCTTTCTCAGCCTCAGAGGAAGTCAAAGGCAAACCCCCTTTTAACCAATCTTGCCAAGAAAACCCCACAATAAGTTCCCATTAGAGTTGCCGTAAGTCAGAAATGACTTGAAGCCACAGAACAGCAACAACAAAAGCTGTAGTTGTAATGAGTAACTGGATCCAAGCCATCATGAAGTAGATCTATGTATATTAGAACCCACTAGTAGCCTTTATGTGTAATTTTTGCCTTGAAAAATCTTGTGCCATTCCTTATTTTCTAGATTTTTGTGTGACACAAAGCTTTTTTTCTATATTTGGACATCATGCTTTGCTGATAGGACATTGGTATCTGCATACACAGTTTCAAAAACTACAACAATCCCATCACTATTAGCTAACACAGAGGCATTCTAATCTACAAGCGTGCAATATAATCCTTGGTATGTCTACTTAGAAAAAACAACCCACTGAATTCAAAGAATTTTACTCCCTAGAAAATGTGAATAGGATTAGCACCATACATATTTATAATCTACCTTTCCTCCAAGAAGAATCTAAAAGACACACTTACCTCAAAGTCAGTCCCATTGTCCAAGTGGGGTTTACTTCTGAGAAAAGAAAAGCACTGTTTGCCTAATTGGAGACAAATCAAATGTAAGTTGAAGTCCTAAGCAGCCCATGAGCCAACCAGAAGTTCTGAAGTGTTCCTTTTAAAAAATTCAGCCAGATCCATTCACCTTCCTGTGCCTACTAGAGCAAGGCAAAATTTCAAAGCACTGATTCTCATCTACCACCAAGCTACTATACAGAAAAGGAACAATATTACAGTATTCTGAGAAAGGAAGCAGAGGTCCTTTCTGCACAGCGCAGCTACCCCCCAGTTGGGACATGATGGCAGCACTCCATGGGTTGTGCTTCTGCACAACGTTGTGGCAGTCTCATCGCCATTGTGTCCCTGTGCGTTGTGCCAATGCAGTATTTGTAAAATGGAAAAATTCCATTTTACACTTTCCATCATGCTACACTGCCACCTTTCTCAGCCGTGCAGAAGGGCAGAAGTGTTCTGGTGATACCTCGCTCCTCAGCACAGCAATGGCAAGTCCCCAGCTGCTCTGCGGAAGGGAAGGGGGGGCCACAGCGCTCCCCTCCACAGTGACTGGGCGAGGTGAAGAGGGGAGCATTCTTGGTATGCTTTCTCACCCTCCCCCAAGGCTGCAATGAAAGGACTTTGCTGAGCCCCACTGTGCAGAAATGGGCAGAGATGCAACAGAATTCCTTAAGGCACCCTATACTAGAGTTGACAAGCTCAGGAGAAACCAAGAGCATCACTGGTCAGGAACTTGTCAAGAAAATGTACTGCATGTAAGAATGAAGTGTTTCTCCAGTTCTAATCATGAGAGGGAGAACACAGCGCTGTTATTGAATACTGGGGACACACTGGCCTAAGACAAAATACCGAGAGATATGATCCAAGGTTGATTGATTTGTTGTTTGTTGTTGTTTGTTCCTACATGTTGACTAGCAACCTGGCACACTGACTTTCTTTTTGGAGAAACCCTATCTTTTTGAGTCATCTCTTATTTTCCAGCAGGAAAAGCTTCCTCTGCAGAATTCTGTGTTCTAATTTGCTGGTAGGACTGGTAGTCAACACCATCATCATCATGGCCATCTTAATGATGGTTTGTAGAAGAGGAGTGGAAACATTTGTCTGTTACATCCCAATCCACAAGAGAACAGACCATTATCACTCACTGGAGCTTCTGCCCAGTAAGTCATGACTGGAGGAGTTTTAGAATCTCTATGTATCCCCTACACTGTTGGATACAAAGAGATCATGAATACAAATTGGTTATGAATGAATAACATGAGGTTTCACATTCATAACTGCAATTGTGAATTCCAGCCAACATTTCTAAGCTCTGCATACAAGGGTTAAATTTAGCTATAAATTAGCAATCCTGCATATACTGTGGAACAGCAAGCAGGTTATCTACAAATGGGAAAATAAGGAAATATATCTAATGTTTAAAGAGACAATTAACAGTGAGCATTTATGCCTACAAACAAGTATAAATTCCTCTATAAAAAGGTAACCAAGCACAAAGGTTGTTTCAATGGAACCAAACCCATATTAATCAGATGATTTGGGTCTGTCCACAAGTCCTGCAAAAGAAGATATACCTTTTGTCAATTTAGAATTCAGGTCAGCCTAAGACTAAACATGTTCAGGTTTGCTTAAAAAATTCTGACATACACTTGGAGGGAGAGAACCAGCAAGGCAGCAAGTACTGCAAGATCAACCTGAGTTGCTCTGTCATTCTAAACCTTCCTTCTACTCCTGGGGTCATTATCTAGGAGAAAAGAGTGGTGCTTCAGGTGCAGTTCTCCTGAGCCCCTTTCACTCTGCACAATTGTAGTGCTGTGATTCCATTTTCAAAACTGCAATGGCTTCTTTTAATTGCCATGGTTCCATCCTATGAAATCTCAGGGTTTGTGATGCGGGGGGGGGGCATTTAAAATTCTTATCGAAAAAGCTCTTTGAGTGCCTCACCTGATTACAAAATCCAGGATTCCATAGAATAGTGCCATGGCAGTTAAAAATGTAACTGTGCTGTAACTGTGTAGTGTGGAATGGCCCTGGAGCCCATCTGTCATTGTGTAGCTGTGCCGTATTTCCTTTCTTAACAGATTTTGTTACAAAGGGTGGAAGATGGAAGAAACAATGGGAAAATACTTGAGTGGTACAAATGGAAAACAATGCACCCAGAGCTCTCTTCCTATTAATGAGGCAGGGTGGTTATGAATAACAGCCACTGTAGTGTAGCAGTTAGGGGGTTGGACTCAAACTTGTAAGATCCAGATTCAGGCCCTCACAGGGGCACAAAACTCATTGGGTGATCTTAGGGTAGTTTGGATGTCAACCCTTCAAATATCAGAAAACTGAAGGAAACTTCTAGAAGCAAAGCAGAATTGTGCAATATTTTTAGATGATGGAAACATCTTTTTGGTGCTCAATCCAAAGGTATCATTGAAAATGCTCTTTAAAAATTGATTTAAAAATTCAGAAGAAATTGCTATCCTGTGTGGCTAGTGCCTACAGTTTTACCGCAACCCCCACTATATCAAGAGCCAGTTTTGAAAGAGAACAAATGATGAATAAGAATTCACTTTCTTCTACCACCTCTTCTTCTTTTTCAGTGAAATAACATTACAAACCACGCTCACCTGCTGTTCAGTCACCCAGTCTTGGATCAAACTGGACAACTGGGCCTAATTTCTTTTTGAATTCTCAATGTGTTTTTCTGTTTTACAAACTATCTAAGTATTGGCTTGACTAGAAGACGTAACAGGCTTCAAATTCAAGTTGGTTTCTGTTCTGCATTTTTTACCCAAATCAAAGAGGATTGATTATTTTTCACAATTAAATTGTTGGCTGAAATGCACACATTAAGCAATTTACGCAAATCATTGTAAACTCCAGAGTCTGGTATTTAGCTTATCAGCCAAAAGATTTTATGACTTTAGTCTATATTTACAGCAAAGCTATCAAAGTGAAGTAGATGTATCAGATTCTGCTCAGAAAATAAGTTCATTTCAAATTTAATTGCTTATAACCATAAGCTATCACAATGTAAAAACAAAGTGGTCATACAAGTATCAAATAAGAAAGTTCAAACAGAAAATATAACTTAGAATATCCGACATCATTTTTAATACTACTAGAATACTACTACTCAGAATTAAAATATACAAAATGAAGCCAGGGGAATATAAAAATTACTTCTTACATTTCCTATCACTTATACCATTATATATTCTAGCCAACTTATTCTACCCTGTAACTGTGATGCAAATACATCATAGTGCATTTTTACCCCAGGCTTTTGCAATGGTAAGTGAAATAGTTACAATTGTGACTTTGGGTCTATAGTCTAAATGGATGGTGGAAGAGAAATATTCCATGATCCATGTGCCGAATCAAGTTGTCCCTCATGCTGCTGCATGAAAAACATTAGGAGTTTTGTTTTAGCAAGTAAAGTAAGTAAAATAAGCAAGTAAAGTAAGTAACAGCAACCTTTTATGGTCTCAGAACTATAGAACAATGGTTTTTGAAGGTAAATTTCCTAGCTCCAAGGACTGTAGAGGTTGTAGTCAATAACATCGGCAGGGCCAAAGGATCTCCAATTACTGGTGACCTCAAGGGCAGTAAGGGTATGCCTAGGGCTGTGCTGGAACTGACTATGTGAGCTGGTGGGGGACACTTGTCACATGTTGGAATTCATGGTCTAAAAGGGGAAGGGTGCCCTTCCATGAAATTAAATGCATGTTCTTATGTTCAGTATCTTTAAACTGATTTTCCACACAGGAGGATGTTGACAAGGCTGTTAAAGCAGCAAGAAAAGCTTTTTAACTTGGTTCCCTCTGGCGCACAATGGATGCTTCAGAAAGAGGAAGGCTGCTGAACAAATTGGCTGATTTAGTTGAAAGGGATCACCTCCTCTTAGCTGTAAGTCTGAATTTTTCACTGGCCACATTTTAAGAAATGCAAGAAATCTTGAAAGTTTGGTTGATTGGTGCACAAAATATGTTTTTAAAACTTAAGAAATATTCTTTTAATTTTTTTAAAAAAATACTTGTTTTAAGAGAAGAAGGATAAGCCCAAAGTTTCAAAAAGTTCCCTTTTTACACTACAACTCCCACAGTCTGCAGCCAGCATGAGCTGAGAGTTATAGTCCAGAAAAATAATCTTTCCATGGTCTAACTCAGCCAATCCACATTCACAGTTGTATTTGACCATGCATACATACTCTCAGCTGCTGAAATCCAGAATAGGTTAACTTTAGGGTCCCCTTAAGTTGAAAACCACTTGAAGGCACACTACCACAAACAGTTCCATTCTCAAAAAGAATGGCCCATTGTCTAAACTCTGACAATGGGTCTAGATAAAAGTTTCTCTTTCTATGCTCAGAAAGACTCAAAAGTCAGCTGGTGCCATGTTAAGGTTATGCCTGCTTGCTGCTGCTGTAGAAGAAAAATAAGGAAAGGAGGAAGCTGTCAGCTAGAGTTCCCACAATCGCTCCGAGTGCAAAAGTGAGTTGGCAAACTCACTTGGCCCTTTATCAGTGGGACTCCAACTCCATTGACCTTTGCTCCCAAACTGGTATTTCTCTGATGTAAGTGCATAGTTTCTCCTTCTAGATCAACCACATTTGGAAAACAGAAGCAGTATAAGAAAACAGAGAGGGTTCATTATTGCTCTGGCACTAAGAATGTAAGAACAAAGAACTATTTTTTCCATCTCAGCAAAAATCTGTACAAGTACATAAATTTTTGCTTAATTCATGCTCACTAAGAATGAAAAATATCAAAGCTGGGCAAGTTTATGAGACCTTTTGCATAGTATTGATCCCCCCCCCCATTTCAGGAGTTTTGGACAAAATAAGGAAAAGGTTATTTTGGCACATGTATTGGTTCCAAATTGATTTTGTGCATAATGGAATGTTTAATTTTAAAAAAATAACATTTTCCACAAAATACTATTTTGATATAAAAACAATTTTTATTTGCTCTTGTTGCTGTTGTTTCTGCTGTCATGCAGGAGCAAAAAAAAAATGACTGACACGTTTTTCAGCAGCCTTTCTCATTGTGGGGGGGGGAATTGAATATTCCTTAATTCTATCACCATCAGCGAGACACATACCTTTGGAAGCTGATTCTCCCTGAACATCTGGCAACCAGAGGCATAGGATTAAGTCCAGCATCACAGTAATAGAAGTTTACTAGCACAATAGGGCTTTCTCCAATTTTCTGCCATGTAGCCCTTTTCACTACTTGAAAATCCATAGAGACTGGGGGTGGGGTCCTTACATCAGTGGATTTTCAGGCTGCATAGGGGTCAGATGCTTGAGATGTAGGGAAGGGACGAATCCAGATTTTTCCATATCTGAATCCCTGGAAGTATCTGGGAATCCATGAATCTCATGAATCTTGAATCTTTCGAATCCTTTTTTAAAAAGAGGGTTTAAAAAGCAACTTTGTCTAAAAAAATAAACTTTCTAAAACTTTTTTTAAACAGAAGTTTTTTTAAAAAAACTATTTTTTGGTTGGTGAATTTGAAAGATTCAGTGCACCAATTTTTGCACAGGGATTCCGATTCATGAATCTCAAATCCTTGCTGAGGATTTGAGGATTTGGTTGGCCCATCCCTACTGAGATGTCATCACTCAAATGTACAGTGTGTCCACCATGTATGTAGGGGTTCCATACCAGGGATCCTTGCGTAAAACACATAATGTGACTGTTGTGTCCAATTGTAGTCAATGGACTCAATGTGCCTGCAGGAGTGAGAGGGCACACTCACCATATCCATTGACTATAGTGGGACATGATGCTTTGTGGGACCTTGCATTGATGTGTGGAGGTCGCGCCAGAAAAAAGGCATACTGTATTGACAGAAGTGGTTTCATCACGGGTATGGCACTATTGCATACAATCCAAAATGTTTAATACCATTCCTAATCCTTAATCTTTTAAAAAAAAAACCACTGTGAGTAACTACTTGCATGTTTATTATCTAAATATTAACTCAACAATGTTTGCCTATGGACCTGTTCAAGATTATCATCTCCCAAACAAAAGGAAAATTGAAGAAATGGAATGAACTCTTTTGCTTATCTCAGATAATGTAGATGCATTTGCCTGGTGTAGAAGAATGAAACAAGTTTGGAAACAGAAAGAAAATACCAGAGAATTCAGTCATTTCATTTCCATTCTTGGCTTAGCCAACAAAAGCAAACCTACTATTGGGATAGAATATTTGATTTTCTATAAAGATACACCATACTAATCAAGACTGCTGTGGGCAGGCATGTCTTCTTGTTTGGCAGTAGTTTGGGACCTCAGAAATTACAAACTGAAATCCCTTCAGTACAACTGGAATAATTATCTACCCTTAATCAGCTGTAGGCTCCCCCATGTGAAATTTAAGAATATGGAAAATGTGGGGAAACTCTGGCATTCTTTCTGTCCCAGATATGAAGAAATTTGTGAATTGGTAAATTCTTATTTAAATTTACCTGAAACAAAGTTCTCACCCATCTCTGATTGAGACTAATGGTGCCCTAATTCCTTCGATTCAAGGCTTAAAAAACACAACAAAAAGATCAGTGTTGATATTTGCCAGGGACTGGATTGTCCTGTTTCAGGAATCGGCTGAAAACTCAGGCAAAGAAAAAAAGAGTAGAACTGAGGTAATCTATAGAAGATTCTTGGGGTTATTAGGCTCCTCTTATTTCAAACAGTACTTAAATAGATACAAATCACTTTTTCTGTAGGTTATATTTCAGAGGAAGGAACTAGCTAAACCACCTCGGAGTATTCCTTGCCTAAGGAAATTCAGGGGGTGGCACTAAGTTGACAAGCAGCTTGAAGGCACACAGACATCTTTTCCTGTTTTTTTTTTTCCTTAATTATTTTTCCCAGTATTTCATATTTTTTTGTTTTGTTTTCTCTACATATTTTGGAAGAGAGTGTTTTGGAAGAATCTGTTTTAAAACATTATGACCCTGTGCACAGTTAAGCTATTCAATCTCAGAGAAGTCAATGGGTTTGAGTTCCCTAACAGTGAAACCTGAATAAAGTAATAAATGGCACAGTTGAGACTGAACGCAAAACTCTCTTTCCCTCCCCTCTTTCCTTCTCTCTCCGTTCATGAAGAAGCAAATGCCATTGTAGAAATTTTAACAGTAACACTTTCTCCCAAAACTGTGCAATGAAAGTTGACAGGCATTATGCTTCCTACAGACTAAAATGTCTGAGTGCAATGTATAAAGCACTTTAAGTGGCATAGCAATTGACAAAACCATGGGATTTGCCTAGGCAAATGAGTAGCAGGTTCAACGTACTGTAAGCGCTTTTTTGACATGTTTATACCTTGTAAGCCATTCCATTGTTGTGAATCTCTATCTCTGAAAGTAGGGAGAATGGGTTACAGCCCTGAAGCCAGCTCTACCATTAGGAAAAGCAAGACAGACACCTCAGACAGCTGATGTTGGGTGTCATGAAAAGGCAGCAAATTCTTAGTTATTTGATTTGTTATATTACCAGGAACAGAGAGGGATGTTTGTGGGATTTTTCTGTCTCATATATCAAAATATTTTGGCTGATTTGGGTGCTTAGAATAACGTGAAATGACTCATGGTTTAGACAATGACTTTCTTTGATTTCCCATGAATAATTTCTTGACTACTTTTGTTCTAGACAATGGAGAGCATTGATGCAGGGAAACTTTTTTCCAGTGCCTACCTAGTGGACTTAACTATCAGTGTCAGCTCTTTATGCTACTGTGCAGGTTGGGCTGATAAAATCCATGGGGGAAACAATCCCAATGGGTAAGTCATTTTGACAAGGTTGTATGATTCCAGGGCCTACTTAGTAATTCTGGAATTTAAATCTGTAATGAAGGAATGAAAGAGGTATTTTATCTTGGAAAAATGTAAACTTTAGAAATCTGCTGCATAAGCAGCAATATAAGAGGGCTACCTTTTTCTAAAAAAAACAAAAAAAAAACTATTGGCACTGTTTGTTTTATTCACTTGTTTAGTTCTTTAATCTTCATTGAAGCTCCTTCAGCTGTACAGATTGGCAAGATACCAAAATAAATATTTTTTAATAATAGGTAATTATTGCTAAGTGTCAGTCAGCTTTATACCCTAACCTTCCTTCCCATTCCTTGTTTGGAAGTATCTGGAACAATCCAGTTCTTTTGTATGTGTTTTCCTAAATGTGGTGATATCAGTGGGACTGGTGTTACCCCAAAACGTGGATGACTCAGAGGTCCACCTGTGATGGCAGTACCTCTGTGAAACAATGGGGAATATTAGCTCAAAATAGGAGCCCTGCATGCGGATTCCTCACTCTCCCTGTGTCTTAAAGAATTCATAAAACGTAGTCCTTTGGAGAGGTGGAGTGAAGGTTCCAGCCTTCTCCACCCCCAGTATCTGGCACAATCAGGGTGCAACGAGGAGAGGTAGAACAGCATTTCTTGCCTTTTTGGGGCCTTCCAGGATTAACAGTCACCTTTCACATTGAAGCAGTGCAAACCAATAGCTTGGTCTCTTTGAGTGGATTGTAGACCAGGACAACATCTTTTGGATTGTTCAGGGTCTGGGTTCCAATATTTGCAGGGAGGAAGCTGAGAGAAGGGTTAGGCATGGGACCCCTCAAGCCAAGGCTGGGGACTGTGCCGTGCAGATGCGTTGGCGCCTTATGGAAATTTGGGTTGCCATGGCATACAATGCTGAGAGATAACAAATCATGTTGACAGGCTGAAAATACAGTCATTGAAAAGAGATGGCAACATTTGATATACCAGACCTCCAGTTTCCCAGGTGCTAGATCTACCCAAGTCCACTGGGACTGATACCATTGAGAAGATTGTTGGGGAGCCTTGGAAAAACTGGAGAATTTCAGTTGGGATTGGCTAGTTCTCCAGAATCAGGAATAACTATCTGTTCAGGTTTACCTTTTGCTGCACCGGCATAACCATATTTGCTAGCAATCACACAAGGCTTACTGAAGGAACACGGAGAAAAGTTTGGATAGCAAGATTGAAGGTGAAATGGGCAATATTTACCAATCTGGAAGAACAGTGAAGAACCAGCAATATGGCTTAGATGCAGGTCTAAGGAAAGTACATGACTGGAATGAGAGTGACATTCAGCAACCAATGTACTGCGAACTAACTATCCAAAGTCTGGGGTTTAAATCCCAATTTCTCCTTGGAGGGTGAAGGTGTTAACAACTCTCCAGCAGCAAAAAAAAAGGGGGGGTCTGGAATGGACTTAGCATTAGATGACAAAGGGCTAATGGCTGTCATGATAGCTCTGTAATTGCTGGGCAAGTGTGGAGATAATAGGTGAGTTTGCAGGTTGGAGGTAATCAACTGTCTTGTGGGAACATCTCAGATCAATTGTTTTCAAAGATGAGTCCTAGTGATTTTCCTGACTATGACCTGGCTATGTCTGGGAGGGCTTGCTTGAACTAGATTTCCCAAAGCACGTGTTTAGCCAATGTCTTCCTCTTAGCTGGCAGGCCATGCAGCCATATCAGGCAATATTTTATATCTATGCCAATTAAACATATTTTGCCAATTAAGCCATATCAAAGTGTGAGAGTGTACAGCCTGCTAATACTAGGTTCTGCTAGTAGGTAGAGTAGTACTCTAATCCATCCATTCCACAGAAACACACCATTTCAACCATTACAGTTAAGTTATGGGATCCAGTCAAAGACAACTAGCAAACAGAATGTTTGAATCTACAGAAAGTAAAGCCAGATCAAACCTGTGGAGTTAGGGAACAAGAGTTCCAAAAGGAGTGATTTCAATCTATAGCATATAGTTGAGCCTCTCTTTAATTTTACTTCCAAGGGAGTGTGTGCGGCCTGATCTGGACTGTCAGATATCCGTGTGTGTGTGTAGACACATAACACATATACACACACATGGTCTTGGATAAGGTGAATTTAGAAGGGGAATCAGCTTTGAGAGAAAGATTTAAACCTCCTCTAAGGTGCTCCTGACCTAGATTTGGAGAACACATACTTCCTTGTAAGTAAAAAAGAAAGAGATGCTGCACTCTGTACTTAAGAAGAATGAAGATGATATCTGGAAAATGTTGGGGCTGTATATTGGTGAGAGTTCTTTATTCTATACAGAATTTCTTATTATTCAACCATAACCTGCCTCAGCCTTTCTCAACACTTTTATCCTGGATTATCAGGTTTCAGAGAATAAAAATTATTTTATCTACAGCTTTAAAAAACAAACAATCAAATTACAATCTCTCATGGAATTCCTGGCAAACACACACAGAACCCTAAGGTTCCAGGAACCCTGCCTGAAAAACCCTGACCTACATAATTTTACAGTATTTTTTTACATTTCTTCTGCTATATTCAAAATTTTAATCTATACCTTATCACAGGACTGAAATTAAATTTTCCCATACTCTTTAGCTTCTGGTCCACTTCCAGTCAGTGGTGACTGGTAGCTTCCATATATATTTCGTAAGGTGGTGCACTCTGCTTTTAGTCTTTCATTTTTAAAGGAGATATTCAGGATGCTGAACCTATTTTGGATTAAGTCTCAGAATGGATTCACTGCACCACCAACATGAAAGCCACTTTCTAGCCACTTTCAGTTGATATTTGGGCAACAACTTGAAAATTTTGTAATTAAGCAACAGAAAATTGGTTACAAAATTTATCTTCATAAACATTAGCAAAAGTTATTGCCTATACAGTTTGGTATGCTGTACAAGTCCCCTCGAGGAGAAAAGCAGGATAAAAATAAAGATTAATAATAATAATAATAATAATAATAATAATAATAATAATAATAATAAAAAAGCAACAACTGCATCTTCCATATTTTTTTCCTTAATGCTTCAACCCAGCCACTATCGGCAGTGAAATCAGTCGCATCCTGCAAATTTCCAAGGATGGCAACTGCTGGTCCTAGAAAATTTGTTTAGCTTAGTTAACATTTGATATTTACTAGATTACTGTTGTACTGGCATGTATTAGTTATATAAGTGCTATAACTAATATCTTTGAACTTCCCAAAACTTTTCAGCCTTTATTTGAATTTGAAACAGATATTCAGAACATACCAGCGGATGGTGTTAGAAAATTTGTTTAGTTTAGTTAGTATTTGATATTTACTAGATTATAATTGTACTGCCATATATTATTTATGTAAACACCGTAAACAGCGTCCCTGGTGCTCTATAGAGCAGCATAAGCCAAAAAAAGTGGAGTGAAAGAGGAGAAGAGTTTCTTATCATCAGGCTGATGGAGAGACAGAAAGGAGGTGATCTCAGCAGGCTGAATTTCCAAAATTTGCAGTCTTTGTTTGAACATGCAGCTTCCTATAATCGACAGTCCAGAGAAACTGCTTTAGACATCTTTGCCACATACAAAAATCTGTATCTTTAGCAGCCTTTCTAATTCATTGGTCATTCACTTTCTTCTGTCACTGATGACTTTTTCGTTTTGAGTTTTCTCCTGATATTTTAACCCCCCAACCTATCACCCTCTGACTTAAACAATGCAAAATAAAACCAAAATTGCAACAGATATTCAGAACAAAACAAACTAATTCCAGAATCTGATACCATAGTGACCTACAACATTTCTCTCTTTTCTATAATTGTAAAAACTACAGGAGTCCTAATGCTTAACCACTGTCATTCTCCATGTTCTGTTCTTTGTCAACATTGTGTTATTTCCGCTATGGCACCCCCGGTGAGGACCCCCAGATATCCTTTTGATATCATTTAATTTGGTCTTAGCTGGACTGGTTGTGATTACCTCATCTCACGTGTTCGCAAAGTTCTCCAGATAAGCACGGACAGAGAAGCGGCCGTTAATGGTTTACATTCCATTTCTCTTTGTAGCCAGCAACCCAAAACTCGCCCAAAGCTTTAGGGAACTTCCCACCACAGACTCCTCAATAGCCATGCGGCTTTTAGTCAAATTACTCTTATTAATTGGGCCATCAACATCTCGGCCAAAGGTATTGTTTCTACACGCAAATCCCATCACGCGGAACCTGACCTCATCAAATCCTTTTGTCCAGGACCGAAACCTCTTTTGTCCTCCTTTGGGACTGCCATAGCCGAAAGGCACGATCTTCCCTATAAAAACCCTTCATTTCTAACCGATCCTCAGATCACCTTTGACTGCCATCCCGCCCTGCCACTGGTGTGTTTAAAGGACTCCCCTCAGCGCCCCCATGCTGAGCTTTCTTCCTCGAATCTCCAACTTCTCCCCAGGACTACAGAAAAGGTCGTATTGCCTCTCCCTATAACTCTCTGTCTTTTCTAAGTTAGTTAGTTTATGTTCGTCTTCTGTGTTTTATTCTTAATAAAGAATTGTTTATTGTTTGGAACCACCTTGTCTAGCCACTGTCTAACCCAACGCTGTAGACATAGGGTGAAAGATCTCGCTTCGTTACCCTGCCTCTCGCTAGCAAAACCAGTACTCTGAGTTCTAATTTCCCCATCTTTGGTATTTTTAATTGACAAAGCTGGGTGCCCCTCGCGGGACCCCCAGTTTTCAGGGTAACAGCCAGGCAACATTAGAGTGTGGTGAAGATGCCACAAAGTTATTCATGAGGACGAACACACAGGCTAGGAGAGGCTGTGACAGTTTGCTTTGGCCTGAGTCTACGGGGAAGGGGAAAACTCTGTCTCCTCTTTGTACTCCCCACACCCCCTGCTGAATTAAAGACAATCTGCTTTTGCACTTTGAGCTCAGTTTGCAGCAATTGAAGTAAACTAAAAACAAAGGGGGAACATGAGAGGAAGAGAGAGACACTGGGACATTTTAAAAACAACTGAAAAAGTGAGGATTAACTTAGACTTTCCCTGGCAAATCCGGACACTTGGGAGCTATGATTTTTTTTTTCAGTTAGAAGTTCTAAATTAATCAAGATGAACTCTGTTGTCCTCACAATCCCCTGCCAAGAAAAGTTGAACTTGTTTAATTTTTGCCAGTCATGCTGATGTTAGAAAAACAGAAGCAGCCAGGGAGACAGACACATGCAAGTGCAAGCACACACATATGCAAACACACACCCAAGTTAATCTTTAAAGCTGTGGAATAACTTCGGGTCTCCTATCAGGCTACCCACACTGATGTTTCAGATAACGAATTATTCTTACAGGTAAAAAGAAAGCAGGAGATTATTTGCAAACCTCTGGTGTGCCATCACCTAGAACAGACTTTTGCCCCTGAGCACATAGGCTGCTTCGTAGGTGCCAAACAACCGTTGCGGTTCTCCCCCTACGCCCCCATCCCTACTTCACTTTGCTATGCAGTTGCTTATCCAATCAGACTCTTGTATTCAAATATGCCATAGCTCTGTCCAGACAAAAAGGAGGGCACAATTATACCTAAGTGCTCAGTCAGGGGAAATATTATTGCGCTTGTTTAACGCCTCCTTTTGCCTGAGTTTCAGAAACTAAACCAAACATGTCATCTGCTCCAGCTGTGCCTGAACCCCTCAGTGACCTGAAGATTAAGTATAACAAGGTGAGTTAGACTCTGACATTCTGCGTTCTTGTTGCTGTTGCTCACTGCAGGTTTCATTTGAGCACAGCTGTGCTTTTATTCATCTGTATTATTTCAGTTTGCATGCTAGCTGTTGACAGTGTTCTCTAATCATTTCTTAACCTCTACAGCTTGTAAAATGTTCTTTCTTTCTTTTTCTTTTTTTTTGACTAAGACTCTCAGAATTCCCCAGTCAGCATTCCTTTGGGAGTTGCACAAAAAAAATAATGGGGGGAGGCTTTTCCAGACTCTTCTTGCAGCTCAAGGAGATGCTCTTGAAATATTGCTCTTGTGCAAATTGCTTTTTGGAAGAAGGATGTCTAAAGGTTTAATTCTCTGAATTGTAGAGGCACCTTCTGCTTTTTGATTGTGTAAAGGTTAATATTTCATATGTAAAGACTTCCTCATATTTTTTTTTAAAGCAAGAGTTCAGATTGTGCAGATTGTTCAGACTGAGGAAACCAGCATGATTTGTTCAAATCAAGATATGTTTCAACCTATATATTTACTGTGATTATTCTTAAATCCTATTGATCTTGTTGAATAGAAAAACAAAACTGTGTATCTAATTTGAAAGGCAAAGCCAGCATGGGAACAAAAATCAAAGCTACCTCATATGGTACCTTTCTCAACTTGTACTGATTGTACAATGAGACTGTAACCACCGAGTATATTTGCTCTCCTTTCCCTGATATCTCTGGACGTCCATGTGAATGGAGGCCAAAATGGGGGGTGGGGGCAGTGGGGGTTTGAAGCTTTCCTGGAATGATCTGGCACAAAGAACCAGGACCACCCAGACTCCTGTCTCATTGAGCCTTCATAGGAACTATCAGTCTGAAGTTATCCTAGTTTGTAGCCATCTTTGCATTTGGTTAATGGGGTCTTATATATATTTCCCCTTTCCATGATATGTTAATTTGTAGCTATTAATTGCCATCAAGTTGGCTTTGATCAGTGGTGACCTATGCATGAAATACCTTCAAGACACTCTTGTCATCAACAGCCCTGCTCAGTCCTCAGAGATGGAGTTTCCTTGATTGGATGAATTCACCTGTAATGAAGTCTTCTTTTTTTTTCTACCTCCTTCCATTTTATAAAGCATTACTGTCTTTTCTAATAAGTCATTGCGATGGATCCTCCATCTAGGCTGGCCCTGCAGTTCCAAACCCCAAGGCTCCTGTAACTCACCTTGCCCCTTGTCCCTTTGAGATCCCCCCATCAATTAGGTACTTGGACCCCAAAATGATGCCTATATGGACCAGAGGATGTGTTATTCTGTGGGTTCACTGTGGTAAGCATGACCACACTCTCCCATTAAAAGTGAACAGGAACAGTCAGACACGATTGTAAAAAAGGAATAGAGATTTATTAAGACACATTTGAATCACACATTAACTCCTGAACTTGTTAATCATTCACAGCTCCTTGGAACACTATTCAGTTCTTCTCTCTGGCTGACTGTCTTATCTCTATTACAGCTTTTCCTTATCTCCAGACCAACTTTGCCCTATGTGTCTTCTGTCAGAGATAAGGTTCAGTTTTGTATCATTTCTCCCCCACAGCCCCTCTTCATAGCATTCCCTGATCTATGACTGGCTGGCTCTAACCAGGCTTGCCCAGCTCCTCCCTTCATAGTCACGCCGTCTCATAGTATGTCCAAAGTACCACAGTCTTGGTTTAATCATCTTGGCTTCTAGGATTGTTTTGCTATGAGACCACTTTTATTTCTCTTTTTGGCAGTCCTTGGTGTCCACAGACCTCTCCTCCAGCACAATATGTATTAATATTATGATTTAACAATTTTAAAACTGTGATGAAGTTCTGGGGGTGTGGTTATCTGAAGTGACAAAGCAAACTGTAAGCAGGTTGCCAGGCAACCAGAATAGCTCCTCAAGAGAGAAACCCAGCCCAGTTGTGAATGGGAGGGACTGGTGGTTGAGAGAAAAACTTATATAAAACCAAGTACCTGTTGTTGGTTTTTGAGACCTTCAGTGAGATTCCTAGCAAGAAGTTATAGAGTCTCTCAGTCAGACGGAGAATGACTGTGGCCATTTCCACACGACACTCTTATAGTGCAATGATTCCACTTTCAACCTCCTTTGGAATCCTGGGGTTTGCAGTTTCAGGAGGGGCCAGCTGGCCCCTCCCAGAACTGCAAACCCCAGGATTCCATAGGAGGTTGAAAGTGGAATCATCATGCTATAAAAGTGTCATGAGGAAATGTTCTGTGTGAGAACGTTAAATCCTTAGTGGAAGCCTAGGGGGAGGCAGAAGAGTAATTGAACCAAAGTAGAATCTGGTCAAAGAGTGTGACCTAGATTGAGGAATGAGCCTTTGGTAGGAGTGTAGCCAAAGGGCTATGATATGACACTTCTGCTTTATACGAGAGACTAAAGATATAAGTGAACCGTCTAAAAGTACACTGAAGAAATGCATTAACTTTGACCTGCATATGAGCTTTATTCTGTATATCTTAACAAATGTTACAGTTTATTTTTGTAAACGATGATTCAGCTGAGTTGTACACAGTATTTAAAGTAACAGAGAAAACACATTGCCATAAAATTATTAAAGGGTTGTAAATGAACTTTGAAAACCCTCACCCTTTTACACAAAGGTGGTGTCATAAGGGGAAAACAGAGCTATGTGGTAAAGACAGGGCACCTTATCAGATTTGGAAATTCCAGACCAATCTGGGAGAAAAAAAATATTGTTTTGTCATTGTCTTCATAGTAGCCACACTGTTAGGTGATAGTGTTGTTGTTATTCCCAGTTGCTACCAGTATTCTCAATAAAAATCTGAATCTCATATATGTGATAAATATTACTTTCAAATAACGTCAACCAAGAACACTGCTTCTCTTCTTAGGCCATTTCCGCACTAGCTTGTTATAGCGCAATGATTCCACTTTCAACATCCCCTGGAATCCTGGGGTTTGCAGTTTCGGGAGGGGCCAGCCAGCCCCTCCCAAAACTGCAAACCCCAGGATTCCAGAGGATGTTGAAAGTGGAATCATCGCGCTATAACAAGCTAGTGCGAAAATGGCCCCAGTCAGAAATGTTCTGCAGAAAGCAAGAGTCCAATAGTTATACTGGCCAGTATCTGCTGTTTCTCAGGAGGGACACTGCCCTTCTCTTCTGCCTTCTTCCTCCAGTCACAGCCCTCATTTCTTGCTGTTTTGCACAATGTGGTTTCTTCAAGGCAAAGGAGAAAGAAGAAAATCCTAAGACAAAATTGGAAATCGGCATTTCACATTCACAACATATGTGAAGCTCCAGACATATTCTATTTTGCTATAAAAAAACTAAACAGAGCTTAGGGAAAGACTACCACTCTGGAGCTTTTGAGATTCCCCTCCCCCCACCCCACAATAGTTCCCTATCACAATATTTCATTAAACAAGAATATGGGTGCTTTACATCATATTTCAATTCAGAACATATTCTTGCAAACAGGTGAGAAATAAGAGACATGAATAAGACATTCTGTTACCGTTGGGGGTCCCGGGAGGGGCGCCCAAATTGGGAAATAAAACACAAATTGGGAGAATTTAGTTGGAGCACTCTCTTGGCTAAACAAGAGGCAGGGTAACTTTATCAAGGATCTTTAACCCTATGTATACAGCGGCGGGCCGGAGAGTGGCTAGACAAGGTTTTCAAAGTAACAAATAATATTTTATTAAAGACAAGAAACACGCAAGACAAGACATAAACTAACTAACTGAGAAATAGAAACGGAGAGCTTTTCAGGAAGGGTAATACGACACCTGGTCTCGTAGTCCTGGAGAGAAGCAGGGTTCCAGGGAAGAAAGCTCAGCGGGGCTCACTGAGGGGAGTTCCCTTAGACAACCGGCAGCAAGGTGGAATGGAAGTCCAAAGTAGTCCGAAGACATCCCAAAAGTGGGGACCTTTTATAGGGTGGAGTCTACCTACAGGCTATGTCATGCTCGGTGAGAACAAAGGAACCTTGGAGTTGGACAAAGGGGTTGGAAAAGGTCAGATTTTGCATGATGGGTTTAGCTCTTGAAACAATAGCGTGGCCAGTTCGTTAATGGCCCAACATAAAGAAATGGCTTGGCTCTTGGCTGCATGGCTTTGTGTAGCTCCGAGCCAAGCAGAGCTGGTTTGCAGGGAGGTTTTTCCCTAAAGCAACAGAGGGGCTTAGATTGCCTGCCTGAATGGGGTTTTGGAATGTACAACCATTAATGGCCGTGCCCTTACGTGCTTGTCCAGGGGATCTCTGCAAACACGTGGAGTAGGGTGGCAGAGAAGGGTCAAGCAAAAGCCAAATTATTTGATATCAAAAGGATATCTAGTGCTCTCACCCAACGTATCATAACCGTGATAACAATTAAATAATACCAGTTTTTCCTACTCCTGTTCTCTTGCAGATATTTATAAACAATGAGTGGCATAATTCAGCTAGTGGAAAAAAATTCCCTGTCATTAACCCTGCAACTGGAGAGAAAATTTGTGATGTGGAGGAAGGAGATAAGGTATGTTTAAATTCTTTGTCACACTCTGGAATTGCTCTTTCATTCTAAAACTTCCTTTTACCTCCTGGGGCCATTATCTAGGAGAAAAGAGCAGTGCTTTCAGGTGTCCAGGTAGTTCTCCCGAGCCCTTTCACTTTGCACAATTGTAGTGCTGCAATTCCATTTTCAAAGCTGCCATTTTAACTACCATGGTTTCATCCGATGGAATCCTGGGATTTGCAGTTGGGGATCTTTTACAATTCTCATCCAGATTGCTCCCTGAGTGCCTCACCTGAATATAAAATCCAGGATTCCATAGGATATCTGCATGGCAGTTAGAATCCCAGTGCTACAACTGTGTAGTGTGGAAGGGCCCTGAGGCCCATCTATCATTGTGTAGCTGTGCCATATTTCCTTCCATAACAGATTTTGTTTCACAGAGAGAAAGGGATAGAACAAACAATGGAAAGATATGTGAGTGTTACAAATGGGAAACAAGGCCTCCAGAAAGCTCTCTATATCAATGAGAAAGGGTGGTTATGAATAACATAGTCTAGTGTAGCAGTTAGGGTGTTGAACTCAAACTTGTAAGATCTAGACTCAGGTCCACACAGAACAACAAAATTCACTGTATGAACTTAGGACAGTTTTGACACCAACCCTTCAAACATCAGAAAACTTAAAAAAACAGTTCTAGGAAGAAATGAGAATCATGCAATATTTTTAGATTAGATAATGGAGACTTCTTTTTGGTATTTAATCCAAACATGTAATTGAAAACACTCTCAAAAAAGTGATTAAAATTCAGAAGACATTGCAGTCCTGATTGGCTAGTGCCTACAATTTTACCCCAAGCCCCCTCCTATATCAAGAGCCAGTTTTGGAAGAGAACAAGTGATTGATAAGATTTCACTTTCTTTTACACCTCTTCTTTTTCAATAAAATAGTGTTACAAATCAGGTACACCTTCTGCTCAGTCAACCGGTATTGGATAAAATTGGACAACTGTTGGTTACATTTGTAGAATTCTCAGTATGTTTTTCTATATTACAAGCAATCTAAGGCCATTTCCACACAGGGTAATAAAAACGGTGCAGTGTGTCATCCACGGAGGATGTCTGCATCTTGGAGCAGACTAGGTCCGGACTATTTAGTGTAGATCCGCACCTCAGTCCACTCTTGAATGACCCCAAGTGGTCCTCCAGAATGCTTTTGAAAGACCTAATTTTTCCAGTCTTTCAAAAGCACGGAGTGCATCACTGTGAGCCTGCTCCCTTGTGCAGATTCACAGGCTCACACCAATGCAAGCCTGCAATCTGCTGAGGGTGGGCTTTAGGCTGGCGAGCTTCAGCGGCTGGTCGAGACCCACAACCAACTGGAAGCCACCATTTTGGAGGCCAGAGCAGAGCAGATCAATGACCACACACTGCTCCAGAGCAGCCTGGACCAGAACGGGGAGCCAGAAGATCCGGTAAGTAGCAGCACGGGGCGATTCCCTCGCCCCGTGCAGAATGGCCCAAGTATTGGCTTGACTAGTAGAGATAAGGGCCTCCAAATTCAAGTTGGTTTCTGTTCTAATTTTTTTACTCAAATCAAAGCTGATTGATAATTTGTCACAATTAAATTGCTGATTGAAATGCACAGGTTAAGTAATTTACACAAATAATTATAAACTCCAAAGCCTAGTATTTAGTTTATCAACCAAAAGATTTTAGGACTTTAGTCTGTATTTAAAATAAAGCTATCAAAGGAAAGTAAATATATCAGATTCTGCTTGAAATCTGTTCAAATTTAGTTGCTTACAACCATAAGCTATCACAATAGTGAAAAAAGTGATTATACAAATATCAATTAACAAGGTTAAAATATAAAATAGAATATAGAATATCCAATATCATTTCTGATACCACTGTGGTTACGAGTAAGACTTAAAATATACAAAATGAAACCATAGGGAAATAAAACTTGTGTGTTACTGTGATGGAGTATAGAGGGAGTGGTATCCTGAGTGTTAAAAAAAGGTGCCCAGCAACAGGTTGCCAGGCAACCAGAATGGCCACTCCAAAGCCTTTAATATGAAGCAGGGGTTTGAGGCCTGACTGGAAATGTATTTATAGAAGGCACACCACTTTGGTGGCAGAGTTGGATTTTCAGGGATCAAAAGAGAAGGGCGAATCCTTCAGCCAGAGAAATTCTCATTCAATCAAGTGGGGGGGTGAATGAGAGGGGTGTTTCCTCAGGGAGAGCCTAGAGAATGGGCAGAAGAGAACTCAACCCTCTTTTAAATCTGGTCAGAAGGCCTTTCTGCACTACACTGTTGGGGTGCTCTTATTCCATTTTCAACACCCTGTGAAATTCTGGGGTTTATATTTTACTAGGGCCAAAGAGCTCTCTGGTTGAGAATTCTAAATGTTCCTCCCTAAACTGCAAACCACTACTCTGTAACAGGGTAGTACAGAAAGGCTCAGAGAGATTGACCCAGATTTGATCAGTGAAAAGGGAAGCTAGGGGGCTGTGGTCATTTCCGCACTAGCCTGTTATAGTGCGATGATTCCACTTTCAACATCCTCTGGAATCCTGGGGTTTGCAGTTTCGGGAGGGGCCGGCCGGCCCCTCCCGAAACTGCAAACCCCAGGATTCCAGAGGATGTTGAAAGTGGAATCATCGCGCTATAACAGGCTAGTGCGGAAATGGCCTGTGTGTGTATTAGAGAGAGGCTTATACCTTTATGCTGTTGTAAAGACATAAAGAATTCTTTAAACGCATTCTGAAGATCTGTTTGAACTTGGACATACTTACAAACCCAATACTTTATTCTGTTTGTTGTTTTAATAAAGATTATAGTATATTTCTTATAAATTTGGACTCAACTGAATGATTCTCAGTAGTTCTAACCAAACAGAATCATGCTACCATAAATCACTGAAGGGGATTTAATTAACAACTGAAAAGCTTTACCCTGTTTACATAAAGGTAGTGTTTTAGGGAAGGACAGGACTGTGCATAAAGTGGCAAGGCACTTTGGCAGACTGGGGGGGAAACTGCCAATCCAGCCTGGGAGAAGAAAAGTAGGCCTTCTTGTCACCACAGTTACAAGTCCAACACCTATCTTTTATACCATTATATATTCTAGCCAGCTTACTCTTCCCAATAACTGCTATGCAACTACATCACGCTGCAATTTCACCGCAGGCTTTTGCAGGGGTTAGTGTAATACTTTTATGATTTGGGGCGATAGCCTGAATGGATGCTGGAAAAGAAGTATTCCATGATCCAAGTACTGAATGTAGTTCTCCCTCATGCTGCTGCATGAAAAACATTCAGAGTTTTGTTTTAGCAAGTAAAAAGTAACAGTTCTCTATTTTAAGACAAGGGAAGTTAAGCATTATTTTGAAGCCTTATAACTTTCAAAGTAATTAACTACCTTTACTGGTCTTAGAACTAGAACTATAACAATGATTTTTGAAGTTAAGTTTCCCAGCTCCAGGGTCTGTGGAAGTCACAATCCATAACATCTGCAGGGCCAAAGGATCTCCAATTACTACCCCAAGGGTAGTAAGTGGAATGCCTAGGACTGTGCTGGGACTGATTATGTGGAGCTGGGGAGGGCACTTGTCATATGTTGTTAGAATGAATGGTCTAAAAACTAAGGGGGGATAAAGGGTGTTCTTCCATTAAATTAAATGCATGTTTCTCTATTTAAACTGATTTTCCACATAGGAGGATGTTGATAAGGCTGTTAAAGCAGCAAGAAAAGCTTTTGAGCTTGGCTCCCCCTGGCGCACGATGGATGCTTCAGAAAGAGGAAGGCTGTTGAACAAACTGGCTGACTTAATTGAAAGGGATCGCCACCTCTTAGCTGTAAGTCTGAATTTTTCACTGGCTGCATTGTAAGAAATTCAAGAAATCTTGAATGTTTGTTTGATTGACACACACAATGTATTTTTAAGACTTAAGAAGGATTCTTTAAAAAAAAATATTAAGAGACGAGAGCTCAGCCCAAAGTTTCAAGAAATTATCTGTTTGCACTAAAAGTCCCATAATCTGTAGCCAGCATGGCCTGAGATTTATAGTCCAAAAAATAATCTTTTTGAGGTCTAACTCAGCCAGTCCAAACTCAATCCTCTGTAGAGTTCCATTCTCAAAAAGAGTGGCCCATTGTGTAAACTCTGACATTGTGTTTAGACAAAAGTTTCTCTTTCTGTGCTCAGCAAGACTCAAAAGTCAACTGGTGCCATGTTAAGGTCATGTCTCCCTTCTGCTGCTGTAGAAGAAAAATGAGGGAGGAAAAAGGCTGCCAAATAGAGCTGCCACATTCACTCAGAGTGCAAAGATGGTTAGAGCAAATTAACCTGGTCCTTTATCAGTGGGACTCTAACTCCATTGACTTCTGCTTCCAAATTGGCATTTTTCTGATATAAATGCATCTTTTCTTCGTGTAAATCAACCGCAATTGGAAAAGAAAAGTTTTAAAAGAAAATACACAGGCTTAATTCTTGGTTTGACACAAGGATTGTAAGAACAAAGAAAAAAAAATCCATTTCACCAGAAATCCACTCTGTCTGGTGCTACTTCCATAAAAGGATATAAATCTTTGCTTAATTCATGGTCGCTAAGAAAAATTTCAGAGCTGGACAAGTTTATGAGACCTTTTGCATATTCTTCAATGATTCCCCCCCCCACTTTATTTCAGGAGTTTTGGACAATTTAAGGGAAAGGGTATTTTTGCATATTTATTGGCTCCAAATTAGTTTTGTGCATGATGGAATGTTTAATTTAAAAATACATAATTTTTTGCACAAAATACTGTAGTGGTATAAAAACAATGGGTTTGTTTTGTTTGTTTTTGCTCCTACTACTGAAAAAAGCCTTTTTTAAAAAACTCTCATATGGGGGAAAATATGCTTGTTTTTCATTAGCCTTTCTCACTTTAGATGAGAAAAATTGTGAATATTCTTTACATCTTTCAGCATCAGCCAGACACATACCTTCAGAAGCTGAAAAGCTAGACTAATTGTCACTGAAGATCTAGCAACCAGAGGCATAAGGCTAAATCCTGCATCACACTATTAGGAATCTACTAGCATGATAGAAATTTCTCTAATTTTCTGCCATGTAGCTCTCCTCACTACCTGAAAATTCATAGAGACTGGGGGGAGGGTGTCCCCTACCCTGTGTTAATATTGAGGGTGAACAGGGGAGAAAGCTAGCGGTGTCATCACCCAATTGTACAATCCACCTGCCATATTTGTGGGGGTTCCATAGAAGGACTCCCATGTAAAACAAGAAACTCAAGTGTCATGTCTCATTGTAGTCAACGGACACAACGTTCCCACAGCAATGTGGGGGACACCTGTCACATCCATTGACCAATGGGATGCAGTGCTTTGTGCAACCTTTTATCATGTGTAGAGGTTGTGCCAGAAGTTGCCATACTGTATTGACAGAAACAGTCTTATCACTAGAATGGCACTATTGCATACAATCTAAAATGTTTAATACCATTCCTAAGTCCTTAACCCCTTTTTTAAAAACACTGTCAGTAACTACTTGAATGTTTATTGTCTAAATATTAGCTCAAAATTGTTTGGCTTTGCAACCAAACTGAGATTATCATCTCCCAAGCAAGAGGAAAATTGAAGAAATGGAATGAACTCTTTGGCTTATCCCAGATAATGTACACATATTTGTCTGGTGTGAAAAATGAAAATAAGTGTCGAAATACAAGACAAATACCAGAGAGTTCAATTATTTCTTTTCCAGTTTTGGCTTAGTCAAGAAAAACAAATCTACTATGGGGATAGAATATTTATTTTTCTATAAAGACATACCATACTAATCAAGACTTCTGTAGGCAGGCCCCTCTTCTGTGGCTCTGAAATCCCTCCAGTACGGCTGGGGTAATTATCTACCCATAATCAGCTGTAGGGCTCGCCCATGTAAAATTTAAAAATATGGAAGACGTGGAAGACTTTTGGCATTCTTTCTATCCCAGATATGAAGAAATCTGTGAATCTGATAAATTCTTATTAGGCTCCTCTTAGGTAAACATACACATCTTTTTCTGCTTTTTATTGTTTTTCCCAGTACCTGATTTTGTTTTGTCAACTGCCCTAAATATTTTGGAAGAGGGAGTTTTGGAAGAGTCTATTTTAGAATATTGTGGCCCTTTTCGCGCCTTATCTTCATAGCGGCAGTGGGGAGCGGTGCTCACACGAGCAGCCGTTTGGGCAAGCCGCTCACGGCAGCCCTTCTGCCTCCCGCACTGGCTTGCCGGTTGCGCAACTGTCGCACTAGCGCCCTGCTCCTTCCTTTCACAGCACAGCCTGGGAGCTGTAGGCTGTGCTGGGGGAGGAAGCGCGATCGGGTCGGCTTGTTCAGCACACTGCACACAGGTAAGTGCGTGAGGGCCCCGCGAGCATTGTGCGACCGCACAGTATTTTCGGCTTAGAGACAAAATAATAATAATAATAATAATAATAATAATAATAATAATAATAATAATAATAGTAAATAAAAAAAATAAAAAATGCGAGCTTTAGGCTCGTGAGTGTCACGTGAGTGGGAGTGTGTCGTACGGACTGACGCTCCCATTCACGCGACGCTCAAGGGGCCCTCACGCAAAAAAAAAAAACTGCATGCAAAAAGGGCCCATGATTCTGTGTACAGTTAAGCTATTAAATCTCAGATAATTCAATGGGATTTGAGCTCCCTAACAGTGAAGCCTGGATAAAGTAATAAATAACATAGTTGAGACTGAACACAAAACTTTCTCCCTGCTTTTTCCTTCTCTCTCTGTTCATGAAGAAGCAGATTCCTATGTGAAAATCTGAACAGTAAGTTCCTCACCCAAAACAGTGCAGAGAAAGTTGGCAAGCACTATGCTTCCTATGGTTTACAATGTCTAAGTGCAATGTATAAAGCACTGTTGTGGCATATCAACTGATAAAACCAGTGGGATTTGCCTACAGCGATGAGTAGCATGTTTTATTTACTATAAGAACTTCTTTGACATGTTCATACCTTGTAAGCAATTCCACTGTTGTGAATCTGTATTTCTAAAAATATGGAGAATATATCACAGCACTGGAGCCAGCTCTACCATTAGACAAAACAAGACAAGCCACCTCAGGCAGCAGATGTTGAGTGTCATGAAAGGGCAGCAAGTTTTAGTTATTTGATTTTGTGATGTTATTACCAGGAATAGAGAGGGATGTTTGTGGGATATTCTGTCTCGTGTGCCAAAATATTTTGGGTGATTTGGGGGCTTATAGCAAGATGAAATTGACTCATGATTTTTGAGAATGACATTCTTTTATTTCCTATGAATAATTTCTTGGCTACTTTTATTCTAGACAATGGAGTGCATTAATGCAGGGAAGCTTTTTCCCAATACTTATCTAATGGAAATAAGTGGCTGTGCCAACACTTTACGCTACTGTGCAGGTTGGGCTGATAAAATCCACGGGCGTACCATCCCAATGGGTAAGTCATTCTGACAATGTTTTATGATTCCAGGGCTTACTTAGTAATTCTGGAATTTAAATCTGAAATGGAGGCAACATTCTTCAGCTAAAGAGGTATATTATGGACTTTTTCACACCTTACCTTTTCACGGTGCTGGGCTCGTGCGAGCAGCCTCCGGAGAGAGGCTGTCACGTCCAGGGTCCTTTGGCTCTGCAAGAGCTTCCTGCTCGCACGAGAGCCCTGCCTCTTCCTTTCGCAGTGCAGCTTGGGACCTTCCCAGCCTGCACTGGACAGGAAGCATGACTGGCCTGGCTCCCAAGGCTCCACATGCAAGGTAAGTGTTCACGGGGTCCCAGAGCGATGTTTTGGCTTCAAGCCGAAAATGAAAAAATGTGTGCGCAGTCCGTGTCAGGCCCTTGAGTGTCGCACAAATGTGAGTGCGTCGTGTGGACTACTCCTCACATTTTTCTTTTTTAAAAATGCTATTGGTACTATTGTTTTATTCACTTGTTTAGCTGTCTAATTTTCATTGAAACTCCTTCAGCTGTACAGATTGGCAAGATCCCAATAGGTTATTATTGTTAAGTGTCAGTCAGCTTTATACCTTAAATGTCCTTCCCACTCCCTGTTGGGAAGTATCTAGAACAATCCAATTTCTCCATATTTGTTTTCCCAAGTATGGTGATTTCAGTGGAACTAGATTCCACTAGCAGCTAGAGGAGCCCTCTAATCCATCCATTCTAAACAAGCACATCATTTCAATGGTTACAGTTAAGCTATGGGATCCATTCAAAGACAGCTAGCAAACAGAATGTTTGAATCCGCAGAAAGTAAAGCCAGATCAGACCTGTGGACTTAGGGAGCAAGAGTTTCAGATATTCAGAGTGCTGAACCTATTTTGGACTAATGGATTCACTGCTCCACCAGCATGAAAGCCATTCTGTAGCCATTTTCATTTGCTGTTTGGGTAACAACTTGAAAATTTTGTAATTAAGCAACAAACATTTATTAAAAAATTTCTCTTCAGATATCTTAGCAAAAGTCATTGCCTAAATAGTATGGCAGGCTGTACAAATGTATCTTCCATAGTTTTTTTTCCTTAATTCTTCAGCCCAGCCACTATAGGCAGGGAAATCAGTCTTATCCTGCAGATTTCCAATTATGGCCACTACTTGTATTAGAAAATTTGTTTAGTTTACTTAGTATTTGATAGTTACTACATTATAATTGTACTGGTATATATGATTTATGTAAGCACCATAAATAGCATCCCTGGTGCTCTATAGAGCAGCATAAGCCAAAAAAAGTGGAGGGAGAGAAGAGAAGAATTTATTATCATTAGGCTGATGGAGAGATAGAAAGGAGGTGATCTCAGCGGGCTGAGTTTCCAAAACTTTGCAGCCTTCATTTGAACATGCAGCTTCCTATAATCAACAGTCTAGAGAAACTGCTTTAGACATTTTCGCCACATACAAAAATTTGTATCTTTAGCAGCCTTTCTAGTTCATCAGTTATTCACCTTCTTCTGTCACTGATAACTTTTTACTTTTGAGCTGTTCTCTTTGTATTTTAACTCCCCAGCCTACTACCTTAGCAGTAAAATAATGCAAAAGAAAACTAAAATTTCAATAGACATCCAGAGGAAAGGAAACAGACCCCAGAACCTGACACTATAGTGACCTACAACACTTCTCTCTTTTCTATAACTGTCAAAACTACAGGAGTCCTAATGCTTGACCACTGTCATTCTCCATGTTCTGTTCTTTGTCAATATCGCATCTAGACATATTTACCTACTTTTCTGACTGTATTATAATTACAACATTGCACAACAATGCTGAACAACAAAGTTTTTTTTCTCCATTTACCCTTGTTGTGTCTCACCAATTTGTTCTTATTTTATCTCACCTAGATGGAAACTATTTCTCATATACAAGACATGAACCTATTGGAGTCTGTGGTCAAATTATTCCTGTAAGTTCAGTCTGTTTATATAAGGAACATAAGGGCTATACAGTTTACTATCGAGTATAATACAATAGTTAGTGTAAAAGTGAATGGGGTTGTCAGAAATGAAATTCATGTTACATTCAAACACATAACCAGTGATATGGACCTGAGTTGACTAACTCAAACTCAAGTCAGACTTATGTCACTTCAGTGACTCAAACTGGACTCAATTCACAATAAAAGGACTGACTCAACTCAGTTTGTGACTTTTCTATTTTTAGTGACCAATTTGCTGCCCTTGGTAGTCCGAGCTCCCCCTGCCTCTTCCCGATCAGCAGTCAGGGAATGTTATGTTGATGACTCAATGAGAGTTGCACATGTTTCTTATCCCCATCTCTCCCTTGTTTTCTGTGTTTTTTGGGAAGCCATTAATAGGAAAGCAAAATCACAGAAAGACTGAACAGGGAAAACATGGGTTGCAGCTATTTATTTTTTTTTATTTTTTTTTGAGTGTGGGTGCGGAGTGGTTTTGGCATTGAGAGAAAGGTACAGGAGCATCTCACCAAGTGAAGCCAGACAATGAGGGGGCAGACAGTGGGGGACAATAGACCAGAGGGAAAAGAAAAGGATTGATTGTATGGCTGCTTGTTCTTCAATGGCTGAAGGCTTCATCTCAATCCTTCTTGCTTGCGAGTAAACAGTAAACATCTTCAGTCAATGTGAAACAGAGAGCCTTCGTACAGCTCTCACAGACTCTAGCAGTCTCGTTCTCAGCTGGCCCCCAAACTAAGCAATGTGTTGTAAAAATGAAATGTCCTCTTTGGGTCACCATTATGATCTCATTCCAAATCATATCAGTGGACATTGAAGAGTCCTGCATGGAAATGACTTCCTCTCCTAATTGTGGTGGAAATATACAAGTGCAGAAGGGTTTAGAAAGCATGAGTAGATAGTAAGGATATGTCCTAGCAATTCATTCCTCTCTCCCATTTCTTCAACTGCCTTTCTTCTTCTTTTTAGTGGAACTTCCCACTGGTAATGTTTATCTGGAAGATTGCCGCAGCTCTCTGTTGCGGTAACACTGTGGTTATCAAACCGGCAGAACAGACTCCACTCACTGCTCTTCATATGGGCTCTTTAATTATAGAGGTGAGTTGCAACAGAAAAACTACCATATGTATATTCCTGAAAGAGGAAAGCTCTGCTAAATGAGTGTTCACCTTTCCACTGCAGCAATGCTTATTGAAATAGCAAAGACTAGTTTGCTTTGTGTCATCATCCCAGCCTTCTCTTGGAGAATTGTAGTGCATTGAGAACCACAAAAGCAAGTCAAGGACAAGAAGCTGGCATCATCTTCCAACCTATGTTGCTCAGAAAACAAATCATTAGTAACTCAGGAAAGGGAACACCTTGACAAGTGTCAGGTCTTTTAGCTGGAAAAGTAAACAAGAACTCAGAAAAGCAGATTGTTTGGTACTGGCAGAAGAGGGTGAGGGGCATGATTGTCCTTTTTCTTCATATAGTACCTTAGCCATGAAATGCTCTGATGTACCTTAATGAACTGGTTGAAATATTTAGTTGAATTAGTTGACTAAAGTAGTTGAATAAAGTCCTTGCCCATCCCACAACAACAGTGACTCATCAAAAGTGAGTAAATTAAACTGTTTAGGTTCAAAAGTAGCCATAGGATCAGTAACTTTCTTTGGAAATCATCGCTTGGAATTTAAATTCCTTTAAATAAATGATTTTGAAGCTAGCAGGTATGTTCTTTCTCTCCTTCTGTTGTAGTCTGTTTAAAAGTCAGGTTGTCTCACAACAGCCAACATTATTATCTGTGGCCTGGAGTGATAATATTATGAATTTTCTTGTGAGCCCTTCAGATGAATAAGGCATTAAACATGAATATTTAAGCAACACAGTATTCCAGTGTCTCTTAAACTGTGAGGTAGGCCCACCCACGTAGCAGACAAGATAAAGGGAAAGAGGAAAGCGTAAGATCCTACAGGACAAAGTCATTTTCATTCAACCACCAGATGTTAACTTTGCAGTCATGAGAGCTATCACACTTGCCTTGAGCAGGGAATTCTGGTCCTACCTAGACACCCCCCTCCCAATATTCTGCTTATCTGAATTATAGGATGCAGTCTACTGGCACCTTGTTCTACTTTATATTTGTTTATTTGTTTACTTAGAACCAGCAATGTGCTTTGCATGAGCAGTCTACAATTGGTAACATCACAGTTGCCTTCTGGCCTACAGTGTAAAAATACACCACACACAAGGAAATGAGGATGTCAGAGAAGGAGCCAACATGGTTCTCTAGTCTGAGTGTTGGACTAAACTCTGGAGACAAGGGTTTGAAACCCCTATTCAGCCGTGGAAACCCATTGGGTAACCTTGGACAAGTCACACTCTCCCAGCCTCAGAGGAAGGCAAAGACAAACCCTCTCTTAACAAATCTTGCCAAGAAAACCCCATAATAGATTTGTCTTAGGAATGCCATAATTTGAAAATGACTGGAAGGCATGCAACAACAAAGTATGAGAATGGATTGAGTCCAGCAGATGCCAGTTGTTCTCCTCTCCCTTGAGACTGCAGCAGTTGCAGTTGGGATTAAGCAAGGACCTTTCATAAGCCACTGCACCTAGGCATGATGGAGCTGTGCTGTGTTTTCCAATGTTGGTCTTGCATTAATGAGCACATGCTCAGAGTCTTACACTCAAACTCATGGTCTCATGGTTTTAAGCCATATGTGTTTCTTAATCCCTAGTATTCCAGTTTAACTAGTTCGCAGGTAAATCAGATTATGATTTGAATTGGTATTGCTCATCCTCATACTCTAGATAGATTGTACTATATAAATCCCACGATCCCTGTCAACTGGTTAAGGATTATGAGAGCTATAGTCCAAATAGATGTGTAGGGTATTGGGTTAGGAAAGAACTGATATAGGATGTTTGGAGTTTTCTTTAGAAAGGTGTTTCTGAACTGAAGACCACTTCAACTCTTGTTCTACTTTTGAGTAGACTTTGGAGAAGCTACTTTCTGACAACCCCCAGAATCCCCCAGCCAGCTGGCTGGAGTCTTCTGGGAGCTGTTGTCCAAAGCTTCAAACCAACTGTAAGTCCCAACTGACATAGGCCAACTCAATACAATAGAGAATGGTAAGTCAACACACATCTGCATTTCATGGACTCAAAAATGTGATGTAGTACTTTGAGTTATGGACCAGAATTCCAGAAGACCAGAGCCTGAATTCCCACTCTGCCATGAAACCCCTTTGGGTGACCTCAGGCAAGTCATATTCTCTCATCTTTAGAGGAGGGCAATCAAAAACCTGGTTAGAATAGATCTTGCCAAGAAAACCAATGCTAAGGTGGCCTTTAAGTCAGAGTTGACCTGAACAAGAACAATGCTAAGTGGAACTAGTGATTGGATTTACCTCCTCCCTTCTTACTTTTCCATACTCTGCTTTTAACATCCTCCCAATCCACCCACCCACAGCCATCATTTCAGCACAAAAGTGAACAGAATCCTTGCTGCCACATCTCTGTGTTTCTGTGTAGGGAAAGAGAGCACCCAACAGGGCTAATTCAGGCCATTTTGTTGTTTGAGGTAGAGAAGGTAGATTCCTCCTCCACAGTCTGTACCCAGAAGCTCACTGGTTTGTTAGTTGAATAGTGGCAATGGAATAAGCATCCTTTAGTATGTACGGGAATATCAGGCCAGTTTAGGGGGTGAGAGGTAGACTACGTAGTATCCACAGGTCTGTCCTCCAAGCAATGTTGCTGAGTGGCTTTCATGTCACTGTCATGTTTGGTGAGGGCATGAGAGCCTGTGGGACTCCCTCCCACAGAAATGGAGTCTGACACCCCCTCACACACACACTGTTGCCCTTCTGTTAGTAAGCAAAGGGCTTTTTATTTAGGCAGACTTTTGGCCACTAACTTGTTTCTGTGGAAGTATCTTTTAATGGGCATTATACCTTCCCATTCCCTCTTCTGTTTTTAAACTGTTTTAGTGTAGTGCTTTGTTTCCATCTTATAAAGGTATTTAATTTTTTTCCCTAATGCTATAAGGAATTAGTTTTAGCTCTATTTGGTTTTAATTGGATCCTCAACAAGAAGAAAGGGCAGATATAGTTCAATAATTTTTTTTTTTTAAAGCCTATTCTCGACCACTATATAGACCAAATAAATGTAGCTGGTGCAGGTATAGAGAAGACCTGGCTACCATGCAGCTGTTAAAAAAAGATAAAGACGATTGATGTGAGTTTTATGAGCTTTATAGGTGGCTGCGGAACAGAATACATACGGCCCACGTACCACTCTATAGAGGGTTGTATTTAAGACTGCTTAGACTCAGATGTAAATCCTTGCTCTGACACAGTTTGCTGTGTTGTCTTAGGCCCATCGCTCTCTGAATGTACCCAAAAGGGTTGTTGTAAAGATTAAAGGGTGGAATCACATATACCATTCTTAGCTGCTTTGAGATAAAATGAGATGAAAATAGAGGAGATAAAAATGGTTGTAATTGTAGGACTGCAAGGTGAAATTGTGTTTTTTTTCCCTCTGATACTCAGGCTGGATTTCCACCAGGAGTCGTGAATATTGTTCCAGGATACGGACCCACTGCTGGGGCAGCCATTTCCAATCATATGGACATAGATAAAGTGGCCTTCACAGGTTCCACTGAGGTATTTCCCTAACTGCAAAGAAATGTAACTAGAAGGTCTCTAAGTGCTCTAATTCTGATAAGTGATTTAGCACCTGGGTTGCTTTATGAAATTATGTTACCCTTTTCTGGCTCTCAGTGGCCCTAGTGTCAGTTTAACGATTTCTTGGGGGTTATAGTTAACTCAAATATTACACTATTTGAAATGAAGGAATAGCTTTTCAAGCAAAAGAATATGAGAAGATAAAATTCTATGCCTGATTATACTTTTTAAATTAACATGCAATGCTATTCATATTTTATTTTTCCAGAATGGGGCCAAGGAAGAAGAGAGAGAGACCAAATCATGTTAATTTCCTTAATAAAATACAAAAGTCAAACAAAGTTAAGAACAAAACAATACTAAATAGGCAATCAGTATTTACCTTATTAAGGTGGTGCAGAAATATAATGCACAAAAATTACTGGAGACAATATTTAAAAAAAAGTACAACTTAATTAACACATTTTCCAAAATAGATAAGACATATGACATAAAAACAGATAACATCAATTGACTACTTGCAAAAGTAAGTGAAAAGTGGCTTAGCTGGCTAGAGGGTTCTAAGAATTGTAGTAAAAAAAAAGTCAGTTACAGTCTGTACTTGTGTCAAAGGCAAATGTTTCATTTGCATTCTCTTTCAGGTTGGAAAGATTATCAAAGAAGCTGCTGGAAAAAGCAATTTGAAGAGAGTCACCCTGGAACTTGGAGGGAAAAGTCCCAATATCATATTTGCTGATGCCGATTGTGAGTTGCATATTTCTCTTGGATTTATTCTGTTTAAAGCCTTCACACTAAACAGTTTTCTGAATATAGCCTGCAGGGAGTAACTAACAGAACCTGGAAATAACTAGTAACAAATAACTAATTACTTTCCCAATAACTAAGACACAAGTCACATTATAATTGTAACTAACTGTGGTTGATTAAATAGTTCTGAAACAGTGGCCTTACCAAATGATGGAGTAGGAATGTTGCATTGAGGAAGATAGATAAAAATAGATAGATAGATAGATAGATAGATAGATAGATAGACAGACAGATAGAATGAATTTTGGAACTGTAACTGCAATGAATTACTTTTTAGAGGCAGATTTCCAAGTTCTGGTGTGTAAGCAAGGATAATGTATTACAACCACAGACTTGTTTTCCTTAAAATGTGCAGCTATGTAACAACCAATAGACACTGTGTTGTCTTGACTGAAGATTCTCTCTCTCTCTCTCTCTTTTTTTTTTTTAGTTTAATGTCTCCCCTCTCTTCTCTTTACAGTGGACAGTGCTGTTCAATATGCACACATTGGCCTGTTTTACCATCAGGGGCAATGCTGCATAGCTGGATCTAGAATTTTTGTGGAAGAGCCAATATATAATGAGTTTGTACGTAGGAGCGTGGAAAGAGCTAAGAAAATTGTCCTTGGAAATCCTCTGAAACCTGGAGTAACTCAAGGTCCTCAGGTAAGTTTCAGGAGATATGTGCTAACTTTGTGCCAGGATTTTCACAGTTACAGGTAGATTTGAAACTTAGACTGTCTAGGAACTGGATTGAAGTATTATTCCTCACACCACTAGAGGGCCATTGGAAAATTCCAAGCCTTCTTTGAATCAAGATAGCCTATGTAGGTAATTTGCTAGCCTTCTTCAATGTGATTTGGCCCTTCCCTTTCCTTTCCCTGCAAACTTCTCTTTCCTCCACTGAAGCTAGGATTTGGATGCATTTGTGTGAATGACATACTAATATTAACTTGCAAGGACTATTGAAGAAAATCAAGGAAGAAAGTGCAAGGATAGGTTTATAGGTGACATTAATATAATTATTTTTAATGAGCAAAGCATCATGGAATGCAACTGATATCCTCGATCTGTTCCCACTTTTTACTCACTGATCTCTTCAAAGCCTAATTCTTGACTTTCCTAAGCTGCCAAGACTGCTCTGTTTTCCTGCATAGGTTGCGATCAGGGAACCGGCCTCAGCCTGCCTTTCTAACCGGAGATTCTGATACACTCTTGAATCTTGACTTCTAGTTCCAAGCCTGTATGGAGAGCATAGTCACCCCAGCATGTAATGCTTTGACAAATAAAGCACAAATGTTTTAACATTTGCCACTGAGGATGAAGCCTGCCTCATTTTGAGACACCTGGGTCTTAACCTGGAATAGATTACTGACTCGATTTTTATTCATGAAGAGACCCTGTGAAACATCTCCTCATTCTTTGTAGGAAGCTTAGTAGTAAGAAAACTGATACAAACTATCAGGAGGCTTGCATAGTCTGGTAGTTTCACAAGAAAGTATGTACTAACAAGCTCTCACAGCGTTATTGAAAAATACTCATGATTCAGTCAAATCATGAAGTTTTCTTGTACAGCTATGTATTTTTATTTTGAGGCATTGTAGAGAGGGAAATGCCTGCATCCAGTGCTGCAGCAATAAACTTGGACCTGTCTGTAGCATATAATAGGAGTGGCTAAGGTATATCCCCTGAGAGATGTTGCAGCTCCTATCAGCTCTGGATAGCACAGACAATGGTAGGGGATAATTGGAGCTGCAATGTAGCACCTGTAGGGCCACATTTTCCCCATATCTGTCATTCAGCCTGCTGTGAAATTTTCTGTAAATATGAGTTCTATTCAGGTGTTACAACCATCATATGCCGCCGGCTCCTAAGAGAGCCATTTGCAAGTAGCTCATCCCACCAATAGCCCTAGTCATCATCAGTTCCTAACTTCTGAAATCAGTGTGACTTCCCCTGAGTAATTGGCCTGAGAATGGCATCTGTGCTAGAGGTGAAATCAGAATTCAAAATGTAACCCATTTGGTGAGAAATGAAGGGGAATATAAGAAAATCTTTCTTTGATCCGTAAGCATGCTGAGAACTTTACAGAGCAGTCCTTTCTTCTTTTTGTTCTTCTCTGCTTAAATTCCCAATTACTGGACTTCATGGGAAAGGCTGGCAAAGATCCAACATCTCAATGGCAAGTTCTTACTTCATCTTTTTCTGGTAAAGTGTTTGTTTCTGCTTTATTAATCTGAAAGCTAAACAAATGGTGAAAGAGTGACACAATGTTTTCTGTTTAGATTGACAAAGAGCAGTATGATAAAATACTGGAATTGATTGAGAGTGGGGAAAAACAAGGAGCCAAACTGGAATGTGGAGGAGGTCCCTGGGGAGACAAAGGCTTCTTCATCCAGCCCACAGTCTTCTCAGATGTTACAGATGACATGCGCATTGCCAAAGAGGAGGTAAGCATAATCAGGACATTATGCCTTTTGACTCTGTCTTCTGTACCAGTAGCACAATGCACAAAGTACATTTTTTAAATAATTATATAGGTAGAGTGGATTTAACAAAGTAATACTTTTTCTACTGGTCTAGACTGTTTTCACAACTAAATAAGAATTTCTGAAATATGGCAGAACTAAATAGGATTTGTCAGCTGTACTGCATGTTTTCAACAATCATTCTCTTCCTGTATCCATATATCTATAAGAGATGCACTTGCTGAGTCTTCTTCCTAGGACTGGCATCAGTGGCAAAACTATTGGGGGGCGGAGGATGAGAACATTGCAGTTCTAAATAATAATTCTGCTTTGCTAGCATCACAGAAACATTGAAAACTATTTGCACCTTGAACTTTCATATTTGCTGTGTTTACAGTCCCTTGGTAAATTTCCCAGAGCTTTTCCTTTACCGTACTTCTAAATTCTTGACAGACTTTTTAAGTTACTGCTGTGCTATAAATTTAGGAACAACATTCTTATTTTGGGGGACAATGCTCAAATTTTGCCAATCCCAATAGCTATACCCCCTAATTGATTTCCATCCTAATGGTCAGGCCAACCTCAGGTATCATATTATCAGTCATGAAAGGACAGAACATGGTTAGTTATTTACTTTGGTATTATAATGGTTTTACTCACAGGGAAAGTGAGGTGTACTTGTGAGATTTTCTTCTTCATCATCCAAATAACCTGCCAGTGTAACTTCAGTAGGTGAACACATTTGCATACCCTCCAACTGTCTCAGTTTGGCAGGGACACTCCAGAATAACTGTCTCTTTTCCCACTATTCTGCTGCTTTTAAAATGTCCCAGTTTCTCTCTCCTCCTCCGATTTTCCCCCTTTGTCTTCAGCTTACTTCAGTTGCTTCAAACTCAGTTCAAAGTGCAAAAGTGGTTCACATTTAATTAACTCACCAGGACAAGAGAAGAAGAGAAGGCAGAATCTTGCCCTTCCCAGTAGGCTGAGGCAAAAGTGAAGTACCATAGTCTATCCTAGCTTGTGCATTCTTCCTTGTTAATAACTTCTTGCCATTCTCATTACTCTCTGTTATTGCTTGGCTGTACATGGGATGGAGAGAATATTAAAAAAATATTTGGAAAACTGTAATTCATGGGGGTTTGCTTCCGTAATGTCTACTTGAGGGTCTCTGAACGGAGGGATTGGAAAGAAGGCGCTCCCTGAAAAGAACAAACTGTATGTAAAGTGGTCAGTTCCTGGTGGTTGTTTCTTGAGAGTCCTCTTCAAGTCTTTTAAAAGGTTCATCAAGAGAGCCAATAGCACATGCTGGAGACTTTGAGTGGTGACATTAGCCATGGGGGAAGAAAAAAATTTCCAACCCAAAAAGGCTTCATCAACTTCATCAACATAATAAGTAGAGAGGTGGTACAGGAATACCTGGCTGCATTGGATGAATTCAAGTCTCCAGGGCCAGATGAATTGCATCCTAGGATATTAAAAGAGGTGGCAGAGGTCATTTCGGAACCGCTTGCTATAATTTTTGAGAAATCTTGGAGGACAGGAGAAGTTCCAGCAGATTGGAAGAGAGCAAATGTTATCTCCATCTTCAAGAAGGGAAAAAAAGAGGACCCAAATAATTATCGCCCAGTCAGCCTGACATCGGTACCCGGAAAGATCCTGGAGCAGATCATTAAGCGTTCAGTTTCTAATCATTTAGAAAACAACGCAATAATCACGAGAAGTCAACATGGATTTCTCAAAAATAAGTCATGCCAGACTAATCTGATCTCTTTTTATGATAGAGTTACTAGCTTGATAGATGAAGGGAATGCTGTGGATGTAGCATATCTCGATTTCAGTAAGGCCTTTGACAAAGTTCCCCATGACATTCTTGCATCGAAGCTAGTAAAATGTGGGCTAGACAGGGCTACTGTTAATTGGATATGTAACTGGTTGACCGACCGAACCCAACGGGTGATCACGGATGGCTGCTTTTCATCCTGGAGAGAAGTGACTAGTGGGGTGCCACAAGGTTCTGTCCTGGGCCCAGTGCTGTTCAATATTTTTATCAATGACTTAGATGAAGGAATAGAGGGCATGCTCATCAAATTTGCAGATGACACCAAATTGGGAGGGGTTGCTAATATGCCAGAGGACAGGATCAAAATTCAAAATGACCTGGATAGATTGGAGAGCTGGGCCAGGGCGAACAAAATGAAATTCAACAGAGAGAAATGTAAGGTCCTACACTTAGGCAGAAATAATGGAATACAGAAATATAGGATGGGGGACACGTGGCTGGATAGCAGTACGTGTGAAAGGGATCTAGGAGTCTTCATAGACCACAAGCTGAACATGAGTCAGCAGTGTGATGCGGCAGCCAAGAAAGCCAATGCAATTCTCGGCTGCATCAACAGGAGTATGGTGTCTAGATCGAGGGAGGTACTGGTACCACTCTACTCTGCTTTGGTTAGACCCCATCTTGAATACTGTGTCCAGTTCTGGGCACCCCAATTCAAGAAGGATATTGACAAGCTGGAGCAAGTCCAGAGGAGGGTGACCAAAATGGTGAGAGGCCTGGAAAACATGCCCTATGAGGATAGACTGAGAGAGCTGGGTATGTTTAGTCTGCAGAAAAGGAGGTTAAGAGGGGACATGATAGCCATGTTTAAATATTTGAAGGGATGCCACGTAGAGGAAGGAGGGGGCTTGTTTTCTGCTGCTCCAGAAACCAGGACAAGGAGCAATGGATTCAAGCTGCAGGAAAGGAGATTCCACCTGAACCTCAGGAAGAACTTCCTGACAGTCAGGGCTGTCCGGCAGTGGAATCTGCTGCCTCGGAGAGTAGTGGAGTCTCCTACCTTGGAGGTTTTTAAGCAGAGGCTTGATGGCCATCTGTCGGGAGTGCTTTGAGGGTGTTCCTGCATGACAGGGAGTTGGACTGGATGGCCCGTGTGGTCTCTTCCAACTCTACATTTCTATGATTCTATGATTCTATGAACTCTCAAATAGGCCACAAAAATGCCTTTATATGTTGCATTAAATCCTATCCCTAATAATAAGGTATTAGGCTTCCATTTCCATTTGGTTTTTTTCCAAACTGATTTTTGCCTAACAAATGGTTATTTGTTGTGGTCTGAAACAGATATTTGGACCAGTCCAGCAGATTATGAAATTCAAAACGATGGATGAAGTCATCAAAAGAGCAAACAACACTCACTATGGCCTTGCAGCTGCCGTGTTTACCAAAGACATTGATAAAGCTCTGACAGTTACATCTGCTCTTCAGGCTGGAACAGTCTGGTACGTATGCTTGGTGCTACCCTTCATGTTTCATGTATTATGATAATATCACTAAGTAATAATAATATCATTTACAGTATTCTTGCTAAGCACACCATGAGAGCTAATCTGTGTACCTACAGTTCACAAATGTTAAAGGCAAATGAGAAAGCATCCTGTTGGATCCAGAGTTTGTTTCTAACAGCAGTAGCATTTCCTGGCAGAGTTCTACTCAGTAATATACCAGTGCTGGAAAAAAAGGAGACGAGCTTCCCTGGAGGAGGGAATTCCTTCCTTTTGGTGCCACTGTGAAGAAAGGCTTGTATCATTTCAGTAACTTTGTAGGCCTTTGAGAAAGTCCTCAAAACATAGGTAGTGTCATAGGTGCTATCTGTCTGTTGCCAGGCAATGAAGTACGGAGATATACCACAGGCAAACGAGGACAGCCTAGCAGTTCAATAAAGTTTGCGCCTTCAAGGTGAAGCAGAAATATAGTTAGGTATCAGTCCGAAAAGGTCAGGAATCCAGTGCACAGCAAGGTCAGACAGTCTAAAGTTCAGAGAAGTGGGGCAGACAGCAAGCAGGGAATCTGTAGAACAGACAAAGGCAAGAGCTGGCAAAAACATGAGTTGTTTCTGGTGTCAAGCCACCACCCTCTGCCTTCCTTAAAAAAGGCTGGAGCTAGCTGGTTCTCATTGCAGCCTGATTAGCTCCCAGTGTGCTTATGACTACTTGTCTTCTTTTGAAGCTTCTGTTTACCTGAAGAAACTGATTGCTGGCCCATGGCAGGTAGACAGTACTTAAGGAAGCATGGTCCAAGTCATTTAGAATTGTTAAGGGCAGTACCTGCACTATAGATTAGGTTTAGAAAAAAAAAGCCACAGCCAATGAAGTTATTGTGGAATTAGTGACTTATACTCCAACTAACACCACTCAAAACACTAGCCTAATTTCTAGTTACATTTGAAAAACAGGCCCACACTGAAGGCTGCTAAGAAGTAGGTCACATGACTAAGGCAAATGCAGCCTATCATCCAGAAGCAGCCCCTGAACCCCACTTTTGTGGCCTATCTTCTGAAGCAACCTTAAC
This sequence comes from Ctenosaura bakeri, assembly GCA_948474755.1. Classification (NCBI taxonomy): domain Eukaryota; kingdom Metazoa; phylum Chordata; class Lepidosauria; order Squamata; family Iguanidae; genus Ctenosaura; species Ctenosaura bakeri. Next base: position 121,005 of record CAOLHI010003663.1, on the reverse strand, counting down.
ACCTCCAAATTGATGGACCTAAGGCAGACCTGTCATGAGGTTTTCTTGGGCTGAGACCGTATAATATACTCAACTTCACCCAATGGATTTCCATGGCCACACAGAGAATAAAACCCGGATCAAAAATGTACTCTCATGTACCTCAACTTTCTAGACTCTCCATCCTCTGAAAACCTGTTTTTTTAAGCCACATATTAGCCATAATATCAGCCAAAAACAGTATTGCCCCTGCGCAGTACCCACCCCTTTCTTAGACTATATGGCTTCCCTCAGACATGCTATGGAGTGCAATCTAGTTGTCAGCATTTGAAGTAAAATTCAGCTTCCAGGCTAGTGATCTTTTAAACATGGAGTGAGAGGGGATGCCATTGTGCTTCAGTCAGTCAGTGTCTTGGCTGGCCTTGGCTATGAGCATCTCTGGAAAAGATGGCAGCTGATGAACCAGTCTAAATTATTGCATGTCAAAGTTAAAGGAGTGTATTATACAAGGAATCCTTAACTTAGCCAGTAACTAAATCAAAGCATAAAAACCTTATTGTCTTTATTAATAACTGAACAATATACTTTTCCCTTTCTAGACAATGTTCTACTTTTGTATTTTTTAGGAACTAGGTTGCATAATTTGACAGATGCTGCTATTTGTTGACAGACAGAACAGTTTTGTAGCAGTATGGAAGATTAGAAAGCCCTGAAGTTTCTTTAGTGACTACAGAGATGTTATGGAACAAGTTATAATTTTTCTGTTAAAATCCCACTGATGATTGGTGGGTCCCATACAAGTGGGATGGTGAATCCATTCTCATATTGCATTATCTTCAAAGGAAGTATCCAGAGTGCTGAATTTGTTTGGAGAATATGGTTTGGCATCTTGGATAAATCCTTCAAAGTCTGGAGTAAAATCTGGAGTTGATTCTCTGACCCACTGACAAGGGGACCCCCGGCTGACACTGCATAGTTCCAGTTTTTGTCAAGCAGCTCATCTATAAATCCTGTCCAGAAGGAAGTTATCATCACCTTCTCTCTTTTCAGGGTTAACTGCTACAGTGCAGCATCTGCTCAATGTCCTTTTGGAGGGTTCAAAATGTCAGGAAATGGCCGTGAGATGTAAGTAATGCCAGTAGGGGTTTCTTTCAGATCTTGATGCTGGATTTTCATCTATATGAAACTAACAGGGATTTTTTTACAGAAAGAACTTACTATTAGTTTCGGTAGCAAAATGTTACTACAAAATACCTACCTGTAAGTTGCTTTGTTTTCATACTTTTAGTTCCAGCTATCTTTTTTGGCTGAACACAAATATCAGTAACCATAGGAAAGAAATGCAAGGAAATTTCACTACTATGTACAAACATCATATAATGCAGTGCTTGTGGAACAGTGGAATAGGGACTACAAACTGGCACTGCTGGAGATACTTCTGTAACATTTTTCCTGCTCCTGAGAGCCAGCCAGCCAGATTATGAAAACTACAAAGAACATCATGTGCTGTGCAATAGGATTTCTTTTAAAAGCAGTGCAAGGGAACACAGGTCAGTGGTATCAGAGGCACATCCCGAAGAACCTAGCAATTAGCTCTCTATGCCTGTGGTGAAGAGCTCATGTTTCTTCAACATGGGTCTGCTGCTCCTTAGGGGTGATAGAAGACTGTCCAATTCCCAGAACTAAAGCAAGAATCATCTGCTGGTTTGGTCAGCTTCTGTCCATGGAAGTATGTGTGGGGTCATGACAGCTAAACCAATGACAGGCATGGATATGACCACTCTAGTTGGGTTCCCAACTTACCAATGAGACCATCTTCACCCTGTGATGCATGAGAGAAAAAGGGAGAATGGTGGCTATGTTACCCTGTTCTCTGGGGGTCCTGGGAGGGCCGCCCAAATAACCAAAACACAAACACAATTCTAGGGAGAATTAGCTGGAGCACTCACTAAAGCTAGCGATAGGCATGGTAATGTAGCAGGATCTTGCAACCCAGCGTCTACAGGGTCAGGTCAGTCAAGCAGTCAGACAGTTTTAAAAATAGCAAAAAATGATGTTTTATTGAAAGACAAACAAACAGTAAAGACACCACAATCACACACGCCTAATAGAAGAATTGGAAATAGGGATTTTTGGGGGAAATGGGTGATACGACACCTTTCTCGTAGTCCTGAAGAAGTTTGAAGATTGAGCTCGTTGGGGTGCAGGGAAGAAAGCTCAGCGCAGTTCGCTGAGGGGAGCTCACCAGACAAAGCAGCACCAAGGCAGTCTGGAACTCGGGAGCAATCCGAGCGGTCTGAGGTGTGCTGGCAGTTTGAGCGATCCGAGGTGGTCTCGGAATCGGGGGGTTTATATAGAGTGAATTGGGGCTGCAGGCCATGCCTGACTCGGTGAGAACAATGCGAGTTTGGAGCAAGACAAAGCTTTGGAAAAGGTCAAGTTTAACATGATCGGCTTAGCGCTGAATCAACAATAGCGTAGCCAGTATGCAAATACAAGATGCTTAGCTCGGCTTTGTAAGACTATTGGCTCAGAGCCGGGTGCCTTTGTTAGTGTCGCGCTTAAGCAAAAAGGTGTTTGCAGGAGAGGTCCCTGAAGCAATGGAGTGGCTTTGTTCTGCCTGCCTAGGTGGAGAATGGAATGTCCAACAATTACCGGCCACACCTGTTTACGTGTTTGTCTGGAGGCCTCACAAACATGTGGAGTGGGGTGGCAGAGGAAAGCTGAATGGTTTTGATATCAAAACGATATCAAGTGCTATTACCGGGTAGGCCTGGGCCGAAGTAACAGCTACTTTCTCCAGATGCAGAAAGTAACTCTGGATGCTAATGCAGGTATTGCGAGCCCCACAGGCCAGCCAATCAGCAGCACTGGCTAACTGCAGGAGGAACAGGCCATCCAAGGTTGACCAGAGAGAGCAATTGCTCTTTGTGGTCCAGTGCATCAGTCCTTAGTGCAGGAATGGGGCAGGGGAGAGACAGGAAAGCAGAGTATCCTACTTATTCCCTAATAGGAGTATCCCCACTGGAAATCTTGGGAGTGGGATTTTGCAGGCAGCACTTGGTCCAGGGATTGGCATGCTAGTCTTATATCCAGTTCGCAGGGGAGACTGCACAGTATTTCATGATCATGTCGGCTTCCATATTCTTCTGCCCCTGTGGTTGCCACCACATGGCCTAGAGAAAGGGGAACATTGTCTGGCAAATGGATCAGCCAGTGACTGAATTTGTTGTCTTAAGATGTGCCAACCAAAAATAGTAGCTGTAATGAATTAACCATCAAAGAAAATCTGTTTGCATTGTGTTTCTTCTTCTTTTCCTTTCTCCAGCCTGCTTGAACTAATGAAGGTACAACTGAGCCTATTAAAATACACTGTTGGACAACATTCATAATCCATAAGCATGAGCATCCTTAGTCACCTATATCAATAAGTAATCTTATTGTTTCTTTCTTTCAAGGGGAGAGTATGGCCTTCATGAATATACAGAAGTCAAGACTGTCACAATCAAAATTCCACAGAAAAATTCGTAACCTCACTACAGGGGAAAGAAAGGACTTGACAATTTCAACTATTAAACAAAACTGTGGAAGCCTGCAAGTCTGCAAAACACTTTGTAGCTCATGTTTTAATATAACTTTTTTTCCTATCTAGATAAACAAATGCTTTTAACCACTAGTAACAGTCATTTTTAGAAACACTTTAATCTGTTTGACTGAGAAAAGGAAATCTCAATGCCAGAATCAAATAAACAGATTTTTAATTTTATTGGTAAAAGAAGTAATTTTTTCTTGATTCAACTATATCAGTAGTTCTGTGAAAAACAAATTGTTAACACATAATATGTACATAATTTGGATTAATGTGCTGTTTATAGCTTTGTTAGCCGACTTTCTTACGAGCTTAGCAAAAGGAGTTACATGTGTATCAGAGAGAGGCTTTGTTATCAGAGGAAAGTTATTAGCAACCTTCTGATACATGGTGTAGCTTCAGATCTGTTCAAATACCTTTTGTTCAGAGGTGTTTTGGATATAAACTTTATTAAAATCTGTCACTAAATCAGTTGTTTATTTTCTAAAATAATCTAGATTTACTAGAGATTGGCAATTTCCAGTTGTGCATTAGTCTCTTGCAGCTGCTGTAGTATCTTAAAAACTAGAAAATTTATTGTGCTGTAAGCTTTCAGCATGATATAGTGGTTTGAGCACTGGATTATGACTCTGGAGACCAAAGTTCAAATCCCCCTGCTCACCCATGGAAACTTAATGGGCAAGCCTTGGGCAAGTCACCTCCTCTCGACCTCAGAGGAAGTCAAAGACAAACTCCCTCCCAACCAATCTTGTCAAGAAACCTCCATGATAAGTTCACCTTAATTCAAGTCAGAAATGTCTTGAAGCCACAGAACAACAGAAACTATAATTGTAATGAGTAATTGGATTCAAGCCATCATGGAGCAGGTCTATGTAAAGTAGAACCCACTAGTAGCCTTTATGTGCAATTTTTGCGCTTAAAAATCTTGTGTCATTCCTTATTTTCAAGACTTTTAAGTGACACAAAACTTTTTTTTTCTTTCTATAACTGGACATCATTCTTTGTGGATAGGACATTCGTATCTGCATACACAGTTTCAAAACTAAAAAAAAGCCCATCACTATTAGCTAACACAGAGACATTCTAACCTACAAACACACGATTAAATTCTTGGTATTTCTACTTAGAAATAAGCTCCACTGAATTCAATGGATTTTATTCTCCAAAAAGTGTGAGTAGGATTAGAACCATACTTATTTATAGCCCATCTTTCAACCAAGGAGAATCTAATCCCTACATACCCTCTACACTGTTGAATACACAGAGATCATGAATACAAATCAGTTATGAATGAATAATGTGAGGTTTCACATTCATAACTACAATTGTGAATTCCAACCAACATTTCCAAGCTCTGCATTCAAGGGTTAAACTTAGCTGGCAGTGAACAATCCTGTACATATTGTGAAACAGCGAGTAGGTCGTCTACAAACAGGAATATAAGGAAATACGTCCAGTGTTTAAAGAGCCACTTAGCAGTGAGCATTTATGCTTACAAACATGTATAGATTCCTCTATGAAAATGTTAAATGACAGGTGATTTACTCCGAACACAGCAATCAGTTACTCATAGCAAATGGGCACTTTAAACACATCTTCAAAGCTGGGTGCCAACAGCACACACATGCTGGAGACTTGCAGGTGATTGTTTGTCCAAGATGAGCAGAGCACTGGTGCTGGCAAGACAAGTGGGTGAGAAGAGAAGCATCTTGGTGGATTTCACATGGCTCTTCTCTTATAAACCAACCAATCATTTTATGCCCCACCCTTTGACCAAAAATGGGACTCAAGCAGCTTACAGAATAATAAAATGTACTAAGAAAATCATATAGGAGGCAGAATGTACAGCCAGCGAGTCATAGTAATTTGAGTATTGGACTATGATCCTGGAGACTAGGGTTCAATGCCCCAATCAGCCACAGAAACCCATTGGGTGACCTTGGGCAAGTCATTCTTTCTCAGTCTCAGAGGAAGGCAAAGACAAAACACTCTCTGAATAAATCTTACCACAAACTTTAAGGAAAAGTTTGCCTCATGGTCATCATATGTCAGAAACAACTTGAGGGCATGCAATTACAACAGTGGCAGCAGCAGCAGCAGCAGCAGCAGCTACAACAACAGTTGGGATGAGCAATTGGATTCAAACCATTACGAAGTAGATGTACATAAATTAGAACCCACTGGTAGCCTTTATGAAAAGAGAGAGAAATTTGTGCCGGTACTCATGTTGAAGTTTTGAAATAGCACAGAAATAGTTTTCAAAGAACATTATAAGAAAAAAAATATCTCCACCATCACCAACAGCCAAAAAGGAAGGCATCAAGTGGTGCTCTCTCAAGACGGCATGTTACAGTTTAGGGGCCACTGCAGGAACAGCTTGCTCATGAATAGCCAGGCAGCATTCTTAACACGGGATTGTCACTTGGAGGAAGGGCTCAGATGATAATCTCAGGATCCAAATAGAGTGTAGTCCCTTTTACATTGGCCAGACCCCCAATCCCCAAGAGTATTTGTTCAAATGTAAGGACCAGCAAAGGAAGATATAGGATCCAGCTCCACCAATCAGAAGAGCAGGATCACATACATTAGATCTTGACTCCTAGGAAAGTACCTACAGCCTAGGTATTAATTATGTTGTCCTTCAAATATGATTGGATTGTAACTCCCAGCACAACCAATAGAGAGGAATGCTGCAGTCCAATAACTTCTGGAGGGCCACACAGCTGCCATCCAGGTCTATAGGACTGCAGCAACCTCAATTTAACTGTCAAGCAAACAAACAAAAACAAAATGGGAGAAGGGAGAGCTGTCCCATTGTGGTGTGTTGGATTCCAAAAACATCAATTTAAGTCTCAGGCTTGAATTCTAGCCTCCAGATGGTACATTTTCAATATCCTTAATGATAAACTCATTGAAATTTATCCTGACAAAATTAAATGGATCTATCTGTCAAAAACCTTTTAAACTGCAATATCGACTGGTGTTGCTATTTGTCGTTGCCATCCAGTCCCACAGTCAGGTATCTTTTATGGTCATGTACCTCTGCATAAATGCAGTTTGTTCATAAGAATAAAGCAACATTAATCATTGTGCTTTGTAAATAGTTTAGGCAGAGATAGGAGAAGGTTAGGAGAAAATATAACAACACTCATATTATTGGTGGTATTCGACCTTATTCATTCTCTTTATTTGCTTTCCAAGGCTGTTTAATGCCCCACAATTCCCTTGAGTCATCCTTTTTTCAAGTAAAAAGGCGGAATTACCTCTCCTAAATGTTTTTTAAGCAGGTCATAGAGCCTACCTGCACTGTTTAACATATTTGCCAAACCCATTTTTCAAAACTAGCCACTTTTGAATTTGTTTTTCTGGAGTATGTGTGGCATTTTAGGCAGACCATGTGGCTCCTTAAGGGTCCCAGGGCAGCATACCTTTCCCCAGACCTGGCAAAATTTCCCAGGACTTGCAATGCGGCAATTGTTGTTGCTGTGTTTCTTCAAATCATTTCTGACTTATGGCAATCCTAAGGCAAACGTACTACAGGACTTTATGGGTCTGAGAATATGTGATACACCCAAGATCACTTAGTGGGTTTCCCTGGCACAGCAGGAATTGGACCTTTGTCTCCAGAATTGTAGTCCAGCTTTCAAGACACTGCACAACGCTGGTTCTCAATGTGACAATGACCAAGCTAAAACACTTTTCACCAGGTTCAAAGTCAACCATGTTTCCCCTAGACAGGAAGAGAGAGGGAGAAAGGGAAGATAGGTTCTGACCAACAGAGTTAGGAAGTAAGTGAAGACACACACACACACACACACACACACACACACATATATATATATAAGAAGTCAGTTCCAGTAAATGTACACAGTCAATGATCTATATATAATGATACTTTATTTAACAGTTGATATATGTATGGAACATTGACTGTTTCTGCAGATTTCCTGGTAACTGACTTTTAAATTTATTTATTTAAATTTATTTATAATGTATGTAGATATGCACAGACACACACAAAAACTTTTTTCATTTTTTTTGACTCTGTCAGTTTGTTATTTATTTCTTAAATAGAAAACATTGACTTTCTATCAGTCTGGGAATTGTGAAGCCATCCAGATGTTGATGAACTGCAATTCCCATCAGTCCTAGGTAGCAATCATAATGGTGAAGAATGATAGAAGTTGTGTTCAACACCATCTGGAAGCTCACAGTATTCCCACATTTGCTCTGGATGGTCCAGGTCAGTCTTGCCATGTTATGTAGTTCACAGGGCTTGTTAATGATTCATCAGAACAAGCACAACCACAGTGGTCTGAAACTAAAGTGTTTTCAATCCTAGTGCTCAACTCTGGTCCCTTTGGTGCCACAAGCCATACAACTATGTCCAACTCTGATTAGGTGTGCCAGCTTCTTCCCTTTGGGGTGTAGACAACAGGACTTAAAGTTTAGCCTTAGGCTCCGCTATCCCCACCTGATAATAGGAAATTAAGCAAAGTGAGGTTGCTTTCATGATTTTATCAGCATGGCAGGGGCATTAGCTTGCTAATTAAATTAATACAAACACTGGATGGACAAGATAACAGAAAGGAACATGCCTTAAAGCTGCACTTACTTGTATTTGTGTTTTCTAACTACATCCAGTAACATGAAAACACTAGGTGATGCTAATGGGTTAATTAAGGTACATGGTGATGCTAATGGGTTAATTAAGGTAACCCACTGCACATCTAAGGATTATTCTATCATGCCCATATTGCATGACGTGAGCTCTAGGGCTATTTTATCTAGATATATCAGAGAATTTATTAGCTATATTAAAGGGAAAGTATTGGAGGCTAGAGGCCAGATATGTTATTAGGCAAACAATGGTCTATAAATTACCTGTGTTGCAATAGGTGAGACTAAAGGGCAAGGATAAGGACATAATCCTTGCTAATGTCACAGAGTATTACCATAACTTGTGTGGAGTTTAGGCTACAGAATTGCCTCCCATGGGTGGCAGGCAGAAAGAAGAATGGGAGGGTTTTGTGCTAAGTTGGAAAAGCAGTACAACAAGTGGCACAGCTTCCTGCATGTACCTTAAATGTACAATTGCCATCTTTTCCCCCAGTGGGCATTTTGTCCTCCTATCTGAAAGGCTGGTGGGCAAAAATGCAACAGGTACAACTTTTTCACCTAATTTAACTGCCATCTTTGCAGCTGGAAAAGGCTGCATTAGCTACATATATTTGCTGTTGTTGATAAACTGCCATCAAGTCAACCTTGACTTATGGTGACCCTATGGATGAGAGACCTGCAGGACACACTATCCTCAAATGCCCTGCTCAGGTACTGCAGATTCAGAGAGGTGCCTTCCTCAGCTGAGTCTCTCCACCTGGAATGCGGTCTTTCTCTTTTCCTACTGCCTTAGCCTTGTACATTACTAAGCATTAATGTCCTTTCTAGTGAGTCATATCTTCTTATGATATGGCCAAAGTATGACAGCCTCAATTTAGCCATCTTGGCTTCTAGGGAGAGTTCTGGCTTGATTTGCTTTAGGACCCATTCATTTGTCTTTTTAGCAGTCCAGGGTATCCACAGAACTCTTCTCCAGCACCACATTTCAAAGGAGTTGGTTTTCTTCCTATCAGCTTTCTTCACCGTCCAACTTTCACAACCATATATAGAACTTGGAAGTATAACGGCATGGAGAAACTAATCTTTAGCATTCAACAATATACCTTTACACTACAGGATCTTGTCTAGTTCCTTCACAGCTGCCCTTCCAAGTCCTAGTCATCTTCTGATTTCTTGACTGCAGCCTCCATTCTCATTCACGACTGAGCCAAGGTATGGAAAGTCTTGAACTGTTTTAATGTCTTCAATACCTACTTCAAGGTTATGTAAATAATCAGTGGTCATTATTTTTATTTTCTTAACATTAAGCTGTAAGCCTGCCTTTCAATTCTGTACCTTGACTTTCTTCTATAATCATTCCAAGTCTTTGCTGTTTTCTGCTAGTAGTATGGCGTCAGCTTTATATCTTAAATTGTTGATGTTTCTTCCTCAAATTTTTATGCTTCCTTCCTCCAAGTCTAATCCTGCTTTATATATAGAATATGTTCAGCATACAAGTAAAAGAATAGAGTGCAGTCTTTCCTGACCCCCTTGCCATTGGAAACCATTCTTTTTTTCCGTATTCTGTCCTAACATTAGCCTCTTGACTTTGCTTGTGTGGGAAACTAATGCAAGAGTCCTGTGGTTACTGCAACCCCTGGTGTCCCCTTTCCTGGAGATTCGAATGTATATTGAGAATTTCCAATCTGTGGGCCACTGTTTTGTTTTCCATATTTCTTGACAGATTTTATAATTAGAACTAGATTAAATTCTGTCTATATACCATCTGTTCCTGGTAATTTAGTTCTCCCAGGTGCTCTTAGTGTAGCTTTCACTTCATTTTCTTAAACTGGCAGTTAATTTTCGTATAGTTTTCTTTGAGTGAATCTGTCAAACTTTCATCTCTTTTATATAGTTCTTCCATGTATTTTTTCCATTGTCGTTTTATTTTTACTTGGTCATGTTGGTCGTAGAGCATCTCCATTCTTGGTTTAAGTATCCCATTGACTTATTAGATCTTTTAGAAGAGGTCTCTTATTTTTCCTCTTGTTTGTTGTCATCTTCTATTTCTCTGTATTAATTATTGTAGCAGTTGTCCTTGTCTCTGAGCACAAATCACCGAACCATTGCATTCAGGGTTATGATTCTATTTCCATCATGTCTTGCTTTTGTTTCACGTCTAGCATTTACTGCTTGAAGAGCTTCACCTGTCATCCATTGTTATCTCTTTCCACTGTCATCTCTTTCTGTTTTGAATACAGATAGTATATTTTTGCATTCCTCCCTGACAATGTCCCTAGCTTCAGTCCAGAGTTCTTCTGTCTCCTATTAGACTTAATAGTGCAAATCTATTTTTCACATTATCTTTAAGATCTATGGGGGTGTTCTTCAGGTGGTACTTCAATACGATGGTTGGTTTCGTGTTGTTCTTTAGCTTACTTTAACTTTTGCTATTAGTGTCTAATGGTCTGTGCCACTATCTGCTTCTGGTCTTGTTTTTGCAGAGAGAATGGACTTTCTCCATCTTCTCCTTCTGATTATGCAGTCTATTTGATTTGTATATTGGCCATCAGGCGATATCACTTCTTGGCTTCTTGACGTATGTGTTTGTAATGAACAAACTGTTGGTCTCATCTGATTCAGTCAGATGGTCTCCACTTCAAATACTCCTAGACCAAATACTCCTAGGATCTTTGATTCCACTCTGTTTCCTAATTTTGCATTCCATTTCTCTATGATTAACAAGAAGTCCTGTTTTGATGTAATATCTTCCTCCTGGAATCCTACATAGAATCTTTCAATTTCTCCTTCTTCTGCCTATATAGTTGGAGCATAACTTGATTTATATTGATGTATTTTCCCTAAAGTCTTATTGACATTATTTAGTCAGACTTTGCATTACATCCTTTGACTGCTTTTGCTATATTTCTCCTCACTAAAAATGCTTAGACTTTCATTTCCTGAGTAGAGCACTGTAGAATGCATCTGACTCAAATTGTCCCATTGCCATCCACTTTAGCTCGATCAGCTCAAGTATTACAATATTTATACTTTCAATTTCTTGTGTTTCTATGGCTATTTCTGCACGATGATGCTCATGTGCATCATCCCTTTCCAATCCAAGCAGCACCTTTCCCAGGAACAGGAATGTTCTCCTCTCAACCTGGCCAGCTGCCTGCAGAAGGAAACACAAGCAACATGCTCTTTCCTTCTGCACTGCAGCTGGCCATCTTCCTAGGTTGCAGTGGGGAATGAAGCACATGATAACGCTTCGTGCCCTTCTGTGTGGCAGGTAAATATGGGAGAGTCGTGCGATCACAGGCACTTAATGGATTTAATCCATTAAGCATATATGCCACAATGGTGATGCATGGGGACAAAATGGCAGCAAGACTGCTTCAATGTTGTGTGAAAGCATGATCTGCAGACCGCTGCTATCCCACCCCCAGAGCGAGGCTGCAATGTCATGTGGAAATGTCCTATGTCTAGCCTCCCCTGATTCATGCTCTTCACATTCCATGTTCCTATATTACGTGTTTTGCAGCTCTGGACTTTCCATTCACCTCTGAGCAGGTCAACAACTGAATGTCCTTTGGGCTTGAGTCCAGCTGCACCATTAGCCAAAGTGCTATTTCTTCTGGCACTATCTCTTGTTTCATTTTCGGTTGTCTCCTCACAGAGTTTTCATGGTACAAGACATTCAAAGGGGATTACCATGCCCCCTTCTGTGTAGTACAAACAAACATTAGTTATGGTGCCACTGCCATTTTCTGTGAGAGATCTTCTGCCAATTTCTCTCTCTTTCTCTTCTTCTCTCTCTCTCACACACACACATTATTGCTGCTGCCCAGTAGCTGTTTGGCATGTTTAATCTGGCCACTCAGCAAAAGCCTGTCTGACATGGAAGACCCTATCAGCTGCACTGCTGCCATCAGCATAGATTCTTGCCTCACAAGAGCACGTAATCCCACCAACACTGAAAGGTGGAGAAATTGTTGGGACCATTTATATATGTGGCAATAATTCTATTAAAACAAAAAGGTTTTCTATTTCATTTTTCCAGAATTAGATCTGATGTATGTTATTCTAGATGAAGGTCTTTCTGTGTTCTGTAGAACAAGAATAAATTTTGTTTGTGAGATTTCAGCCTTTGCATTAATGGGGAATATTGTCGCTTTGATTCCCATTTTATTTACTGTCCTTAGACTCTGTGTCTAAGTCACATTGCTTCTTCCCTGCTCTACAGACTGGTAAATATCACCCTTTTGCCCTAAAAATCTGACTATCCAAAACTTTCCTACTTTTTTCTTCTGTTAGCCTTGTGTGATGGCTTGGATCTTGTGTGTGTCATTGCAATTTCCTCAATAAAACAAACAAGCTTATCTTTGGATCTCCAGCTGGTTGTTTCTTGCATTAGTACCCATAGACATAAGTGTAAAGCATCTCGTAAGGTTAGCCCCTTCTCACAGGCTTGCTGTTTGAGCTAATATGCCTCACCATTTCATGGAGGCACTGGCAATATGGATGCTTTGAACTGAGTCTACTAGGAAAGGCAAGGTTCAGCCTCCTCTTCTCCCCCCACACCCCTGCTGAATTAATAGATGTTCTGTTTTCCACTTTGAAATCAATTTGCAACAACTGAAGTAAACTAAGGACAAAAGGGGAAATGGGAGGAGGAGAGAGAGACTGGGACATTTTAAAAGCAGCTGACAAAACTGAGAAAACAAAAGGTTAATTGAGAATTTCCCTGCCAAATCAGGACATTTGGGGGCTATGGATTTTTTCATTGAGAAGTTCCAGGTTATTCAAGATGAACTCTGTTTTGCTCACCACAATCCCCTGCCAAGACAAGCTGAACCGGTTCAATTTTTGCCAGTCATGCTGATATTACAAAAAAACAGAAGCATCCAGAAATATACACACACACACACTTTAGTTAATTTTTAAATCTGTGGAATAACTAATAGGTTCCCTATCAGGCTATGCAAAGTAAAGTTTCAGATAACGAGTTATTCTCACAGGTAAAAAGAAAGCAACCGATTATTTGCAAACCTGGGAGGTGCCATCACCTGGAACAGACTTTTGCCCTTGGAGAACACAGGCTGCTGCTTCCTAGGTGTCACATATCATGGTTCTCTTTCCCCCTCCCACTTTCACTTTGCTGATCATCCAATCAGACTCTCGTATGCAAATATACCATAGCTCTGTTTGGATAAAAAAGGACACAATTTAGATCCAAGTGCTTAGTCAGGGCAGATATCACTGTGCTCCTTTAAAGCCTCCCTTCGCCTGCATTTCAGAAACTCAGCCAAACATGTCCTCTGCTCCAGCAGCCCCAGCTTTGCCTGAACCCCTCAGTGACCTGAACTTTAAGTATACCAAGGTGAGTTGTAGTGGTATCTATTATCCTAAAGTGGTGCTATTATCCTAAAGTGTGTGATGTTCTGATTTGTTATTGCTATTGCTCGATGCATGTTTCAACTGAGTGCAGTTGTGGTTTTGTTCATCTGTATTATTTCAGTCTGCATGCTAGCTATTGGCGGTGTTCTCTAACTGTTTCCTAACATCCGGAGCTTGGAAAAAGTTCTCTCTCTTTTTTTGGACTAAGATTCTCAGAATTCCCCAGTCAGCTTTCCTTGGGAGTTGTATTCGAAAGAAAAAGAAAGAAAAGAAAAAGAAACTTTTCCAGGCCCTTCTTACAGCTCAAAGAAATGTTGGAAAAATTACTCATGTGTGAATTGCTCTTTGGAAGAAGGTTGTCTAAAGGTTCAGTTCTCTGAAATAAATACAACATAAACTTCCAATCTTAACTTTACTGCAGCTGTGAACTGAGACTGGCATACTTGGGAGTAAGCCCAATTGAAATAAAAGCTGCACTATGTGCTTGCTTAGTAAACCCTACTGAAGTTAGTAGAACTTATTGTGAGGAATCTGTTTGCAGAATTAGACTGTAAACTGACCTTTTTAGTAAATCACATAGAACTTGGATGTTCTTTAAACTCTGCAGAAACTGTAATCTAAATCCACAGATGTACTTTTGTGCATGCTTTCTAGCAGACTAAAGAGAAAAGAAAGTTGGGTCTGAGACCAGCAAAGAGAAAACAGGATATATAACAGTTACATAACTGTGTTGTGCAGTTACAGCTCATTACAATTTGTTGTTGCATGCCTTGACACTGATTATAACTCCCCCAAACCAATGTGAACACTAGCCAAGGATTCTAGGAGCTGTAGTCCAAAAAATAACATTTGCAAGATCTGCACTAAAACAGTCAAGAATTTTTAAATGCATCAAGATCTATGAGTCCTGGAATTATTAGTGCATAAAAGCCAATTAGCTTCTTAGAAGAAAATGAAATGAATATTTCCTGCCCACATGCTTAGAATCTACGGAAAACATGACATTCAAGACAACAGATTGCGGGGGGGAAAGAACTAGAGGTCTTATTCTCCACCTATTTAAGCTGGACATAGGAAGATTTATGCTTCTGTGCTATATTGAATGAAAATTTTTTTATTTCCATTGACTATGCTCAGATTCAGGATGTTACTTCACTAGAGCTACTCATGTTTGAAACTATGAAGTCTGCTTAACTCTGTTTGCAACGTGGTTCATAAACGACTTGAACCACACTCTAAGTGGGTTTTTAAAAAAGCCATTGTGGTCCACATGAAGTACCCACTTTCCCCTTCTGTAGCCATCCCACTCCTCCATGTTTTCCACAGACCCCAGGAGTAAACAAAGCCATCATCCAAAATCAATGACACAAAACTTGACCATGTTTGAATGGAAAGAGAGACTTAAGAGAAGGTTGTCAAGAATTTAAGATGCCTCTCCGCACTTGGAAAAGGTCTGCCTCATAGTGCTGACTAGATACATCTGCAGCAGAGGATTGGTTCTGTTTGCCATCATTGTGGATTCAATGTGGGCTCCAGCCATTAGCTCTACTGCTTCATTACCCCAAGATGCCCAAAGAGGAAAGAATAGGCTCTACTCAATGGGAGACGGCAGTACTGGGACACTCTTCTCAGAAGTGTTTTTTACAAAGTGATAGTCCAAGAGTTACGCTGCCAGTATCTTCTGTTTCTCAGAAGAGGTATTGTCCTTCTCCTCTGTCTTCTGCCTCCAATGACAAACATCATTTCTTGCCAGTTCCCATGATGTGCTTTCTTCAAGTCAAAGGAGAGAAAGGAAATCCTAAGACAGAACGGGAAATCAGGATTTCAGATTCATAACATATTTGAAACACTAAAAATGCTGTACTCTCTTATAATAAAAACTCAAAGCAACCTAGGGAGAGACTACCATTCTAAGCAAGACTTTTGAGATTCTACTCCCCATAGTTCCTTATCACAACATTTCATTAAACAAGAATATAGATGTTGAAGATCATATTTTATTTCAAAATATATTACTGCAAATGGGTGAGAAGTAAGAGAAGAAACGGGATAAGAAAATAATGCTTGTTTCTCCTACTCTCTTGCAGATATTTATAAACAATGAGTGGCATAATTCGGCTAGTGGAAAAAAATTCCCTGTCATTAACCCTGCAACCGGAGAGAAAATCTGTGATGTGGAAGAAGGAGATAAGGTATGTTTTAAAGTCTTTCTCATGCTCTAGAGTTGTTCTTTCATTCTAATAGCTCTTTCATTCTAATAGCTCTTGGAGCTATTATCTAGGAGAAAAGAGTGGTGCTTTGAGGCATAGTTCTCCCAAGCCCTTTTCAGTCTGCACAATTGTAGTGCTGCAATTCCATTTTCAAAACTGCCATTTTAACTACTTTGGTTTCATCTGATGGAATCCTGGGATTTGCAGTTGGGGGTCATTTGCAGGTCTCATCCAGAGAACTCCCTGAGTGCCTCACTTGAATACAAAGCCCAGGATTTCATAGGATATCTGCATGGCAGTTAGAATCCCAGTGCTACAACTGTGTAGTGTGGAAGGGCCCTGTGGCCCATCTATCATTGTGTAGCTGTGCCATATTTCCTTCCATAACAGATTTTGTTTCACAGAGAGAAAAGAGATAGAACAAACAGTTGGAAAAAATATGTGAGTGTTACAAATGGGAAACAAGGCCTCCAGAAAGCTCTCCATATCAATGAGAAAGGGTGATTATGAATAACAGACACTCTAGTGTAACAGTTAGGGTGTTGGACTCAAACTTCTAAGATTGAGATTCAGGCCCACACAGAACAACAAAATTCACTGGATGAGCTTAGGATAGTTTGGACACCAAACCTTCAAACATCAGAAAACTAAAAGAAAAGTTCTAGGAATGAATGAGAATCATGCAATATTTTCAGATTAGATACTAGAGACTTCTTTTTGGTATTTAATCCAAAAATGTCATTGAAAACACTCTCAAAAAGTAATTAAAAATTCAGAAGATATTGCAGTCCTGATTGGCTAGTACCTACAATTTTACCCCAACCCCCTTCTATATCAAGAGCCAGTTTTGGAAGAAAACAAATGATTGATAAGATTTCACTTTCTTTTATATCTCTTCTTTTTCAATAAAATAGTGTTACAAATCAGGTACACCTTCTGCTCAGTCAACCGGTATTGGATAAAATTGGACAACTGATGGCTACATTTTTCGAATTCTCAGTATGTTTTTCTATATTACAATCAATCTAGGTATTGACTTGACTAATAGAGAAAAAGGGTCTCCATATTCAAGCTGGTTTCTTTTCTAATTTTTTTTACCCAAATCAAAGGGGGCTGAAAATTTCTCACAATTAAATTGCTGATTGAAATGCACAGGTTAAGTAATTTACACAAATAATTGTAAACTCCAGAGCCTCATATTTGTCTTGTCAGGTAAAGGATTTTAGGACTTAGTTATATTACAATAAAGTTATCGAAGTGAAGTAAATGTATCAGATTCTGCTGAGAAAATCAGTTCAGTTCAAATTTAATTGCCTGTAGGCATAAGCTATCACAATGTCACAGCAAAGTGGTTAAAGAAATATCAGTTAACAAAGTTAAAATATAAAATATAACATATGTAAAATATACCATGTCCAACACTATTTTTAATAATTTTTAATTTAATAATTGTTAAGGTTATGAGTAAGAATTAAAATATACAAAATGATTCTAAGGGAAATAAAACTTGTTTGTTACACTTCCAACACTGATTGTGTTATATTATATCGTGTTAGACAACGAGGTCTAAAAACATATGAGTACAGAAAGGTGCCTTTTCATTAAATTAAATGTATGTTCCTATGTTCACTGTATTTAATTTCATTTTCCATACAGGAGGATGTTGATAAGGCTGTTAAAGCAGCAAGAAAAGCTTTTGAGCTTGGCTCCCCCTGGCGCACGATGGATGCTTCAGAAAGAGGAAGGCTGTTGAACAAACTGGCTGACTTAATTGAAAGGGATCGCGTCCTCTTAGCTGTAAGTCTGAATTTATTAATCAGTGCAGGAAATCTTGAATGTTTGGTTGATTGACACACAAAATGTGTTTTTAAGACTTAGGAAGGATTCTTTTAAAAAAAAAAGAATAACTTTTGTTAAGGGAAGAGGGCTCAGCCCAAAATTTCAAGAAGTTATCTTTTTGCACTACAAAACCTACAGTCTGCAGCCGGCATGGCCTAAGAATTATAGTCCAAAAAATAATTTTTCCGAGGTGTAACTCAGCCAAACCACACTCACAATTGCATTTAACCCCGTGCACAGTTCCATTCTCCAAAAGAATGGCCCATTCGGTAAACCTTGACACTGGATCTAGTTAAAATTTCTCTTTCTGTGCTCAGCAAGACTCAAAAGTCAACTGATGCCACTTTATGGTCATGTCTCCCTGCTGCTGTTGTAGAATTAAAATAAGGAAGGGAGAAGGCTGTCAATCAGAGCTCCCACAATCACTCTGACTGCAAAGGTGGATTGACCAAACTCACCTGGCCCTGTATCAGTGGGATTCCAATTCCATTGACCTCTGTTTCCAGATTGGCATTGCTCTGATATAAATGCATCTTTTCTCCATCTAGATAGACCACAGTTGGAAAAGAGAAGCAGTATAATAAAATACAGAGGGTTCGTTCTTGATCTGACACTAAGATTGTAAGAAAAAATATATTTCCCCTTCTCACCAGAAATCCACTCAGTCTGGTGCTACTTCTATAAAAAGCTATAATTCTTTGCTTAGTTCACACTTACTAAGAATGAAAAATTTGAGAGCTGGGCAAGTTTATGAGACATTTTGCATATTCTTCAATGATTTTCCCCTCTTATTTTAGGAGTTTGGGACAAAATAAAGAAAGAGTATCTTTGCACATTTATTGGCTCCAAATTGGTTTTGTTTATAAGGGAATGTTTTATTTAAAAAACAACATAACTTTTGGCACAAAATACTATTTTGGTGTAAAAGCATTGTGCTTTTGCTCTTACTGCTGAAAAAGAAATTGTTCTTTTAATTCTCAGGGCAAAAAAGAAATATCCTTGGCATGTTTTTAATGGCCTTTCTCACTGTAGATGAGAAAAATTGTGAATATTCTCTACAGCATCAGCCAGACACAGACCTTCAGAAGTAGAAAAGCTAGACTCATAGTCCCAGAACATCTGGCAATGAGAGGCATAGGATTAAGTCCAGTATCACAGTAGTGGGGGCCCACTATCACAATAAGACTTTCCCCAGTTTTCAGCCTTGTAGCCCTCCTCACTACCTGAAAATCCATAGAGACTGGGGGAGGGGTCTCCTACCTCTGTGTACGTTGAGGTTGCACAGGGGAGGGAGCTAGAGGTACAATGTGCCTGCCATATATGTGGGGGTTTCATACAGGGACTCCCATGTAAAAGAGAAAACTTGGGGAAACTTGAGTGTCCTGTCCCACTGTAGTCAGTGGATGTGACATTCCCACATCAGTGTAGGTGTGCACCCATCAGATCCATCAACTATGTTGTGACACTTTATGCAACCTTGTAGTGTGTGTGTGTGGAGGTCACACCAGAAGAAGGTATATTGTATTGACAGAAACCAGATGGTATGGCACTATTCCATACAATCCAAAATGTTTAAAACCATTCCTAATCCTTAACCTCTTTTTTAAAAATATTGCCAGTAACTATTTGCAGGTTTGTTGTCTAAATATTAACTCAAAAATGTTTGCTTATCCAACCTGACTGAGATGATCATCTCCCAAGCAACAAGAAAGTGGAACAAATGGAATAATCTCTTTGACTTATCTCAGATAATGTACATGTATTTGCCTGGTGTGGAAGAATGAAAACAAATATTGAAACAAAAGACAGAGAGCACAGAGTTCAATCATTGGCCTTTTCCACATTTTATTTTTAAAATGGGGCAGTGCATCCTCCAGCGAGGATGTTTGCACTTGGGGGCGAACTGGGTCCGGACTACTTTATGTATGTCTGGACTTCAGCCCTCTCCGGAACGACCAGAACTGGTGGTTCCCCATGCTATTGAAAGACCGATTAAAAGAGGACTTTCAATAGCCTGGTGCACCCCAGTCCGTCGTTGCGCTGATGTGTAGTTCTGCAGGCTCGCGCCAGCGTGAGGCTGCAGATCTTCCGGAGGCAGGCTTCTGGCTTGCGAGCTTCTCCGGTTGGTGGAGAGCCTCCACCAACCGGAAGCCTCCATTTTCGTCCCCGGAGAGTGTGTAGCGTAGGCGCGTGCTGCTCCAGATCGGCGTGGATCGTCGGGGGGCGTGCCAGTCCGGTGAGTAACGGACTGCCCCGTTTTCCCCCCAAAGTGCGAAAAAGCCCATTGTTTTCTAGTCTTGCCTGAGCCAACAAAAATAAGTCTACTATGGGGTTAGAATATTTATTTTTCCATAAAGGCATACCATACTAGACTTTCTGGGCCAGCACATCTTTTTGTTTGGTGGTAGCTTTGGACCTCAGAAATTACAAATTGAAATCCCTCCAATACAGCTGGAGTAATTATCCACCCTCAACCAGCTATAGGGCTCACCTGTGTGAAATTTAAGAATATGAAAGATGTGGGAGACTTTTGGCATTTCTTCTATCCCAGATATGAAGAAATTTGTGAATTTGGTAAATTTCTATTTAAAATTACCTCTGATTGAGCAAATAGTGCCCTAATTCCTTAGATTCAAAGCTAATGGAAAAAACATAGTATTGGTGTTGGCCAGGGACTGGATTGTCTTGTTTCAGGAACAGGCTAAAAACTCAGGCAAAGAAGAAAGGAGAACTGAAGTAACCTATAAAAGGCTCTTGAGCTTATTAGGTTCCTCTTATTTCAAACAGTGCTTAAATAGATACAGATTACTTTTTCTGTAGGCTATATTTCATATGAAGGAACTGGCTAAACCTCCTCTGAGTATTCCTTGCCTAGGAAGATTCATAGGATGGCCATAAGTTGGCAGGTGCCATGAAGGCACATACGCATCTTTTTCTGCTTTTTCTTGTTTTTCCCAGTATCTGTTACTTTTTGTTTTGTTTTGTTTTGTTTGGTCAACTGCCCTAAGTATTTTGGAAGAGAGTGTTTTGGAAGAGTCTATTTTAAACCGTCATGATCCTGTGCACTGTTAAGCTATTAAATCTCAAGAAGTCAATGAGATTGGACCACCCTAACAATGAGGCCTAAATAAAGGAATAACCAGCACAGTTGAGACTGAACGCAAGACACTTTCTCTCTCTCTCTCTTCGTGCTTTCTTGTTCATGAAGAAGCAAATAATAGAAATCTGAACAATAACATCATCTCTCAAAACTGTGCAATGAAAGTTGACAGGTGCTACAACTACTATGGTCTACTACAGTGTCTAAGTGCAATGTATAAAGCACTGTTGTGGCATAGCAATTGAGAAAGAACTTTTCCACTCTGCAATCCTGTAATTTTGTGTAGCTTAAAAAAATGAGAGAAAAACTCCCATTGTATTCCCTTTTGTATTTTGCCCTTAAATTTGTCAGCATTGTTGTTACAGAGGGTTCCTCTGTTGGAGTTTTTCTCCCATTTTGTAAATATCAACTGAGAAAACCAGCTGGAGTTGCCTATGTAGATGAGGAGCAGGTTTGACTTAGTGTAAGCACTCCCTTGACATGTTCATACCTTGTAAGCAATTCCATTGTTGTGAATCGGTATCTCTGAAAGCAGGGAGTGTGTTTTACAGCCCTGGAGCCAGATCTACCAGTAGCCAAAGGAAGACAGCCACCTCAGGAAGCAGATGTTGAGTGTCATGAAAGGGCAGCAGGTTCTTAGCTATTTGATTCATTATTTTATTACCAGGAATTGAGAGAGAGATTTGTGGGATTTTCAGTCTCATATGCTAAAACATTTTGGCTGATTTGGGGGCTTAGAGTATGGTGAAATGCACTCATGGTTTTAGACAATGACATTCTTTTATTTCCCATGAATAATTTCTTGACTACTTTTTTTTTCTAGACAATGGACACCATTAATGGAGGGAAACTTTTCTCCAGTGCCTACCTAGGGGACTTAACTATGAGTGTCAACACTTTACGCTACTATGCAGCATGGGCTGATAAAATCCACGGGCGTACCATCCCAATGGGTAAGTCATTCTGACCAGATTTTATACGTCCAGGACCCATTCAGTAATTGCTGAACTTAAATTTGAAATGGAGGCAACATTCTTCATCTAAAGAGGTATCTTTTCTTGAAAAAATACAACTTTACAAATCTGTTATATAAACAGCAATGTGAAAGGGCTACCTTCTTTTTTAAAAATTCTATTAGCAGTAAATTTTTTTTTATTTACTTGTTTTATTTACTTGTTGTGGCTGCATTTTGGAGAGAATTCTCTATCTTTTACACAATTTCTTATTATTCAGCCATAACCTGCATCAGCCTTTCTAAACATTTTTAGCCTGGAGGTACTCTTGAAATAATTGTCAAGGCTCAGAGAATAAAAATTATCACATCTACAGTTCAAAAAAGAATCCAATAACAAACCACAATAACAAACTAGCAAACTCACAAAACTGTAAGGTTCCCGAGAATCTTGGTGGAGAAATCCTGACTTGCATTTTGGCAGAGTAGGGAGCATTTTTACATATCTGCTTTGTGCAACATTTTAGTCTATAGTGTATCATAGGACTGGAATTAATTTTTTCATACTTTTTTCATAGCTTCCAGTCAGTGATGGCTAGTAGCTTCCATATCCATAGAGTGATGAATGCACTCTGCTTTTAGTCTTTTGTCTTTAAAAGGAGATACTCAGGGTGCTGAACCTATTTTGGACTAAACCTGAGAATAGATTCACTGTTCCACCTGAATGAAACTCACTTGCTAGCCATATACAGTTGCTATTTGGGAAACAACTTGAAAATTTTGTAATTCAGCAACAGAAAATTTATTCTTAAATTTTCTCTTCCTAAGTCTTAGGAAAAGTGATTGCCTGTATAGTTTTGTATGCTCTACAACTGTACCCTCTATATTTTTGCCTTAATGCTTCACCCAGCCACTGTAGGCAGTGAAATCAGTAGGGATGGGATGAATCCAGAATTTTCCGAATCCAGATCCAAATCCCTGGAAGGTTCTGCGAATCCACGAATCTTACGAATCTGGAATCTTTTGAATCCTTTTTTTAAAAAGGGGTTTAAAAAGCAAGGGAAAGAAGGATAATCTTGGGCAAGACACACTCTCTCAGCCTTGGCAAAAGGCTAGGCAAAGGCAAACCCCCCTCTGAAGAAATCTGGCCAGAACAATTGTCATAGTTTTGCCTCAGGATCTCCCCAGATTGAAAATGACATGAAGGCCCTTTCTATACAGGCAGGAAAAGGTGGATTAATCCCACATTTTCCTGCCCGTGTAAACAGGGCCACATATAACAGTACAGAGATAATCCAGGTCAAAACTAGCTTTTCTTTGCATAGCTCCTTATGGCATCCTGTGGTTTGTAGTTTGATGATGCATCAGCACACTTTGGCAGAGAAGGCTGTGACCCCTTGTAAAACTACAAAACCCAGAATTGTATCTGAAAGAGCTTTGCAAGGAAGCAATGCAAAGAAATGTTCAGCTGTCCTTGAAATCTCAAGAAGACTGTACCTTTCAGTCAAGTCTCAAGTCCTGAAACAAGGAAGGCACTTAAAACACACAAACGAACAAACGAACAGTCTCTAGTCCAATCTCAGTTCTGCACCCTGCAGTCTCAAGAATCAAGTCTCAAGTCCTGCAACAAAGAAAGCACTTAAACACACACACACAAGCCTTTAGTCCAGTCAATTCTCTGCCCTCCAGTCCTGCAGGGGACACTCAAGTCAAATCTCTAGGCCTGTCTCAACAATTCTCAATCCCTACCCTCCAGTCTCAAATCAAAAAAATAATACAGATTAATGCATGCTCAATAAAAGATTCTGGAGGCAGCTACTGTTCACCTTGTTTGTTGAAGGCAACACACGTTCCTCCTATAGAATCATCTACAGTAGAATCCCATTCTTTCCCAGCTCAGGGTTTTTGGCATTCATTGTTTACCGCAGACATACTGCTGCAACACAAGACCAAAAGTCTGTGTTTCTCCAGCTCTCCTTTGCAACCTTTCCAGTGGCAATGCTGCTTATAAACCTGCAGCTAGACAGAGGAAAAAGAGGAAAAGGGGTTGAGAAGCATAAAAAGACTTTCTAAAGGAGAGCTTCAAAATGGGTTAACTGAAGTATTCATGTATCTCAGCTACAGAAAAAAGAGGAAGTGGTTGAAAATGCTTATAAGAGACTTCAAATTAAAAATGCATGTCGAAGGGAAAAGCTAAGAGAGGAAGTGGCATCATGACAATCTTAGTCCCAGAATTGACCAAAAAAGCTGGTGAAGGGGAAAGTATGGCTGACATGGCTTGCATGGAACCCCTGAACCCATTTTTGCGTCTTTGGAACCCCTGGACATTTCCACAACTCCTAGACCCCTAAACAAACTCAGTTTTGCTCCTCTGTCCCTCACCTCCCAATCCCTATCCCAAAATTACCTTGCAGAGGGAGGCAGCAGCAGGGAGAGGCAGTACTAGGGGCACAGGCAGCAGGAGGGAGAAATGGCAGCCCCCAGTGCGTGCAAGGCTTTATGCTGGTCTGCCGGCCAGTCACCCGTTCCCATGTTGGGTGGAGAAACATGTGAGGAGTGGGATCCTGTCCTGGTCCTGAGTTTTCAAGCGTCCTGGTCTCCCAAGTTTTCAGGCATCAGGCATCCTGGTCTCCAACAAACTGTTTGAGTGGCAGATTCGAAAGATTCTGTTTGCCTATTTTGGCACAGGGATTCGGATTCCTGAATCTCAAATCCCCGCCAAAGATTCGAGGAGTCGAGGATTTGGTTGGCCCATCCCTAGAAATCAGTCTTATCCTGCAGATTTCCAAAGATGGCAACTGCTGGTATTAAAAAATTTGTTTAGTTTAGTTAGCATTTGGTATTTTCTAGATTATAGTTGTACTGGCACGTCTTGTTTATATAAGCACTATAAGCAGTATCCCTGGTGCTCTATAGAGCAACATAAGCCAAAAAAAGTGGAAAGAGAAAAGAGAGGACTTTCTTATCATCATGCTGAAGTAGCAATAAAAAGGAGGTGATCTCAGCTGGTTGAACTTTCCAAAACTTTGCAGGCTTCATTTAACCATACAGCTTCCTGTAATCAAAATCCTACAGACACTGCATTAGACATCTTTGCTACAAACAAAATTCTATATCTTTAACAGCCTTTCTAATTCAATGGTCATTCGCCTTCTTCTGTTACTGATCACTTTTTCTGTCTGAGCTGTTCTCATAGTATTTTAACTCCCCAACCTACTACCCTAGCAGTGAAACAATACAAAATAAAACTAAAATTGCAACAGACTTTAAGAATAAAGAAAACAAACTTGGGAACTTAGTACCATAGTGATCTCCAACATTTCTCTCTTCTCTATAATCGTAAAAGTCCTAATGCCTGAGCACTGTCATTTTCCCTGGTCTGTTCTTTGTCAATGTTACATCTAGATATATTTATCTACTTTTCTGATTGAATTATAATTATAACACTGTGCAACAATGCTGAATAACAAAGGTGTTATTCTGTTCTTGTTTTATTGCACCTAGATGGAAACTATTTCTCATATACAAGACATGAGCCTATTGGAGTCTGTGGTCAAATTATTCCTGTAAGTTAAATCTGTTTACATAAGGGACTTGGCTATACAATTTACTATCGAGTATGATAACAACAGTGAATGTAAAAATGAATGGGGCTGACAGAAATGAAATTCACAATTCATGATAAATCCAAACTATACATAACAATACATAATGACAGCATCATAGAATCATAGAGTTGGAAGAGACCACAAGGACCATCAAGTTCAACCCCCTGCCATGAAGGAATACACCATCAAAGGATTCCCAACAGATGCCCATCCAGCCTCTGCTTAAAAACCTCCAAAGAAAGAGACTCCACTACACTCCGAGACAGTGAATTGCACACTTGAGATCCTCTCACCATCAGGAAGTTCTTTGTATTGTTTATGTGGGACCTCTTTTCCTGAAGTTTAAAGCCATTCCTCTGTGTCCTAGTCTCTGGAGCTGCAGAAAACAAGCTTGCTTCATCCTCCATATGACACCCCTTCAAATATTTAAACATGGCTATCCTGTTGCCTCTCAACCTTCTTTTCTTCAGGCTAAACATACCCTGCTTCCTAAGCTTCTCCTTATTCTGCATGGTTTCCAGGCGTTCTGCTATTTTGGTTGTCCTCTTCTGGACTTGTTCCAGCTTGTCAATATCCTTCCTGAACTGTGGTGCCCAGAATGGGACACAATAGTCCAGATGGGGTCTGACCAAAGAAGAACAGAGTGGCACTGTCACTTCCCTTAACCTAGACACTATACTCCTGTTGTTACAGCCAAGAATCACATTGGCTTTCTTAACTGCCACATCACACATCTAACTCATGTTCAGCTTGTGGTCTACTAAGACTCTTAAATCTTTTTCACATGTACTGTGGTCAAGCCAGGTGTCTTCCATCTTGTATCTGCGTATTCATTTTTTTCTCCCTAGGTGTAGCACTTTACACTTCTCCCTGTTGAAATTCATTTTGTTAGTTTTGGGCCAACTCTCTAATCTGTTCAGATTAATTGGAATTTCAGATCATTTGGAATTCCCCAGATCATGTCCTCTGGGGTATTAACTACCCTCCAAATGTGGTGTCATTTGCAAATTTATTAAGAATGTGTTCTATGTTCTCATCCAAACTATTAATAAAGATATTGAAAAGCAGTGCCCCCCCCCAGACAGAACCCTGTGGCACCCCACTAGTCACTTCTCTCCAAGATGAGTAGGAGCAATTGATGAGCACCCTTTGCGTTTGGTCAGTCAAGCAGTTACAAATCCACCTAACAGTAGCATTGTCTAGCCCACATTTTACTAGCTTGTTCACAAGAATATCATGGGGAAACTTGTCAAAAGTCTTACTGAAGTCAAGATATGCTATATCCACAGCAGTCCCTTTATCTACCAAGGTAGTAACACTATAAAAAAAAAAAAAAAAAGATATGTGATTAGTCTGGCATGACTTATTTCTGAGAAACCCATGTTGGCTTTTTGTGGTCATGGCATTTCCTTCTAAGTTCTTATAGACTGTCCGTTTAATCATCTGCTCTAGAATCTTTCCCGGTATTGATGTCAGGCTGACTGAGCGGTGATTGTTTGGGTTCTGTATTTTTGTTTGTTTGTTTTTCCTTTTTGAAGATGGGGACAATATTTGCCCTCCTCCAGTCTGCTAGACCTTCTCCTGATCTACAGGAATTGTTAAAGATTATTGCCAAGGATTCTGAGATTACTTCTGCTAGTTTTAATACCTTTGGATGTGGTTCATCCTGTTCTGGAGATGTGAATTCATTTAGAGTAGCCAGATATTCCTGTACTACCTCTTTACCTATGTTGTGCTTCATTTCCCCTACCACATCATCTGCTCCATTTTCCACAGGCAGAGCATTCTTTTCCTTTTGGGAGAAGACCGAGGCAAAGAAGGTGTTGAATAGTTCTGCCTTTTCTCTGTCCCCTGCTAGCATTTCACCATCCTCTCCACATAGAGGCCCTACCATGTCCTTGTTCTTCCTTTTTCTGGGACATAACAACAACAACAACAAAAAGCCTTCTTATTGTGCTTAACCTCTCTAGCAAGCTCATTCTGCACTTTAGTTTTCTGACTTTCTCCCTTCACTTGCTGGCTATTTGTTTGAATTTCTCTGTGGTGATTTCCCTTTTTTTTTCATTCCTTGTGGATGTCTCTTTTAAATCTTAGCTCCATTGAAATTTCTTTAGATATCCACCATGGATTCTTTAGACACATCCCATTATTCCTTCTCATTGGAATTGTTGGAAATTGTGCCTTCAGTTATCTCACCTTTAAGGAACTCCCATCATTAACTCCTTTAAGTATCCCTGACCATGGGACCAGTATTTCCCTAAGTTTACTGAAATCAGCTTTCTTAAAGTCAAAAATGCATGTTTGAGCAAGCTTGGCTTCCCCTTTTCCACTGTACAATAAGCTCCATGAGAACTTGGTATCTCCCACCTAAGGATTCTGCCTTTTCCACCTCATTAACAAGATCATCATTGTTGGTTAGGATCAGGTCTGAAATAGCCATTCCCCTTGTTCCCTCCTTTGCCTTCTGGACTATGAAATTTGGTGCAAAGCAAGTGAGGAATTTGTTGGACCTGATAATCTTGGCAGAATGTGACTTCCAACAAATATCAGGATAATTGAAATCTCCCATCACTACTATCTCTCTTTTTTCTGAATGTACTGTCATCTGTTTTAGGAAAGCCTCATCTAATCTGGTTTGGGGGTCTATAATAGGGATTATTTAAAGACATGAATATTTCAGGGGAGGGCACGAGAAATCCTTATCACTGAATTCTAAGTACCTCACTGAAATAGGGTCACCAAGTGAAATAAGGGACTAGGCTTTAATGGTTGCTTAGAAGAGGGAATCTCAGCAGGTGTTACTGGCATGACACCCATTAGGAAGATACAGGTGTCCTGACCCTTATTGAAGCTGGCAGCCCTACACTGAACTAATTGATAAGTCCCTGCATTCTGTAGCCTTACATTCTGTAGCCCTAATCCATGACAGTTAAGTAGTATCCAAACTGCTGTTGCAATGTATCTTAGATATACTCTAAAGCACAAAACATAGCCAAAGATATATACACACTAGTGTGTGCACAACTTGGAAAAGCTACTTACTTTGGATGCCAAGTTGTAGTCCAAAAAAGTCACTTTTCCAAGGTTTTCAGACATGTGCAGGCACACACACAGTTTTAATACCAGTCTGACAGATTTAGTGAATTTCTTGAAAGTAATTATAGCCATGTTGAAGGTCAAGTAGTCACTATGCATGCAAGTCTCTAAATACCCATAAAGGTTAAACAAGGTTAACCCTTTGTGTGTTAATCAGCAGACTAGTTACATTTTTGCTTGCTTGATGCTGCCCAGTGTGGGTAGACAGACAGGCTGCTTGCAGTCTAAAAGACATTTCATGCTGACTGAAGTTCAGAAGACCCCATCCTTCCAAGACTTCTGAGATGGAGACAGAAGTGACCACTTTGTAATTTATGAAGCTCAAGGAAGCCCAAGAAAGGAACTTATCAAGTTGCAGCCAACAAAGCCAATATAAAGGGAAGTATGTGGCACAGCAGTCCTTCAGTTCCTACAGGAGGAGGTCTGCTCAGTAAAGGGATTTAGAGAGAGAAATATATATCAGTCCAATTAACACACTTCTGAATTAGGTTAGCATTTGCTTCAGGGTTTGGAGAGAATGAATTTATAGCCAAAAAAGTGGGCATGAATATTGCAAAGCAGATGTCCATGCTCTGGATGAGAGAAGAACCTGGGAAAGTTATTTTTGGGAATGATAAATCCCCACATTTTCCAAGCAGCAGAACTATTGGAAGATTCTGGCTCTTGCCGTTTCCAAGCTGGAATGTGTCCAGAGGAGAGTGGCCAAACTAGTGAAGCCATGCCCCATGAGGAGTGGCTTAGGGAGCTGGGTATATTTAGTCTGCAGAAGAGGAGATTAAGAGGGGAAATTATAGCCGTGTTTAAATATTTGAAAGGATGTCATATTGATGAGGGAACAGATTTGTTTTCCACTGTTCCAAAGACTAGGACAAGGAGCAAAGGATTCAAACCAGAGGAAAAGAGATTCCACCTAAACTTCAGGAAGAACTTCCTGACAGTCAGAGCTGTTCAGCAGTGGAATATGCTGCCGTGGAGTGTGGTGGAGTCTCCTTTTTTTGGAAGTTTTTAAGCAGAAGCTGGATGGTCATCTCTTGGGAGTGCTTTAATGTGTGTTCCCACGTGGCATTGGGTTGGACTGAATGGCCCCAGTGGTCTCTTCCAACTCTATGATTCTATAATTCACATGGAAAAGTGATTTTCTCAGGATCCGGATGGGAGACTGTTCATCAGACCTAAAACCCAGAAAGTTTCCCTGGAAAACAGAGAAAGCAATTGAAGGTGGTGGGAAAAGAGGAGGACAGCACTATAGGTAGATTGATCAAAAGGAAGTCACAGGTCTTAAATATGCAAGACCTGAGCAGGGCTGTTAACAGCAGGATCAGTAAGTCAAAGTCAAGATGCTGTAATGACAACACAACGTTCTTCTTCAGTCAGGCTGACACAAAGACCTTTGTGCAGCTCTCACAGACTGCAGTGCTCTTCTCCTCAGCTGGTCCCCAAACTAAGCAATCTCTTGTAAAAATGAGGTGTCTATTTTGGGTCACTATTAGCTTGCCAACCCAGCCACTCCAGTGACATTAGTGAGCATTGAAGAGTCATACATAGAAATGACTTCCTCTCCTATTGATGATAGAAATAGACAAATCCCACAAGAGATCAGAAAGCATGAGTAGACAGTAGGAATATGTCCTAGCAATTCCATCCTTTCCCTCATTTTTTGCGCTGCCTTTCTTCTTTTTAGTGGAACTTCCCACTGGTAACGTTCATCTGGAAGATTGCTCCAGCTCTCTGTTGCGGAAACACCGTGGTTGTCAAACCATCAGAGCAGACTCCACTCTCTGCTCTTTATATGGGCTCCTTAATTATAGAGGTGAGTTGCAACAAAAAACTACCATATGTGTATTTCTGACAGAGGATTGCTCATGCTAAGTAAGTACTCGCCTTTCCATTACATCAATGCTTATTGAAACAGGAAGGGCTTTGTGTCACCATCCCAACTCCCAGCATGTCTAGCCTTGTCTTAGGGAATTACAGTGCCCTGTGAACCACAAAAGCAAATCCAAGGCAAGAAGCTGGCATTGTCTTCCAGCCTAAATTGCTTGGAAAACAAATATTAGCAGTTCAGGAAACTGAACATCTTGACAAGTGTCAGGACTTCTAGATGCAAAAGCAAACAAGAACTCAGAAAAGCAGAATGTTGGGTAATGGCAGAAGAGAGTGAGGGGCGTGATTATCTTTTTTCTTCATATACCATCTCAGCCATGAAATGCTGTTCTGTACATTAATATGCTGGCTGAGATATTTAGTTGAATAAAGTAGTTTAATAAAGTCCCCACTGCTTAACTTGCCCATCCTACAACAATAGTGACTCCTCAAAAGTGAGTAAATAAGTCTGTTAAGAGTCAAAAGTAACCATAGTATCAGTAACTCTCTTTGGAAGTTATCACTGGGAATGCAAATTCCTTTTCAAAAAAAAGAAAAAAAGAAAGATGTTTTTGAAGTTAGCAAGTATGTTCCTTCTCTAGTTCTATTACAGTCTGTTTAAAAATTAGGCTGTCTGAAAACAGCCAATATTCTTACATGTGGGCTGGAGTGACAATATTAGGGATGTTCTTGTGAGCCCTTGAGATGAATAAGGCATAAAACTTGAATATGTAAGCAACACAGTATCCCGGTGTTTCTTAGACTGTGGGGCAGGCCCACTCAGGAAGTAGACAAGATAGAGGGAAAGGGGAAAACATAAGTCCTACGGGACAGAGTCATTTCCATTCAACCACCAGATGTTAACTTTGTAGCCATGAGAGCTTTACCTTGAAAATATTTACCTTGAAAACTGGAGCAGGGGATTCTGGTCCTACTTGGTTCCCCCCTCAACCCCCATAAATATTCTTATTTGCTTATCTGAATTATAGGAGGCAATCTTCTGGCACCTTGTTCTACATTATGTTTGTTTGTTTGTTTGTTTGTTTGTTTAGCACCATCGGTGTACATGGTGATTTGCATGAGGGGTCTACAGTTGTTAATGTCACAGTTCCTTGTCTTCCGGCTTACAATATAAAAATTCACCAC
This sequence comes from Ctenosaura bakeri, assembly GCA_948474755.1. Lineage (NCBI taxonomy): Eukaryota > Metazoa > Chordata > Lepidosauria > Squamata > Iguanidae > Ctenosaura > Ctenosaura bakeri. The sequence goes on along the minus strand of CAOLHI010003663.1, from coordinate 89,624 downwards.
ATACAAGGAAAAGGGGATGGCAGAGGAGGAGCCAGCATGGGGCTGTAATCTAAGTGTTGGGCTACAACTCTCAAGACCAGGGTTTGAATCCTGGCTTGGCCTTGGAAACCCACTGAGTAACCATGGAGAAATCACACTCTCCCACCCTCCCAGGAGAGCAAAGGCAAACCCTCTCTGAACAAGAAACCCTGCCAAGAAAACCCTGCAATAGGTTTGCCTTAGGATCACCATAATTTGGAAATGACTTGATGGTAGGCAAGAACAAAGTGAGAGAGAAGGTTGAGTCCAGCAGATAGTGGCTGTTCTCTCCTGCCTCTGAGGCCAGAGCAGTTGCAGTTGGGACTGAGGGAGGACCTTTCTTCAGCCGCTGCACCTAGGCACAATGGAGCTGTGCTGTATTTTCCAGTGTTGGTCTTGCATGCTCAGAGTCTTAAACTCATGGTCTCCTGGTTTTCTGCCAAATATGTTTCTTAATTCCTACTGTTCCAGTTTAACTAGTTTCCAAGTGAATCAGATTACAATTTGAATTGGCATTGCTCAGCCTCATGCTTTCTAGATGGATTCGATGATTTAAACTCCACTATCCCTGCCAACTAGGCAAGGATGATGACACCAATAGTCCAAATAGATATGAAGGGTGCTGACTTGGGAAATAACTGATATAGGATGTTTGGATTTCCCTTCAATATTTGTTCTACTTTGAGGCTAACCTTGGAGAATCTACTTTCTGACAACTCCTAAAATCCTCCAGCCAGCTGGCTGGAATCTTCTGAGAGCTCTTGTCCAAAGATTCAATATAATTGAAAGTCCCAACTGACATAGACCCACTGAATCAGATACAGAGGGGGTAGGTCAACACATATCTGCATCTCATGGACTCAAAAATGTGATGCAGTGCTTTGAGTGTTGGACCAGAATTCCAGGAGACTAGTGTCTGGATTCCTACCCTGCCATGGAAATCCATTAGGTGAACTCAGGCAAGTCTGGTCTCTCATCTAGTTAGGTGTTGCTGAGAAAACTCTATGCTAAAGTTGCCATAAGTCCATGTTGACCTGACCAAGGCTAAATGGGTCTAATGATTGGATTTACCTCCTCTCCACGTTACTTTTCCATATTCTGCTTTTACCCCTCCCAACCCACTCACAGCCATCATTTTCTTGCACAGCTCTGTGTTTCTGTATAAAGAAGAAAGCAGCCAACAGGACTGACTCAAGACATTTTGTTATTTGAAGCAGAGAAGGTGGATTCCTCCTCCATAATCTGGCTATGATGCAGCTGTTTAAAGAGGCAAAGCCAGATTGTTACCGGATGATACAGAGACTGGTTTGGGTTTTATGAGCTGTAGAGATGGCTGTGAAACAGAGTATGTCACCCTGCCCACCGCTGTGCTACAAGGGGTAGAGAGCTGGATTCTGCTTAGACTCAGCTACATATCCCTTCTCTGACACAGTTTGCTGGGGGATCTCAGCCCATCACTCTTCTAATCGCATATTCCATTCTCAGCTGCTTTAAGGTATAACGCCATGAAAACATAAGAAATAAAATGGGTTTAATTGTAGGACTGAAAAGAGAAATTGTGTTTCTTTTCCCTCTGATGCTTAGGCTGGATTTCCACCAGGAGTTGTGAATATTGTTCCAGGATATGGACCTACTGCTGGAGCAGCCATTTCCAATCATATGGATGTAGATAAAGTGGCCTTCACAGGCTCCACTGAGGTATTTCACTAACTGCAAAGAATTGTAACTAGAAGGTCTCTCAGTAACCTAAGTCTGACAAGCGATTACCACCCAGCTTGTTTTGAGAAACTATGTTATTTCTTTCTGACCTTCAGTTTGCTAACCACTGTCAGTTGAATGATTTCTTGGGGCTTATAGGCACCACATATAACACAGTTTGAAAGGAAGGAACAGCTTTTCAAGCAAAAGAAGATAAAATTGCATGCTGATTAACTGTATTTTTAAACTGAATATGCAATTCTGTGCATATTCTATTTTTTTCCAGAATGGGGGCAGGGAACAGAGAAAGAGACAGAAAAGCAGGTTCATTTCCTTAGTAAAATACAAATGTCAAACAAAGTTAAGAACAATACATAAATAGGTTATTCAGTATTTACCTTATTGAGGTGGTGCAGAGATACAACCCAGAAAAATTACTGGATGTAATATCAAAAGTACAATTTAATTGTACTTTTTCAAAAATAGATAGAACATCTACTATATAAAAGTCAAAGTTTGTGAGTGATCTTGGCTGTTTGTCTGCATCAGGCAGGCAAAGACCTCATATGATTGCCTGTGTGAGGCAAAGAGCTCATGTGAATGGCTGACGGTGAAGATTCTATGGAATCCGGGGGTTGGCAGTTCAGGGAGGGACCTTTAGAATTCTCAGCCAGAAAGCTCAGGCTGGTTGCTATGGAGATGAGGCCGAGTAGCAAGAAGGAAGCCAGTGTATTACCTCAGGAAACCAACCTCTGTATTTTAATAACTTTGAATACAGATTGGATTAGGGAATATGGGGAAAAGTTACACATACTGGACAAGACAGATTGGGAAATTAGAGACACAGGATTTCAAATCTGTGTATTTCAACTGCATCTAATGATTGGCTGTGTGAAGCTAGAAGACTTCATATGGTTGGCTGGCTGTGAAGATTCTATGGAATCATGGGATTGGCAGTTCTTGGAGGGGCCTTTAAAATTCTAAGGCAGAGAGCTCTGAGTAGACTGGTTGCTATGGAGATGAGGCCTAGCAGCAAGTTCCCTCACAAACCCAAACTCTGTATGTCAACAACTCTGAATACAGAATGGATTGGGGAATACAGGGAAAAGTTACAGGTACTGGACAAAACAGTTTGGGAAATGAGAGACACTGGAGCTCAAATCTGTGTATTTCAACCGCATCTAACTCCTAAGGTAAAGTAAGGTAATTCCTAAGGTATTTCTAACAAGTGTTACCTATGAGAAAATAAAATCCCAGGCAACGTTGGGTAAATATGCTAGTATAACATAAAAACAAATAACATAAATAGCCTATTTGTACAAGTGACAGAAAAGTGGCTGTGCTAGCAAGAGGATTCTTGGAATTATAGTAAAAAAAAATAGCTTTGCCAAGCTGTCTCTTTGAGGCTGGAATATTCGATTACAATATGTACTTGTTTGAAGTGAAAATATTGGATTTATATTCTCTTTCAGGTTGGAAAGCTGATCAAAGAAGCTGCTGGAAAGAGCAATTTGAAGAGGGTCACGCTGGAACTTGGAGGGAAAAGTCCCAATATCATCTTTGCTGATGCCGATTGTGAGTTGCATATTTCTCTTGGATTTACTTTGTTTAAAGCCTTCACGCTAAAGAGTTTTCCTAATGTAATCTGCAGGAGGTAACTGAAAGTAACTAGTGTCAAATAACTAATTACTTTCCCAATAGCTAAGACATAAGTCACATAATAATTGCAAATGAATGTGGGATAACTTCACTCTTGTTTGCAGTACAGCTATACCTTTTCAGTTGCTTAAATAGTTCTGATAGAGTGACCTTAAGAAATGATGGAAGAGGAATGTTGCATGGAAGATATTAAATAGATAGACAAGTAGGTGGATAGATAGATCATTTCTTGGAATTGTAACTATAATGAATTACTTTTTAGAGGCAGATTTCCAAGTTCTGGTATGTAAGCAAGGATAATTTCTTACAACCACAGACTTCTTTCCCCTAAAACATGCAGTTATGTAATAGACAGTGTGGTATCATGACTAAAGGTGTAATTCTCTTTCTTTTTCTTTCTCTTTTTCATTTTTAAAACAAATTTGTTCAATATCTCCACTCTTTTCTCTTTACAGTGGAAAGTGCTGTTGAATGTGCACACACAGGCTTGTTCTTTCATCAGGGGCAGTGTTGCATAGCTGGATCTAGGATTTTTGTGGAAGAGCCAATATATGATGAATTTGTACGTAGGAGTGTGGAAAGAGCTAAGAAAATTGTCCTTGGAAATCCCCTGAAAGCCGGAGTAACTCAAGGTCCTCAGGTAAGTTTCAAGAGTAATACTTTGTGCCAGGATTTTCAAAATCATAGGTAGACTTCATAGCTAGACTGCCTAGGAACTGGGCTGGAGCCATTATTCTTCACACCACTAGAGAGTATTTGGGAAGTCCAAGCTTTTCTTGAATCAAGGTAGACTTTGAAACCAGGAAAAGCACCTGGACCAGATGGCTATATAAGTTTATGTTATAAAACCTTCCAAGACCAGTTAACAGGGCCACTTCAAAGGGTAATTGATGAAGAAATAATAGAAAATAAAAAACAATAATGGGGAGAAATGAATATCACTCTTATCCTGAAGGAAGGTAAAGATCCAACAGAAATAAAGACAAATTATAGATCTATTTCCCTTTCAAATGTTGATTATAAATTTTTTGCTTCGATCCTGGCAGAAGGACTGGAGAAGATTCTTCAAGACTGGATTAATAGAGATCAAAACAGCTTCTTACCAAGAAGATTTCTAAAAGATAATACTACAACAATTCTAAACATAATTGAATATTTTAATATACATATCGAGAAAAAATTAGGTTTGATATTATTGGATGCTGAGAAAGCATTTGATAATGTCAATTGGTTATTTATAATGAAAAGAATGAAAAAAATGAATTTGGGGATAAATATTTACACTGGATGAAGTCAATTTATAGAAATCAACCAGCTGAAAAAGAGCAGCTCAATTGTTAACTTATACAGGGAGAAGACATGGATGTCCCTTTTTCCTCTTCTTTTTATTATAACCCTAGAAATATTAAATAGAACGATCAGACAAGATGAACAAATTCAAGGTGTCAAAATTAAATCTCAAGTTTGTAAACTTAGGGCCTTCGCAGATGATCTTATATTGATACTTGAAGATCCTATTAATAGAATTGAAAAATTGATACAAATATTATATCATTTTGGGGCAGAATTGGGATTCATAATAAATCAGGAAAAGACATGTATGATTGTAAAAAAATAACAAAAAAAGAAAAGCGGGAATTAACTGTAGAGTTTTACAATAACAAAAAAGTGAGGTACTGTTGTGTTAACATAACTAAAAATAATTCTGAATTATTTGATAACAATTATAAAAAGGCCTGGTGAGAGATAAAAGAAGATTTGAAGAAATGGGATAAACCGGGTTTATCATTAATGGGAAGGATAATGGCAGTTAAAATGACAGTCCTACCAAAAATGAAATTTTTATTCCAGAATCTTCTGATAATAATAAATGATATTCCCTTTACAGAATGGCACAAAGACTTAAGTAAATTCATATGGAGGGAGAAGAACCCCAAAATAAAATGGAAAATATTGAGAAACAGTAAAGAAAGTGGAGGCATAGGCTTGCCAGACCTAAAATTATATCACCATGTAATTACCTAGACTGGATTATCAAGTGGCTAACGTTAAGAGATACAAGATGTTACAATTAGGAGGCCCTAACATATCCTCAGGTTAGCATGTATACCTTTGATACAAACCAAGGCAAAAGTAATTAAGGAATTTTTAACACATCAGATAAGAGGGTATAGTTAAAATATAAGAGCGTATAGGTAAAATATAAAAGAAAGATTTATACAAAAATACCGATATGGGTTTCAGTACATGAGACATTTTATAAGAGAGAAATGCCTAAAACAAATAAATGGATATTATATAAAGATATACTAAACATTGAAGAGTGACAAGTAGAAATAAAATGGAGAAAGGAACTACAAGAGCAAGGATTTGATACCCATTGACTGTTGCATTGAGAATTAGCTGAACGATACAAAATTGACATAAAAACAGAAGAAATAGAATCAGGAGAGAATGAATTGATAACTTGTTGAAAACTGAACATCAAGTCAGAAAATTTATTAGAAATGGAACAAGAAGTGGTAAAAGAGAATATGATAAAATCTGTGCAAGATATTGCTCACCCTATTTTCCTCGAACAATGGGAGAAGACTTGGAAAGAAACATTTGAATTGCTAAAAGCTGTCAACATGAGAGAGAACTTTTATAAAACGTTATATCAGTAGCCTTTAACTCCATTACAACTTGCAAAGATAACTAGGAATACCAAGGATACCAGTTGGAAATACAAACAAAAGGAGACTTTCCTCCACATATGGCGGAATTGTAGACATGCCAAGAAATATTGGAGAGAAGTTCATAGAAGAGTTTTGGAAACTTTTAAACTAAATATTCCAATGTCACCAGAATTATGTTTACTGAATATGATTAATGATTCATTACAGTTAAGTAAAATGCAGAAAGAGATATTGTTGTACATGATCACAGCAGCAAGATTGGCATTTGCCCAAGTGTGGAGGCAACCATCAAAGCCAGTGACAGAGGAGTGGCTGATAAAATTATTTGACATAGTTGAAATAGATAAGTTGTTAAGATTAATACAGGACAGACCAACAACTCAATTTAGAAATGAGCGGAGTATACTCTTTCCTCTTTGGGAGTTACATTGGGGTAATACAGTAGCTATTAGAATAAAGGTACTGAGTTAAAAACCAGGGGGTAATAATGACTTAAGGGGTGAAGAAAAAGAATAAATAAGCTGACACAGAGGATATATTATTAACCAAAGGCCATATCTGGGCCTAGTCAACTAGTTAATATATGATTCAAGCACAAACTAAGTTAACTATGTAATTGTAAGTTAACTTCGATTGTCAAGCTACACTTGTGAGACATGATAACTAGATTATGCATAATAGGACAGAAGTCCCATGAGGAATCAATTGAAGCTTGGGATAAAGACTTGAGTGTTAACAATGGATCCAAAGAATATTGTACACAATGTCTACAGAAGGTGAATATAGATAAAGAATCAGCCATCATATTGTGGGCTAGAAGTCATTCTTCTTTATAAACTATGAATGAAGTAAAGGTATTACAATTATATTTATTAAGAAGTGGTAGAGAAAAGGAATATAAAAGTATGCTGATTTAATTCTATTGAAAGAACAACTCAATGCCAAGAATAAATATTTTACTTTATAAGGATATTAGGAAAATAGATAATTATGCAAATTTTAATAATATATGATACAGTGTCTAATAATTAAAAGAATGATATAGAAATAAACATAGAGGAGGTAGAAGTATGAATTAAAAATCTTAAAGTCTATAACAGTATGCCCCCAAATTCTGGAACCAGACTAAATTGCAGGGTAATGCAGTTGGATAACTTCTTGGATAATGAGCTGGCATTTCCAGTACTTTTCCTTTGGTGCAGGAAATGCCCCCCCTCTAATCCATGGTTTATTGGCTGACTCTTGTTAATAACTCTGTATAACTACAGTCTTAACGTCAGTTCCTAAGTTCTGAAGTCAGTGTGATTTCTCCTGAATAGTTGGTCTGAGAATGGCATCTGTGCTGGAAGTGAAGCTGGACTTCAAAAGGTAACCCACTGAGTAAAACCAATTGTGAAGTGAAGGATAGTTTAAGAAAACCTTTCTTTGGTCCATAAGCATACTGGGAACTTTACAGAGCAGTCCTTTCTTCTTCTTTTTGTTCTTCTCTGCTTAAATTCCTAATTACTGGACTTCATGAGAAAGGCTGGCAAAAATCCAGCATCTCAATGGCAAGTTCTTATTTCATCTTTGGCTGGTGAAGCATTTGTTTCTACTTTGTTAATCTCGAAGCTAAACAAGTGGTAAGGGAGTGACACAATGTTTCTTTTTAGATTGATAAAGAGCAGTATGATAAAATACTGGGACTGATTGAGAGTGGGAAAAAAGAAGGAGCCAAACTGGAATGCGGAGGAGGCCCCTGGGGAGACAAAGGCTTCTTCATCCAGCCCACAGTCTTCTCCGATGTTAAAGATAACATGCGCATTGCCAAAGAGGAGGTAAGCGAAATCAGGACATTCTGCTTTTTGACACTGTGTTCTACACAACAGCACTATGTGCAATGTGCATTTTTTAATAACTATATGAGTAGAGTGGATTTTACAAAGCAATACTTTCTTCTCTTGGTCTAAACTGTTTTAACAATCAAGAGTTTCTGAAATGTGGTGGAACTAAAGAGGATGTGTCAGCAGCCTAATGGTGCAGGTTTTCTGCAGTCATTATCATTATTCATATATCCATAAGAGGTGCACTTGTAGAGTTCCTAGGGCTGGCATCAGTAGTGTAACCATTGGGGGGGGGGAGATGAGGACGTTGTACTTCTAATTAAAAATTCTGCTGCCCCAAAGAAATGTTCCTTTCCTGGCACTGGAAACACATTGAAAACTATTTGTAGCTTGGACTTTCAGATTTGCTGTGTTATTGTTGTTGTTATCTTTATTTATATCCTCCTTTTTTCTTCAAAAGGACTCAAAGTGGCTTCCAATACTTTAAAAAAAGAAAACCCAGTTAAAAAAACCATGACATACAAAAATTAAAAAAAAATAAGCAGTAATAATTAAAACAAAGGTAAAATACATATTAAAACAACTAACAAATCGCACTTGGCAAAGAAAACGCCCTGTTCTGTTGCTTACCGGATTGGCGTGCTCCCTCGGAGGATCCAGGCTGATCCGGAGCAGTGTGTGGTCATGCTACACATTGCTCCAGGGACAAAAACGGCGGCTTCTGGTTGGTGGAGGCTCTCCAACAACCAGTGAAGCTCGCCAGCCTAAAGCCCGCCCCCAGAAGATCTGCAGGCTTGCGCTGGTGCGAGCCTGCAAATCTATACCGGAGTGCAGCCATGAAGTGGGGCGCGCCACGCTGTTGAAAGACCTGTTTTAAGCTGTCTTTCAATAGCACGGCGAGCGACCACTTCTGGTCATTCCGGGGCAGGCGGAAGTCCAAAACTACAGAAAGTAGTCTGGACCCAGTCCGCCCCCAAGTGCAAACATCCTTGCTGGAGGACACTCTGCCCCGTTGCAAAAACAAAGTGCGGAAAAGGTCACAATTAAAAACAACCAGCACCTTTCTTCAGCCAAGCAATGATCACATATTAAATGCCATCTGAAATAAAAATGTCTCTCATTGTCTCTGGAAAAAAGACAGGGAGAGTGTCAGTCTGACCTCACCAGGAAGGACATTCCAGAACCTGGGAACAGCCACTGAGAAGGCTCTCGCACCCACCAAATGCACCTGTGAAGATGGTGGGACAGAAAAAAAGGGTCTCTCCATCAGATTTCAAAGTATGGGCTGGTTTGTAGGGGGAAAAATAGTCCTTCAAATAACCTGGACCTGAACCATGTAGGACTTTAAAGGTCATCACCAGCACTTTGAATTGTGCCTAGAAACAGACTGGCAGCCAATGCAGCTGTTGCAGCAGGACAGTTGTGTGATCCTTGTAGCTAGCTCAAATTAACAATGTGGCTGCAGCTCTTTGGACCAATTGAAGTTTCTGAACACTCTTCAGTGGCAGCCTCACATATAGTCTGTTACAATAATCCACCGAGGATGTAACCAAGACATGTGTTACCATCACCAGGTCTGATGTCTGAAGGAACATGCACAGCTGGCACACAAGCCTTAACTTAATGCGCTCTTGGCTAGTGCTGAAACCTGGGCTTCCCGGCTCAGAGTTGAATCCAGGAACACCCCCAGACTGCAGACCTGCATCTTCAGGGCGAGTGTAAACCCATCTAGCACAGGCTAAATCCCTACTCCCTGATCTGCCTTTCAACTGACCGGGAGCATGCCTGTCTGGTCTGGATGAAATTTCAAGTTGTTTGCTATCATCCAGTCCATTACTGATGTCAGGCACTGGTTTAGGACCAAAACAGCTTCCATTGGCTTATGGTTGGAAGGAGTAATAAAGTTGGGTGTCATCCACATACTGATGGAACCAAATTCCAAAACTCTAGACAACATCTCCCAGCAGTTCCATGTTGATGTTAAATAGTGTGGGGACAAAACTGAACCCTGAGAGATCCCACAGGCCAAGGGGCAAGAAGTCGAATAGGAGTCCCCAGCACTACCTTTTGAGTTCGGCCCTCCAGGAAGGAACAGAGCCATGGTAAAACAGTGCCCCAAGTCCCATTCCTGCAAGGCAATCCAGAAGGAAACCATGGTCAATGGTTCAAAAGCCACTGAGAGGTCCAGTAGAATCAACAGGGAGACACTCCTCCTGTCTAGTTCCTTGTGTAGGTCATCCACCAAAGGTGACCAAAGCTGTATTAGTTCCATAGCAAGGCCTGAAACCAGATTGAAACAGATCTAGATCATCTGTTTCACCCAGAAACCCCTGGAGTTGGGTGGCTACCACACATTCTAGAGCTTTACCCCAAAATAGACTGGCCAATAAATATCCAAAATTGTGAGATTAAGGGCCTCCTTGAGGCATGCTGTTTTAAGAAGGGATTAACCACACCCTCTACCCACTCCTTTAGTCTCCCTCTAACTTTTTTAATAAGTCAGGAAGTCCAAGGATCTAGAGCACATGTGGTGGCCCTCATGTCTCCAAGAATCCCGTCCACATCCTCAGACTGTACAAATTGAAAAGTATCCATTATCAGAGGGCAAAGTTCCATCCACAGGATCTGAATCAATCATAGCATCCAAGTCGGAGCAAATCCAAGCGATTTTATCTGCAAAGTATCAGGCAAATTGTTCACAGCAGGCTGTCAAGTACTCTGGATTTCCCTCTCTTGGGCCTGTGTTTAAAAGACCCCTGACCACTCAAAACAGCTCTGTTGACTGGCTTCCGGCAAGTGCAAAAGTGACATAAAAGAACTTTGCTTTTGTTCCCTCTATTGCCACAGAGTAGACTTTTAGTCTGTTTTTGATTGGATGCATTCCAATGACCCTTCTGCAGCTTACCTTCTCACGCTGCTGGAGTGTGGGCCTTGCGTGAAAAGCCTGGGCAGACAGGCTCTCGCAAGCCTCCTGCTTTCCTGCTGCTTGGGCTCCGCAGCTCCTTCCTGCTTGCGCGAGAGCCCTGCCTGTGCCCGCCCCTTCCTTCTGTAGTGCAGCCTGGAAGTTATAGGCTGCACTGAGGAGAGGACGTGCGACAGGCCTGGCTCCAGAGGCTTCACGCTACAGGTGAGTGCAGCCCAGGCCCGTGAGCCTTGTGCAAGCACGGCTTATTTTTGGCTAAAAGCCGAAAATAAGAAAATGTGTATTTGCTGCGCTTGCAGGCCTTGAGTGTGGCAGAAATGGGAGTGCATCATGCAGACCACTCCTGACATTTGCGCGATGCTCAAGGGGCTCTTTCACTTGTACACTGCCATACAAAAAGGGCCCAAGTTTTCCACCAACATTGTTCTAGTAACCTTTTCACATGTTTCATCACCACCACCTCCATGGAAAACCAGGAGGACAGTTTGGCTCCACTCTGTGAGAGGAGACCTCAGAGTTGATCATGTCCACTGCCCTGGCCATTTCTGTATTCCGGAGATCAGCCAGGATTTTAACAGGACCACCTGCCAGGACAGCAGGAAATTCCCCAAGAGCTATCAGGAATCTACATAGATCCATAAGCCTCCTGGGCAGACCATCTAAATGGGTTCCCCACCCCTGCAGAGACTCTGAATCCCAGACAGTCTAAACCCTACTAGGTAGTGATCTGTCCATGACAACGAAACTATAGATAGTGCCGCTACTCTCAGATCACATTCACCCCACCCACCAGAGAAAACAAGGTCTAGAATGTGCCCAGCAGCATGAGTGGGGCCAGATACCACTTGGGATAGACCCATAGTTGTCATGGCAGACATGAGGTCCTGAGCTGCCCCTGACAGTGTGGTTTCAGCACAGATACTGAAATCCCCCAGTACTACAAGCTGGGAAGATTCCAACACCAGTCCCAAAATCACACCAGCTAGATCAGAAGGGAAACTGTTGTGTAGGAGGGTGGACAGTAGACCAACAGAATCTCTCATCTGTTCTGGCCCCAGCTTCAGGTAAACACACTCAAACCCAAAAAAGGTTTCCTGGGGGAAGAGATTCATCAGCTCTCAGGTGGGCCACAAAAACAGCTTTACATGTTGCATTAAGTCTCACCCCAATATTAGGCTTCCATTTTGTTGTTCTTCAAACTGATTTTTAGCCCACAAATTCTTCTTTGTTCTGGTCCGAAACAGATATTTGGACCAGTCCAGCAGATTATGAAATTCAAAACTATAGATGAAGTCATCAAAAGAGCAAACAACACTCACTATGGCCTAGGAGCTGCCGTGTTTACCAAAGATATTGACAAAGCTCTGACAGTTACATCTGCTCTGCAGTCTGGAACAGTCTGGTAAGTATCCTTGGTGATACTCTTAATGTTTTATGTATCATAAAATCACTTGGTAATAATAATAGCATTTACAGTATTCATATCAAGTACCACAGGATTGCTAACCTGTGTGCCTATACACTTCACAAATGCTAGAGGCAAAAAAATGAGAAACATCCTGTTGGATCTAGAGTTTGATTCTAACAGCAGTAGCATTTCTTGGGCAGAGTTCTACCCGGTAATATACCAGTGCTGGAAAAAGGCAGATGAGCTTCCCTGGAGGAGAGAATTCCTTACTTTTGGTGCCACTGCTAATAAGGCCCTGTATCATTTCAGCACCTGTGCAGGCTTTTGAGAAAGTCCTCAGAACACAGGTAGTTTTATGCAGGAACAGACAGACAGTACTTAAGGAAGCATGGCACAAGTCATTTAGGATTTTTAAGATCAGTACCTGCACTTTACATTGGATATGGTAAAAGAGCAGCAGGCAATGAATTATTGTATAATTAATGTCCTAAACGCCAACTAACACCACCCTAAATCCTAGCCTAGTTTCTAGTTACATTTGAAAAACAAATGCTCACTGAAAGTTGGTAAGAAAAAGGGAAGGGAAATGCAGCCTATCAACCAGAAGCAGGCCCTGAACCTCACTTTTGTGGCCTGTCTCCTGAAGCAACCTGAACCCTCAAACTGGCAGCCCTAAAGTGAACCTATCACATAGGGCTGAGAGTGTATGATACCAGTGAGCTTTTAAACATGGAGTGAGAGAGGGTGCCACAGTGCTTCAATGAATAGATGTCTTGGGCTGGTCCTGGATATGAGCAGCTCATTCATCTCTGTAAAAGGTGGTAGCTGATGGACCAGTCTAAATTATTGCATGTCAAAATTAAAGATGTGTATTACACAGGGAATCCTTAACTCAGCCAGTAATTAAATCAAAGTCTAAAAGCTTATTGTCTTTATTAATAACTGAACAATATACTATTCCCTTTCTGGGCAGCAGGGTACTTCTGTATTTTTTAGAAAATGGGTTGCATAATTTGACAGGTGCTGCCATTTGTTGACAGACAGAACAATTTTGTAGCAGTGTGGAAGATACTGTATTTGCTGGCACATAAGACTCACTTTTTTCCTCCAAAAATACTGTTTGAAAATGGGGTGTGTCTTATATGCTAGTATGTCTTATCCTTGTATTTGCCATCGGATAAATAGAGTGCATCTTATATGCTGGCAAATACAGTATACAGCCCTTAAGTTTCTTCAATAACTTAAGAGATGTTGTGGAACAAATAAGAGTTTTTTTCTGTTAAAGTCCCACTGATGCCTGGTAGTTCCCATACAAGTGGGATGATTAATCTAGTCTCATTTTGGGTTATCTTTAAAGAAATATCTAGGGTGCTGAATTTGTTTGGAAATATGGTTCAGCATCTTGGATAATTCCTTCAAAGTCTGGAATAAAACCTGGAGATGAATTTCTGACCTACTGACATAGGAACTGCCAGATGACACAGCACAGTATCAATTTTTGTCAAGAAGCTCAGCTATAAATCCTGTCCATAAGTAAGTTATCATCACTTTCTCTCTTTTCACTTCAGGGTTAACTGCTATGGTGTCGTGTCTTGTCAATCTCCTTTTGGAGGGTTCAAAATGTCAGGAAATGGCCGTGAGATGTAAGTAATGCTAGTGGGAGTTTCTTTCAGATCTTGATGCTGGATTTTCACCTATATGAAACGCATGGGAATTTTAAAAGCAAGGACTTACTGTCACTGTTAGAAGAAAAATATCACTACAAAATGCCAGTTTTTCACGTTACTTTGTTTTCATGCTCCAGTTCTAGAATTAGGCTATCTTATTTGGCTGATCAGAAACATGTGTAACCATAGAAAGTAAATACAAGGAAATTTTACTACTATGTACTAACTGGTAACAATAATTCATCATATAATGTTGTTTCCATTGAACAGTGGAACAGGGACTACAACGCTGGCACTGATGGAGATACTTCAGTAAAATATTTCCTGCTTTGGAGAAACAGCCAGCCACACTGTAAAAACATCCCAAAGAACTCAGCAACTAGTTTTGCATGTCTGAGGGGAGAAACTCATATTTTTTCAACATGCTCTTTAGGAGTGGTAGAAGACTGTCCAATTCCCAGTATTGAATCAAGAATCATCTGCCAGTTTGGTCAGGTTCTATCTTTGGAATGGAACAGGACACCATCTTTTCCTTTGCTTCAGGCAGTTTTCAGTGTCTCTCAACTAGTCAATACCCTCTGAAAGCCTCGTACATATAAATGGAAGTTTGTACTTTTCAAAAGTAGCTCCAGTCCCTGAGCATCACAAAACTCAATACTGTTATGAGAGGTAATCTTACTGTTTCTTTTTTTTTAAGGGGAGAGTATGGCCTTCATGAATATACAGAAATCAAGACTGTTACAATCAAAATTCCACAGAAGAATTCATAATCTCACTACAGGGGAACGGACTTGACATTCAATAACTAAGCAACGTTGGAATTGTGGAATTGTGGAAGCCTGCAACACTGCAAAACATTTTGCAGTTCATGTTTCATTTAAATCTTTTTTTTTTCTTTCTATCTACATAAACAAATGCTTTTAATCACTATTAACAGTCATTTTTAGAAGCACTTTAATCTGTTCTGGTGAGAAAAGGAAATCTCAAAACCAGAATCAAATAAAGAAATTTTGAATTTTATTGGAAAAAGAAGTAATTTTTTTCTTGGTTCAACTATATCAGTAGTTCTGTGGAAAACAATTGAATACATAATATTTACAGAATTTGGATTAGTGTGCTGTTTATAGCATTGTTAGCTGTCTTTTTTAAGAGGTTGGCAAAAGCAATTACATGTGTATCAGAGAGATACTTCACACAACCATGTAGTTGCTGGGATAATTCATCCCACCAGCACAAAGTAAACATTGTTCCTAAGCTCAGAAGGAAGAGGTAAGTCTGAGATCTTTGCTAAACTAGAAGTCCCAGTGCTCTGATTCTGCAAGCTCTAGCTCTATTACTGGGATCCTGGCCATCTGAGCAAAGGGGAGAGGAATTACAAAGTTGCAATGAAGAACAGATTACTTCCAAAGTTCATAGATAGGCATGAATTGTATGTGGGCCATCAGATGAGCTATTTCCAGCCATTTTTTCAGCTTCTGCAATTTGAAGATTTGGACAAGATAACTGAAAACGTTAAGATCTGCCAAGTATACTCTTTCCCATCAGGACTATTGAGAAGAGGCTGAAAGATTGCGTAGCAGTTGATACCAGTGTTAAAATCCCCCAGATTGTAAACCAAATAATCATTTTATGTCCCACCTTTTGAACAAAAATGGAATTCAAGGCTTACAGAATAATAAAATGTACTAGGAAAACCACATAGGAGGCAGAATGGAGACCCAGTGAAGCATAGTGCTTTGCGTGTTGGACTTTGATTCTGGAGACCAGGATTCACAGCCCCATTCAGCCCCTGAAACCCATTGGATAACCTTAGGCAATTCATTCTTTCTCAGGCCCTTTTCACACGGGGTAATTAAAACGGGGCAGGGCGACCTCTAACGAGGGTCTTCTACACCTTGGAGAGCACTGGGTCGTATATAATTTTCAAGTTCCACACCTCAATCCGTGCAGAGATGCCGCCAACTTGCAGTCGCGTGTGCTTTTCAAAAACCGGAAAAAATGTGGGTTTTTTTCCCCCCAAACCGCGCTATCGAGTTTGTGCTCGGTGGTGTAGAAGCGAAGATACACGCTGATTCGCCCATGAGATCAATGGAGGGCAGGCTGTGGGCGTGAACAGCTTCAGCGGTTGGTCCCGCCCCACAAGGAACAGGACTGCGCCATTTTTTAATCCTTGGGAAGCGGTTAAGAGCTACAGCAGGAAAAAAGGGAAAAAAATTGCAGGTACGTAGTTTGGATTAAAATGATTTTTTTTTTATCTTTATCAGTTTAAAATGAGTTTTGCATGTGGGCATGGAGCTGTTGGTGTTTCTGGAGGCTGGGGATATGCGGTTGGTGGGCTTTTATTTAGGGGGGTTCTGCTGAATGCCTTCTCCTTCCTCTTATCTGAACAAAAGACTGCCTGTTCTCTCCCCTGATCTGATGGCACGCACGTATCCCCCTTGATTATTTTTAAAATAGCCTCCATGTGTTGGCTGGCATGCTGAATGGGACCCACAATATTTTCCCTTCCCTTTACCCCTCCTGAAAAATCAACTCCTTCCTCATATAAAGGGCATATTGCTCCTTCAAAAACAATTTCAGCATGACCTTCTGCAGGGAGAAATGGGACATGCAGTCTTTCCTGTGGGGTAGGCACTCTAAAATCCATCTCTCTGCCTTGTGAGAGATGGAAAAAGTGGTCTTTTGGGTGGCAGTTATAAAACACTTTTTACCAATCAGTTTTTCATTGCAGTTTTATTTTTTGGGGGGGGGGAGTTTCAAAGTTTATTTAATTTTTTTATTTATTATATTTTTAGGCTGCCTTTCTCCCGGAATTGGAACCCAAGGTCTGGAGAGGCACTCAGTGTCCGCCTCTGCTGCTTATATGCCTCAGACGAAATAGATTTCAACTTGTTTTGAAACTGGAGATTTTTTGGCGGGGGGGGAGCTCAAGGACCTAAAATGCTAATAAAATAAGATTTTAAAAAAACTTATTTTGAAATCGGAGTGCGTTTATTGGTGGGGGGGGAATCC
Source organism: Ctenosaura bakeri (assembly GCA_948474755.1). Taxonomy (NCBI): domain Eukaryota; kingdom Metazoa; phylum Chordata; class Lepidosauria; order Squamata; family Iguanidae; genus Ctenosaura; species Ctenosaura bakeri. Next base: position 72,738 of record CAOLHI010003663.1, on the reverse strand, counting down.
CAAGCTGAAATGCCTCCCCCATAAAAAAAAAATAAGCTAGAGATGGGGAATATAGACCCCTGCAGTTGTCTTTGGACTGCAGCTCCCATCATCCCACATAGGAGTTGCTGGGAATTGTAGTCCCAAGGCTGACAAGCTCTCCCCCTCATCTGACTTCAGACGGCACTTTGGGAGTCAGGGAGGGGGGATTCATATCCTTTCTAACACCTCTATTTTGTTGAATGAAAATCCCCAGCATTCCCCTGCCGGTTGGGAGCGCTGGGTGTTGCAGTACAGCCCCAATCTGGAGGGCTGCGGGTACCCCCGCCCTTACAGGGTTCCCCCTTTTCACCTCCCTGGGCTTCTCCCGCCGGGCTCTGCTGCCGTGGCCGCCTCCACCGCCCCTGGGCGCTCCCTATTGGATGAGCCACGCTGCGCCGGGCACTCCATTGGTTACTGTGCCGCTCCGTCTTTGGAAGACCCGGGAGATGCCACCGCCCTCTTCCCAAAGCATGCCGGGAAGTGTAGTTCTGGGCGGGGCAGGCTTTGAGAGTGCCACGGAGGCATCCAGAGCGGGGGGATGGATGAGTGCCCCTCTGCGGGTGCAGGTGCCCCTCTGGCGGACTGCAGCTCCCGGCAGCCCCAAACCAACTGCATAGGCCATGGAGAAGAATGCTGGGAGCTGCAGTCCAGCATCTGGAGAGAGTGGCATTTGGTCACCCCTGGACTGAATCCCGGTGGGGACGGAGGGTGGGTAGGTGGAACAGCCTCTGTTGCAAGTGACCCAACCGCTTCCCTCCCCAGCTAAAATGAAGGCATACGTCTCCAGCACTCAAACCCCTGTATTCACAGTATCTTTTGGAGCAATGGGACCCTGGCAACGTTGGTCATCCCCTCTTCTTCCATTGCAAAACAGGCACAAAACAGCAGAAAGAGGAGCTGAGAAAAAACACTCAAGCACAAAAGTGATCTCTCCACAGAGGCTTCAAAGGAAGGGGGGCGGAGGGACCTGGGTGGGAGGACCTAGGTGAGAGGACCTAGGTGGCTGTGTGTGCGTGCACACGTGCGTAATGACGCACGGAACCATTTTTTTAAAAAACCAGCCAAGCACAGGCGAAGGGGGCTAGGTAAGAAGACTAACGGGTGTGGCCATGAGAAGATAGTGTGGATTTCTGGACACATGCTAGCCCAGTTCATGCTAGCAGCGTATGGAACTTCATAATACAAAATACGTGGTAGCGCTGATACAGAAAAAAATGGCCGGAAACATCGCAGTGCAATTTCCTCGCCTCATGTGAAAAGGGCCTCAGCCTCAGAGGAAGGCAAAGACAAAATACTCACTGAACAAATCTTGCCACAAACTTTAAGGAAAAGTTTGTCTCGTGGTCATCATATGTCAGAAACAACTTGAGGGCATGCAATTACAACAGTGGCGGCGGTGGCGGCAGCAACAACAACAACAGTTGGGATGAGCAATTGGATTCAAGCCATTATGAAGTAGATCTACATAAATTAGAACCCATTGGTAGCCTTTATGAAAAGAGAAATAAATTGGTGCTGGTACTCATGTTGAAGTTTTGAAATAGCACTGAAATAGTTTCAATGTCTTCAGTTGATATTCAAAAAGCCAGTAAGGATTGCAGCAAGTGGATGTCTCTCAAGAGAGCATGTTAAGGGCCACTGCAGAAAAGGCTTGCTCATGAATAACCAGGCAGAAGTCTTAACATGGGATGTCACTTGGAGGAAGGGCTCAGATGATAATCTCAGGGCCCAAATAGAGTGCAATCCCTTTTACATTGCCCAGACCCCACCTCAAGGGTATTTGTTGAAATAGGATCCTCTTCCACCAATCAGAAGGGCCAGGATCACATACATCAGAATTCTACACAAGCCCTACTGGGGTCTTAACTCCCAGGAAGGCATCTACAGTGTAGGGAGGAATCATGCAGTCCTCCAGATATTATTGGATTGTAACTTCCAGCACACCACCCAGTACAACCAATGGAGAGGAATGCTGCAGTCTAATAACTTCTGGAGGGCCACACAGTTCCCACTCCGATCTATAGGACTGCAGCAATCTCAATTTAACTGTCAAGCAAGCAAACAAAAACAGAAAGGGAGTGGGGAGAACTGTCCCATTGTTGGTGTATAGGATTGCAAAAATATCCATTTAAATCTCAGGCTTGAACTTTCTCCACATCTGAATTCTAGCTGCCAGCTGGTTTATCTTTAATATCCCTAATGAGATGAACAAACTTGTTGAAATTTATTCACAAAAGTAAATGGCTTATCTGTTTGTCAAAAGCCTTTTAAACTGCAATATCGACTGTGTTGACATTTGTCACTCCCATCCAATCCTACAGTCACATGCCTTTTGTATGCATTTCTGCATAAATGCAGTTTGTTGATAAGAATAAAGCAATCGTTGTGCTTCGTAAATGGCTTAGGTGGATGCAGGAATAGATAGGGAGAAATGATAAGGACACTCATATTCTTGGTGATATTTGGCCTTGATCATTCTCTCCATATGCAAATGTGAGGTGCTGCTTGGATAGGAGTGGGCAAAGTCTGGCTTTACAAGGCTGTTTTATGCCTCCCAACTCCCTTGGGTCATCTTTTTTCAACTAAAAAGCCTGAATTACCTCTCCTAAATGTCTTCTAAGCAGAACACAGCACTTTCCTGCACTAACATATTTTAAAAAAAACATTTTTCAAAACTACCCAAGTTTGAATTTGTTTTTGTGGGGTATGTATTGCACTTTGGGAAGACCATACGGCCCATGAGGATCCCAGGGCAGAATACATTTCCCCAGACCTGGCAAAATTTCCCTTCCATGTCCCAGGACTTGCAACATGGCAATTGTTTTTGCTGTGTTCCTTCAAGTCATTTCTGACTTATGGTAACCCTGAGGTGAACATTTTAGGGGAATTCATGGGGTTGGCAGTGTGTGATGCACCCAAGGTCACCCAGTGCATTTCCATGGCCAAGCAGGAATTGAATCCCAGTCTCTGGAATTGTAGTCCAGCTCTCAAGCCACTACTCCATGCTCGTTCTCAGTGTGACAATGGCCAAGCGAAAACGCTTTTCACCAGGTTCAAAGGCAGCCACATTTTTCCCTAGACAGAAAGAGAGGGGGAACAGGGAAGATAGGTTCTGACTCCTAAATTTAATAAATAGTAAACCAACGGAGTTAGGAAATAAGTACATATATGTATATAAGAACTCAATTCCAGAAAATGTGCAGTCAATGGTCCACTATTTTAGGTATGAATTATATATGAATTCTATATGGAACATTGACCTTTTCTGTAGATTTCCTGGTAACTGACTTTTTAAATTGATTTATAACACTTAACACACACAAACACACACACACACACACACACACACACACACACTTATTCATTTTTTAACTGAGTCAGTTTGTTTTTTATTTCTCAAACATAAAACTTTGCTTCTTTATCGGTGTGGGAATTGTGAAGTCCAATTTCCATCAGCCCTAGCTAACAATCCCAATCGTGAAGAATGCTGGAAGTTGCATTCAACACCATCTGGAGGCTTACAGTATTCCCACATTTGCTCTGGATGGTCCAGGTCAGTCTTGCTGTGTGATTCACCAAAAGAAGCACAACCACAGTGATTTGAAGTGTTTTCAATCCTGGTGTTCAACTCTGGTCCATAAAGTACCACAAGGCATGCATTATTTCCAACTGATTAGATGTGCCAGCTTTTTCACTTTGGGATGTTGACAACAGGACTTTCAGCCTAGCAGCAGGAAATAAAGCAAAGTGAAGTTGTCTTCATGATTTTATCAGCATGGCAGGGCATTAGCTTGCTGTCATGCTACAGTGACACATGCCTTGAGAACATCCCATTTTGATTACTGTAATAAACTTTAGATGGGGCTACCTTTAGCAGCTGTTTGGAAACTTCAGCCAGTCTAAAATTCTGTGGCCAGGCTGCAGATTTAGGCTGGTTACAGTGATCACAAAATTCACTCATGAAGTAGTTTCGCTGGCAAGAAGTCTGTTTCCGGGCAGAATTCAGAGTGCTGGTTATGACCTTTAAAGCCCTGAGCTTTCTAAGAGACCTTATCCCCCATACGAGTCAGCCCAGGTTTTAAGATCTTTGGGAGAGGGCCTCCTCACATCCCTACCATCATCACAGGCTCATTTGGAGGGGGCCCTGGAGAGAGTCTTCTTAGCAGTTGCTACTAGACAGTGGAACTCCCTTTTATGGAGGTCTGGTTAGTCTTCTCCCTGCTTTCTTTCAGCCCTACATTAAGATTTATTTAAGCAGGCCTTTGATTAATTAGTTTTACTGTAATCATGTGGTGGAATACAGTTGATAATCATGTTGGGATTTTTTTATCCTGGATGTTTTAAATTGTATTTTACATTTATTTTAAGCTGTTTCTTAACTATTTCATAGCATTGTTTAATTGTTCTTTATCTTTTGTAATGTAAAAGTTGGCTAAGGCCCTTTCCGCACAAGGAAATTAAGATGGGCCAATGCATCCTGTCTCAGAGGTCGTCTGCACCTTGGATCGGAGTAGGTTTGGACTATTTACCTTAGTTCTGCACCTAAGTCCAATTCAATACACCCTCTAGTGGTCCTCTAGCGCGCTATGTGAAGACCGGAAAAAAGACAGTTATTAAATTTTCCGGAGCGCGCCAATTCATTCCTGCTCAGTTGTGCAGATGTGCAGATTCGCACCAATGCGAGCCTGTGATCAGTGGAGGGTGAGCTGTGGTCGTGGTCAGCTTCAGCGGTTGGTCTGGATCCACAAACAACGTGAAGCCACCATTTTGTCAGCCTCACCAGTGTGGATCTAAAGACCTCACACTGCTCGAAATCGCCCTGGAACAAAGAGAGGAGCCCTGCAGAAGGGCTTAAGGGAAAGTCCACGTTGTTTTGAGCCCAGAAGAAGCAGTAAGTAACGGCACTGAGTGATTCCTGGCCTCGTGTGGAAAGGGCCTAAAATGTTACGTTACAAAAGATAAAGAACAAGCAGCTCCATTGGCATGCCATCTGTTCCTGGTGATTTAGTTCTCCTGAGTGTTCTCAGTGTGGCTTTCACTTCCATTTGTAAAATTGGCAGTTCACCTTCATGTAGTTCTTCCTTGAATGAATCTATCAACCTTTCATTTCTTGTATATAGTTCTTCCATGTATTGTTGCAGTGGAGGAGCTTGGAGTGTGTGGAGGGGGGCGAGAGGGGTGTGTGGCTACGACACAAGTGGTGTGGTCACTGTGCGTGAGGGCATGACTGTGGTGCATGGGGTCGTGACCAGGGTGTGCAGGAGGCATGGTTAGAGGCCTGGATGCCCCAAAAACATTGCTGCCTGGGGAGAACCACCCCCGCCCCCCATCCCTACGTGACTGTATTGTTTCCATCATCTTTTTGTTTCTACTTGGTCATGCTGGTCATAGAGCATCCCTACTCTTGGTTTAAATATGCCTTTGATTGTTCAGATTTTGTAGAAGAAATCTTTTGTTCTTCCTTTTTTATTGTCGTCTTCTGTTTCTCTGCATTGATTATTGTAGCAGTCATCCTTGTCCCTGAGCACAAGTTGCTGTACTGCTACGTTCAGGGTTCTGACTCTGTTTCTGTCACCTTTCATTGATGCTTTTGTTCCTCGTCTGTCCTTAACTGTTTGAAGAGTTTCATCTGTCATCCATTGGGGATTCTCTTTCTTTTTGGTTACAGATAGTGCCTTCTTGCATTCCTCACTGACAATGTCCCTGGTTTCAGTCCCGAGGTCTTCCGGCTCCCATTGGATTTAATAGTGCAAATCTGTTTTTCACTTAGCTCACACACTCTAGTCACAACTGGAAATTGGGACATGTGTGGCCAGGCAACATCAGTTTGGTCAAGATGGCACAAAAGTTATTCATGAAGAAGAACACACAAGGTAGGAGAGGCTGTGGCAGTTTGCTTTGGCAAACTGGGAAGGGCAAAGTTCTGCCTCCTCTTCTCCCCATACACCCTGGCTGAGTTAATTGAGGAGATTCTACTGAAGTAAACTAAGGACAAAGAGGGAAAATGGGAGGAGCAGAGAGACACTGGGATGTTTTAAAAGCAACTGAAAAAAAACCCTGAAAAGACATAGAGTTAATTGGGACTTTCCCTGCCAAATCAGGACAGTTGGGGGCTATGGATTTTTTTCAATAGTTCCAAGTTATTCAAGATGCACTCTGTTCTCCCTGCCAAGAAAAGTGGAACCTGTTCAATTTTTGCCAGTCATGCTGATGTTACAAAAACAGAAGTGTCCAGACAGGCACACATGCGTACCAATATCCAAGCTAATCTTTAAAGCTGTGAAATAGTGCCAGGTCTTCTATCAGGCTATCCACACTAATGCTTCAGATGATGAGCTATTCTTACAGATAAAAAGAAAGCATGCCATCACTATGAACACACTTTTGCCCCTGAGCACATAGGCTGCTTCCTTGCTGTCACACAGCCATCGTGGTTCTCTCTCCCTCCCCTCTTTGCTTTGCTGTGCCGCTGATCATCCAATCAGACTCTTGTATGCAGATACACCATAGCTCTGTTCAGATGAAAAAGGGCACAATAGATCCAAGTGCTCAGTCACGGGAAATATTATTGTGCTTGCTGAAAGCCTTCCTTTGCATGCTTTTCAGAAACTCAACCAAACATGTCATCTGCTCCAGCTGTGCCTGCACCCCTCAGTGACCTGGATGTTAAGTATACCAAGGTGAGTGATGGTGGTATCCATTAGCTTCCCAAAAGTGGTGCCGCTCCAGCATTTGACATTCTGGTTTGTTATTGCTGTTGCTCACTGCAGGTTTCATTTGAGCACAGCTGTGCTTTTATTCATCTGTATTATTTCAGTTTGCATGCTAGCTGCTGACAGTGTTCTCTAATCATTTCTTAACCTCTACAGCTTGTAAAATGTTCTCTTTTTCCCCCCAAAGATTCTCAGAATTCCCCAGCCAACATTCTCGTGAGAGTTGCATTCCCCCCAAAACGAAATTGTTCCAGGCTCTTCTTACAGCTCAAGGAAATGTTGTAGAAAAAAATGTTAATCACTCACCTGTGGATTGCTCCTTGGAACAAGTATGGCCCCTGTGGTCTCTTCCAGCGCTATGATTTAATTGTCTATACTGAATGCAACCTAAACTTCCAGTCTTAAATTTACCACAGCAGTGGCCCTGGACAGGTGTGCTTGGGAGCAAGCTCCACTGAAATAAAAGCTGCATCATGAGCTTGTTTAATAAACTCCACTGAATTTAGTGGAATTTATTCTGAAGATACTGTTTTCAGAATTAGGCTGTAAACTGACATTTTTGGTGAGTCACATAAAATGTGGGTGTTCTTTGGGAGTAAGCTCTGCAGAAACTGTAATCTAGATCTATAGCCATATTTTGATGCATGGTTACTAAAAGGAAAAGAAGATTCACATCTGGGACTAGCAAGGAGAAAATGTGATATGTTAATAGTAAATGTAATTCTGTGGTAAAATTACAGCTTATTACAATTTGTTCTTGTGTGCCTTGATGCTGACTATAACTCCCCCAAATCAGTATGATAACTAACCAAGGATTCTGGTAGACTAAATCGTAACTTTTCCACACTTTGCACTAAAACCTTTAGTTGGAAATTTTTAGAAAGCATCAAAATTTATGAAAACTACTAAATACTTTCCTAGCAGATCAGTGCAGTAAAAAAAAATCAGCCACTTTAGAATGAAAAGAAATTAACGATCCCTGCACACTTGCTTAGACTCTAATGAAAACAGACAGGACTTAGGAACGCGTTGTTGTAGGCTCAGTTGTAGGGGTGGGGAAGTCTTTGCCCTTCTTGTTGTTTTGGACTTCAACTCCCAGGAGCTCAAGCCATCATACCAATGACTAGAGGTTGGCAGGAGAAAGACATTTTTAAAATAAAATGAACACAATGTCCATAATCTCCATATCTCTTTGAAAACTAATAAACCTTTATATCCCGCTGAGCACTGTGCCTCCAACACAGCAAGGAAACCACTTGCTGGGAATGATCCTGCTTTATCAAGTGGAAAGGACTTCAGCAAATTCTTTCCATGCTCATGCAGAAACAGAAATATAAGGGGAAACATGAGATACTATCTCACTCTAATTCTTAAATCGGTTTCCCATGTATCCACTCCACCTTCTCGCTTTTTCTTCCTGTTGTTCTTTATGATTCCTCCAAAGTACCTTTGAACATTGACCAGAGGGCTAGCAAACTCATGGCAACTTTGGGAGACTCTCAGGAGATTGAGGAGCAGAGGAAAACAGAATGGTGCAACTGGGAGTCTTATTAGCAAAGACAGAAACAGATATTACAACCTAGCCAGACCTTGGAGAAGAAACACAGAATACAGGGGTGTCGAATTGGGATTACTGCCCTGTGCCTTTAACAGCAACTTGATATTCAAGACACTAACAACTGAGAATGTTTATTTCCGGGCTGTGAAAAAGTTCTCCTGCCAACTGCAGCATGTTGAAGTGTTCTTAAAAGGCAGGACAGGGCAGGCTGAGGCAGACCTCTGTGTGTTTTATCACCCTGTACAGTCAAAGTTAAGCACTGTTAAGAGCAGTTAATTTCAGTGGAGAGGAGGAAGCCTTTGCTTTGCTTCACTCCCACTGAGGTACAAAGCTGTTCATCCTTCATGGCAGGAATGCCCACAAGCTCTTAAAAATAAATCTAGGCAGACAAAACTGGAAAGTCAGTTTCTGAGATGATAAAGCACCAAGAGAATACTAGCATTCAGACATGCATTTACTGTAGAGAGCCAGTGTGCTGTAGTGGTTTGAATGTCGAGCTAAGATTCTGGGAAGCCAGGCTTTGAATCCCTGCTGAACCATTGGCAACCCACTGGGTGACCCTGGCAAGCCACACTCTCTCACCCTCAGGGGATGGCAATGGCAAACCACATATGAGCAAATCTGGACGGGAAAATCCTGTGATAGGTTTGCCTTAGGGTTGCTGTATGTCAGAAATGACTTGCAAGCATAGAAAACAACAACAAATGTCAGTATGAACATGAAGCTCATGATTATCTTTCTTCATATGTCCCCTAAGGCTGCTTTATCTTGATCTGTGGCCTATTCCAACGTTCTGGATGCACCCACCTTAATGTTTGCATTTCTTTGATAAGGGCTGCAGGGTTATGACCTGAAGTTGGTAGTTGGAACCCATTTGACCTGAGTTGCCTTTACTGGAATATTATAGCACTCTATAACATAGATGGACACACACTCACACTCAGTTCATTCCAAGTTGACAACTTGTATGTTTCATGAGATTCAATGAATTCAGTTAAAAAGATATACATACATTGCCAATGGTGGCATTGTGGGTAAAGAAAAGGGGAAGTAGCTTGCATATCATATTCACTGGATAGCTAAGCCTGAAATTCTACATCTGCTTGTCTGGGGAAAAGGTTCATGAAATTCTGTGGGACTTGCTTCTGAGTAAATATGCAGAAGGATGCACTGTAAATCACTGGTATTTGGGTCATGATTCTAATAATTAAAATAGATTTGTCCTTGACTGCTGATCCTATCATATCATTTAAATTTCCCTCTGCCCCCTCATGCTTTTCCAAATTTCTAGGTAATCTATATCATCGTCATCACCATCATCATCATAATCATCAGTTTATTGCAATCCACAGATCTGACATAAAAAAACCCTCAAGCATAAAATGAAAAGGGGACAAAACATCCAAGAGGAAAAATCAAAACAGTAAAATAGTTACAGATGACTTTTATCTGGTACACAGTGAGCCCTAATCCTGGCCGCCTCTGTGAGAAATTTAGCAACAGCCCAGTGCCACCTTTGAGGACTTGTCTTCCAACAAAAACTTGTTATAAAATTGATCTGAACTTCCAGAAAAATTTACTCAATAAGGGAGTAATTATATACTGACGAGCCTGATTATAGTAGCTGCAGGACAAAAGAACATGCTTCATCAACTCAACTTCCATATTATTGCAGGGGCACTGTCTTTCTAGGTATGGAACACCAGTAAATCTGCCTTGAAGTAATTCAGTGGAAAAAAACATTACATCTTGCCTGAGAGAAAAATCTGTGGTACTTAGTCACCAACGGATTCTTCATATAGTCAGCTAATTGAAAAGGCCCCATGTAACAAATGTTCATTGTGCTAGGAGAGCAAGATATGTATGAATGAAAGCACAGATCACAGAAAGCTATGTCCCGCAGTTTTTGTATAAGATATTTAAGAGCAACAGTCAAAGTCAGATTGGACAGAAGTGAGGAAGAGAAACCAATTGAAGCTGCTGTTTTGGCAAGAAGCTTGGACCAGCTACTTACATAATCGTCCTGTGACAAGTATACTAGCAAACCTGTGCCAACCTCAAAAACACAGACTTCCAAACAGAGTTTTAAGGCATACCACCAGGCTCTTATTGAGACAGGGCTTTCCTCTGTTCCCAATAGGAACACAGTATTAGGGACACAATTGGAGAGGTGGAGAAGAGTCCTTAGGAACTTTGACTGTTGCCTGTCTATCTCAGATATCACTCCCCCTATCCAGATACTAGAGGCATATAAGAGTTGTACAGCTGACTTGGCATTAAACACTTTGATGGCCGATAGTATATACATGCTCCCTTTAGTGAAGAAGAAGCGAGTTATTGCAGCTGAGCTAACGTAATCTGTATTGGAGCCTATGAAAGACTGTTGTACAGAACATGACAAAAGGAGAAGAAAGCTGAAAACCCTTCTTACAGCCAGTGTTGTGTAGTGGTTTGAGCATTAGGCTATGACTCTGGAGACCAGAGTTCAAATGCCTCCCTGCTCTGCCATGGAAACCCACTGGGTGATCTTGGGCAAGTCACAGTCAGCCTCAGAGGAGGGAAAAGCAAAACCAATCTGAACGAATCTTGCCAAGAAAACCCCATGACTGGTTTGCCTTTGTATCACCATAAGTCCTTCTTACCAGTAAGTTGTCTTATTAAGGGGTTCTTCTGTGACATCAGATCTGCAAAGTCAGTACTAACCAGTGGAATTGTGATACTTTTATTGAGGGGCTCCGATGCTACATGTGTAGAAGCAATGAAGGGAAGAGGACAGTGGCTGAAGAGAAGGGACAGTTTTTAAAATCAGCCCAGCTTCTTTCTTTGGGAATAAATTCTATCTGTGATTAAAGATTTTGCTTATCTTACATAAGGTCATCTTCAGTTGTGATACAGGGAATGCACACAGTTTCTCATTCTAGGAAAAGGGTTTTTTGTTTGTTTGTTTGTTTTTGGCTAATTCATTTATACACACAAACACACAAAACTGTGTGTTTTGTACAAAGGACTATTTTTTATTTATTTTTTTGCTTTAAACCCTGCGATTGGTTTTTCCACAAAGAAATTTTTGTCCAGAAAAGTCTCAAGATGATAAAAAATAGAAAATGTTCAACACTTTCATAATCTCACCTAGCAGGAATAATTTTTTTGTAATATTTGCTCTTGCATATGAGCGTGAAATTAGAAAAGATTTAGATTCCTGTTCTTGAATTCACTTTTACAAAATCCTCACTTGGTGAGTCACAGACTATAGGAGAGCAGCCATGTTTTCTTGTTCTGCAGAGATAAACCAAAACCAGAAACACCAGAGAGTATACCTCGTGTTATCCTTTTCAGTACTTGCTTTTGCTCATCAAGAGCAAAAACAACCAGTTCAGACAGGCTCAGAACAGCTGTCAATGTTTTTTTCTGGTTTACTTGTTGCCTTCCCTCGCTTTCAATAGCTCACATTCCTTCTATAGTGGCATGCATTGTGTCTTCTCAAAATTAAGCACACTTTCCAGAAAGGATGTTCTGAGGGATGTTAGTAATTTTTCTGACCACATGATTTGTTGTTTGTTGTTGGATAAACTGCTGTGCTGAAGTATGTTACTGGGCAACTCAAGATTACAAGCTGGCTGTAAACAAACATTGACAGATGAGGTGTAGATAAAGGCATCCATACAGTTTTTGCAAAGAAAAAACACAGGGAGCACACAGGCATCGATGAAGGGAAGCCACCAGGCTGGCAGGACAGAAGCGTAGGGTAGCTTTTTGAAAATGAGCCTCTCACTCTGGAACTCCCTTGTTCCTCCTGCAGTCCCCATAGCATCTGGAGAAAGGGAGGGAGAGGTTTCCCCAGCAACACATGCTATGCTATTTATTAATTAATTGATTTCATTCCTATGCTGCTTTTCTCTCAAAGTGGGACCCAATTGCTATGTGCTACCCTTGGTGGGGTTATTTTATTTCCTTTCCTCCCAAATTGGGACCCAAGAGGGCTCATCAATATTTCTGCTCAAAACTATTTGGGGAAAGTTTGTTCCTGAGTGGGCAAGAGCCATCAAGGTCACAAAAGACCCACATCTCCTGGTGGTGATGAACATTTAAATCAATAGATCTCCTGCATTTTGGGGCTTCTCAGTGTGGATTAGGGGTCTTCCTTTAAAGGCTGCTGTCCTGGTGAAGGGCCAGATTCCCCACTCCACCTCTGTGGACAAACACCCATATCACACTACAATGTCATAGAGCTATTATTCTGCTTTAACCACCATGGCAAAGTCTTATGGAATTGTGGGATTTGCAGTTTAGGGAGGGGTATTTGAATTAGCTCTCTGGGCCTCACTAAACTAGAAACCCCAGAATTCCATGCAATGTTGCCATGGCAATTAAAATGGAATAATAGTGCTATTTTGGGAAAGGGGAAGAAGTTTCCAAGTTTAGAAAGCAACAAGAGTTCCAGGCCACTAGGGCAAGACTGCCGTTGTTGCTACACTGTTTTAACCTCAGATGGTTGAAGTTCTAATGGAAAGAGAACGAGTGGAATTGCCCTTCACCCTTGCTCATGTCAGTGACAGTCATTTCTTCTCCATAAAACGGGAGTTCTTGTTGTTGCCACATGTCTTCAAGTCATCTCCAATGACAACCCTATCATGGGGTTTTCTTGGCAAGATTTGCTCAGAGGGGAGTTGCCAGTGTCTTCCTCTGAAGGCTGAGAAATTGTGGTTTGCACCTGGGTTTCTATGGCTGAGCAGGGATTAGAACCTTGGACTTCAGAGTAGCAGTCCAGTACTCAAATCACTATACCACGCTGGCTCCAAAAATGAGAATACTGAGGCCCTTTACACTAGTTTATTATGAGGATGACTAAGATGTAACAAGTTAATTCCTACTTAATCATAGAGTTGGAAGAGACCACAGGGCCCATCCAGTCCATTCCAGGCTTCTAGCCATACTTGTAGCTTCAGCTGCTGTTTAAGTATAATAACAGCACTATTGAATTTAATTCATTGCAAAGCAAACAAAAAAACTGACTGTATACAGAATGCTGTTTAAACAATGATTATTTCCCTTCCTGAAGCAGGAATATTTCTTTTTTTCTTCTTCTTAGCATTCTTATAAAGAAGATTTGTTATGCAAGGAGGGGAACATATACCTACAAATCATTTTAGAATAACTGATGCCTCGAAGCCACTTTGTTCATTTCCCAGCTCAGGACAAGCTGTCCCACTCAGCAGAGGGAAGCAACTTGCTTCAGGCTGCCCCATGAAAAGTGAATACATGGGGGCAGGAACTGGCACCTGAAGCATGCAATGAAATTTTTTAAAGTGTTGACATGAGAAGGGAAAAGGAAGGGGAGAGGGAAGATGAAAGTTGTTTTTAATAGAATCATATAATCATAGAAGTGGAAAAGACTACAGTGGCCATCAAGTCCTACCCCCTGCCATGCAAGAATGCACCATCAAAGCTCTCTCAACATATGGCCATCCAGCCTCTATTTTAAAATCTCCAAAGAAGGAAACTCCACCACACTCCCAGGCAGAATATTCCACTGTTGAATTACTGTTACCATCAGGAATTTCTTCCTAATGTTTTGATGGAATCTCTTTTCCTGAAATTTGAAGCCATTGTTCCATGACCTGGTCTCTGGAGCAGCAGAAAACAGGCTTGCTCCATCCTCCATATGACATCCCTTCCAATACTTAAACATGGCTACCATATCACCTCTTAGACTTGACCAAGGTCAGGTTTTCAAGGCTGAGTGGGAATTCCAGCTGGGGTCTCCAGGGTCATAGTCTGATGCTCAAACTCCAACACCCATGGTGGCTGTCAGACTTCCTTTAGTCAGGATTATATACTATATTCGCCAGTGTATAAGATGCAGCCCATTTTCAAACATTATTTTCCAGGGAAAAATTTTTTTTAGTACCAGTACATTTCCGATCAACTGTATTGAAAAAGTACTGTAATTTTCATATAATTGGTGTGTAAAATGAAGTTAAATACAAAACAAAGAATATTCAAGTACAAACAACAACAGCAACAAATAAAACGCAAAGAACAATATGATTACTTTTGGGTGTTTTACTCATCATTGACTTCACTCTTAGAACCTGAGATGTTTTCTTCAAAACTTGGCAATCTGTCACTTGAAATCTCAGAAACTGAGCTGCCACTATCTTCAAACAATTCATTATCCTCAGAATCATCAAGATCATTACTAATGCCACATTTTTTAAATGATTTTATGACAGTTTCTCATTTCACTGCATCCCATGACTTTTTCATCCATTCACTCACTTTTGAAATGCTAGAAATTCTTCCTGTTGAAGTCACATCAAAATCTGGAGACTGCATCCAGGTATTCCACTTCTCCCTCATGAATCCTCTGAATGGCCCGTTAATACAAACACCTAAGGCTGAAGCTGGCTTGTTAAACCTCCTGAAATGATACCCACCTGAGTTTTCATCTCCCCAAATTTCCTCCTAACGCCTTCAGTTTTGTGACATCGAAACTGATCCAACACCATCAAGGTTTTTTTTAGCTGTCCACCAGGGTGCCTCGATCACACTTTTCTATCCAAAATTTCATTCCTGCTTCATCCATCCAACCTTTTGAGGGGAGCATGGACAAAAACTCCTGTTGGTATTCTTTCCTTGGATAATGTCTTCCTTTTAAAATATCAAGAAAGGTAGCAATTTTGTTCCATTTGCACAGCATGATAAAACGGCAGTAAAATGTGTTTTTTCATGACCACACATTTTGACAGCAACAGTTTTTGCACCTTTAGAATCCACTGTTTTGTTTGAAGGAACATCAAATGTAAGGGGGACCACAAACATATTTGCTATCAGTGAAAGTTCAAAATTTCCAAGTTTTCTGCTGTTAATGATGTATTTGTGAAATTCAATAACTTTGTCATCAGTTGGCATTTTTTGTGCTAATTTTGTTTTAACACATGTAAGTAAGGTTATTCCTCTTCATAAATCAAACCATGAATTTGAACCAGAGAAATCAGTAATTCCCCTGTCTTCTGCCACACCTTTTGCTTTATGAATAATCTTCTTTGTAGATTCTGAAATATCTGCTCTTCTTTTTTCTAGTACTCATATTTTTACATTTTCTCCAAGTTTGGCCATTTCATGACTCCTTTGCAAAGAAAATGCTTACTGTGTTTTGCCTCCTTCAATACTTTCTCTTGTTTACTCCAAGTACGAATCATTTTTTTTTTCAGTTGGCGAGGGCCCAAAGTGTCGTTCTGCTGCTCTGTTGCCATTTTATTTCACATACTAGATTACTTTAAATGCTATGTCATAGCAATGCCTGTGTGTCATGACTTATGAAACAGAAAGGTTTGTGATCTTCTGCAAATTTAAATAACAACTGATTTCCACACAGTCAAAAACCACTGTGCTATGCCAGGACAAACACTACTATGTGTTTGCACCGAGTTACTCTTTCCATCTCTGTTCTTTGCTTTACTCTCTGCAGTGTTGGTGTCTGTTTACCTTAAAAATAGCCAGCGAACACAACAGCATTTGCAGAATTGAAGGAAAGGTGGGGAGAACCTCAGGCAAGACCTCCCCCCCCCGCCTGTTCTCCCCCTCCTCTTCCATCCTTTTTCTTTTGCAGGAGTCTCTGTGCAGAAGCAAAGGAAAACAGATGGCCAGGGAAAGAGGAGAAGGGGCAAGGGAAGAGGCTTCTGGTGAAGATCCCTCCTCCCCTTCCACTTTTTTTTTCTTTGCCAGAGTCTCTGTGCAGAAGCAAAAGAAAATAGATGGTGAGAGAAAGAGAAAAAGGGGTGGGGGAAGAGGCTTCTAGTGAAGTTTCCCCCCTTCTACTTTTTTTTTTTTTTGCTTTGCAGGAGTCTCCATGCAGAAGCAGGAAAAAAAAAAAAGATGGCCAGAGAAAGAGGAGAAAGGATGGGGGGGATGGGGGAAGAGGCTTCTGGTGAAGTCCCCCCACCTTTTTTGCTTTGCAGGGGTCTCTGTGCCCAAGCAAAGCAAAACAGATGGCCAGGGAAGGAGAACAGGCAGTAAGGGGAGGAGGTATCTCCCAAAGTTCCCCCTCATTCATTTTGCCTCCCTGTATAAGAGGCATTCTGTTTTTAAAGGTTATTTTCCAGGAAAAACAAATGTGTTTTATAAGCCAGCAAATACAGTGTGTGTGTTTAGAGAGTGTGTGCCTGTGTTCAATGACATGGGTTTAGATCTACTAAGAAACCAACAGAATAACCTAGAGCAGTCCCTGTCTCTCAGCCTGATCAGCCTCATAAGCTTGTTGTTGCAGAGGTGAGGGTGACGACCATAAATGCCACACTGAATGTTTATGGTGTATAGAAGAAGGAACATGTGGCAAGCTTTGAGGACATCATAGACAAATTTGCAGCAAAGAAGACTAGAAAAATAATATTATAATCTGTACACGGAAAAAAATATTTTGAATAATGAAGTTTTGTTTTTCTCCAGGGTCATTGTTGTGTTTAACAAAGAAGTAGAAAACAAAAGATGGAATTGGAACAGTATGCATGGAGAGATAGGGGGCAAGGATAAGAGTAAGCAGGTAGAGGTGCAAATTCTGTGGTTGCCCTAGACACTGTTTATGTTAGATATGCCACTGATCACATTGCTTGCCATTTCCTATGATGTGTTTTCTTCAGGGCAAAAGAGAAAGAAGAAACTCCTAAGAAAAAAATGGAAATCAGAATTTCACTAACACGCCATATTTGAAACTCCAGATATATTCTGCTTTGTTATATAAAAACTCAAGGCAACCTAGGGAGAGACTACCATTCCAAGCAAGACTTTTGAGATCCTCTGCACCAACATAGTTCCCTATCACAATATTTCATTAAACAAGAATCTGGATGCTGAAGATCATATTTCATTTCAAAATACATTCTTGCAATTCTTGCATGAGAAATGAGAGACATGGGATAAGAAATTAAATAATACCAGTTTTTCCTACTCCTGTTCTCTTGCAGATATTTATAAACAATGAGTGGCATAATTCAGCTAGTGGCAAAAAATTCCCTGTCATTAACCCTGCAACCGGAAAGAAAATCTGTGAAGTGGAAGAAGGAGATAAGGTATGTTTTTACATCTTTTGTCATGCTCTAGAGTTGTTCTTTCATTCTAAACCTTCCTTCTACCTCCTGGGGCCGTTAACTAGGAAAAAAGAATGGTGCTTTCTGATGCTGTTCTTCTGGGCCCCTTTCACTCCGCACAATTGTGCTGCAATTCCATTTTCAAAGCTGCCATTTTAATTACCATGGTTCCATCCTATGGAGGCCTGGGCGTTGCAGTTCAGGGTGAGGGGGCATTTTAGAATTCTCCTCCAGAGAGCTACCCTAGTGCCTCACCCAAATACAAACCCTAGGATTCCATAGGATAGCACCAAAGCAGTTAAAAGTAGAATCATAGTGCTTTAACTGTGTAGTGTGAAGAGGCCTTAGATACTATCTAACAAGGTATAGCTGTGCCATATTTCCTTCTGTAACAGATTTTGTTTCACAGAGAGAAAAAGAGGAGGAAGTAACAAAGGGAAAATATGTGAGTTGTCACTCCGATTTCTGGGGTCTCTTCAGGGACACATCAATGTGCTCCACACGATGGGGAATGAAAACTAGCCAGAGCACAGGCAATCGCAATGCGAGAGGCAGGGTAACTTAGCAGGGTCTTTTTGCCCAGTTTTTAAGGGTTCAGGCCAAGCCAAAAACCATATGAAAATGTCCGGTAAATTATTTTATTGAATACAAGCCTCACGCACCAAAGCATTCATGCACACACGCACCCAAGAGCTATTAAGAAACAAAAAGAGAGGAAATTGGACAGGGGAGTATTGAAGGGGTCTTCGGCTGTGTTTATTTGTGGTGTGACTTCATGTAAATGGTCCTCGCTGAGTCAGATATTTGCTCAACTTGGGGCAAACACTGTAATCCTGCATTTCTCAACCTGTGGGTCGCTACCCCTTTGGGGGTCGAATGACCCTTTCACAGGGATCGCAGCTTCTCTATCCCACCCTGCCCCTTTTGAAACAAGGTTACTGATCCTTCCGCCAAAAACCAGCCCCCGCTGTTATTTGGCAGCCTCACAGCCAATGGGAGGGCTGCTTCTGAGACCCCGCGCTGGGAGGAGGGGAGAGGAGGTGGCTGTTGCTCCGGGCAGGGGGGTTGTACCATTGGAGGAGCACCACCCCCTCCTCCTCGCCGCCACTGCTGCCCCACCAGCAGCCTTTCTCACTTGGGCCGCCTCTTCCTCTTCCTTCTTGGCGCAGCAGCCGAGCACAGGTGGGCGGGTAGGCAGGCAGGTGAACAGGCTCTGAAGTAGGACATGGTGCCATCTTTTCTCCCCCCCCCGTGGAGCTGCCAAGGTGAGCGAGCAAGTGCCGGGTAGGAAAGGAGGGTGGCTGAGCCCACGCCTGGAGCGAGGCCTTGCAGCGGGAACAGGGCCGTGGGCGAGCGGGGAAGCTCTTGGCACCCCACAATGGGAGGAGTGATTGCGCTTTGTGCAGAGAGGGGAGATCCTGGTTGGTGGCACCTTTTGCCGGGCTCACGCCTCCCTCTCTCCCTCTCTCCCTCGGTGCCCGCAGCACCATTCGCCATGGGCAGCTTGTGTTGCCTTTCCCACTCGTGCTTTGGGCAAGCGGCAGAGAGGCAGAAGGAGACGCACCACCCACCCTCGTGCTGGGTTTGCTATCATGGGAGCACGGGGGGGCTGCGGCATTGGGGAGGACTCTGAGCCCCCGGGCCCCTCCCTCGCCCCCGCCCCTGCAGGCGCACTGAGCACGACTGCCAGCTTCCAGGGCTGCCATTTTGTCACTGGTGTCACTGACTCAGAAGGGGGGCAGAGAGCTGCAAAAACGCCCTGATTGGGTGCCGTTCACACAGGCATTGGGTGGGCAGGGTCGGCGGGTCGCAGGAGGGGGGAGCTGTTTTGATGGAGGCCTTGCATGGGGCGGGGGGAGGGAACGTCCATCTGCCGGGAAAGAGAACTGCAGGTTGGAGCAGCTTCCAGGCAGCCTGATGCTCCGCGGGGTTCAGCAGGTGGGCTGGGCGGCAGCCTGGCATGAGTCTCAGCCCCTTTGGTGGAGGCGGGTAGCTCGTCGTGCTACCCCAGGGATTCCTGGCCAGGCCTGTAAGTGGAGTTTATTTCAGAAAAAAGGGGGAAACCTCCTTTTCCTAGGAGATGGGCAGTCTCTCTCTCTTTTTCCAGCCTACTTTTGGAAACTTCTTGCTTGAATTTTGTGTTGCAGTTACTTGCCCTCTTCTCATTTGCCCACCTACCCTCCTACCCAATGGTAGGCCCACCTTAGGGTCAACATAAGTCAGGAACAACTTGAAGGCACACACAAGAAGCTTGTGTAGTCCCCTGAGATGTAATTAGAAATAAATATTTCACAATATATAATTACATATTGTTTTTGTGATTAATCACTATGCTTTAATTATGTTCAATTTGTAACAATGAAAATACATCCTGCATATCAGATATTTACATTACGATTCATAACAGTAGCAAAATTACAGTTATGAAGTAGCAATGAAAATAATTTTATGGTTGGGGCTCACCACAACATGAAGAACTGTATTAAAGGGTCGCAGCATTAGGAAGGTTGAGAACCACTGCTCTGATCCCCTCAAGTCGGCATCTCAGGGTGAGGACCCTTTGTTTATTGGGGGTTTACATACCTTGAGGTCTCCTGGGGCTATGTGACTAGGGATTTTACTGGCCTGACCTGGTTTTCGGTTGTTTGACCATGCTTGCCTACGTGCTCGTTCAGGTGACCTCTCAGGCACACAGAATCATGTTTAATATCAAAATTGTAGACCCCAGGCTAGCGTTTTTCCAGTGGAGTAACAGAGTGGTACAAATGGAAAACAATACCTCCAGAGCCCTCTTTCTATTAATGAGGCAAGGTCATTTTGTTTTGTTTTTTCTTTTCTAACATTTTTATTAAAGTTTCAACATATAAAATACAGGATATATCCCTGTTGCAGACATATCCCTCCCCCCTCCGCTGCACTTCCTTGTATTTGTTTTTCCCAGCTGAGTTTATCTTATTTGTTTTTTCTCTAACATAAAGAATACATCTTATTTACTCTTTATTTGTCATCATCACATAAGTTTATATTTTAAGCCAGTCCATTACCCTTTTCCATTCCTTTTCAAATTTTTGGATAGGTTTGTTTTTCAATGAATTTGCTAATTTTTCAGTCTCTGCCATATCCAAAACCTTCAGTTTCCATTATTCCAAACTTATCTCTGTCTTGTCTTTCCAGTATTGAGCATATGTCAATCTCGCTGCCGTAAGCAAATACAACAATACCTTCTGATGTTTTCTAATCTCCCTATTTTGACCTATCATATTTAACAAATAAAATTCTGGTATCATTTCAAAATCAACTTTATTTTTTGAATTTCATCATGTATCTCCTTCCAAAATTTCTTTGCTTTTTGACATGTCCACAACATACTTACCTGGCAGGGGAGACACCATGATCATGAGGCAAGGTCATTTTGAATAACAGCCACTTTAGTGGAGCAGTTAAGGTGCTGGACTCAGACTTGTAAGATCCAGGTTCAGGCCCCCATAGAGCCATAAAACTCAGTCAATGACTGAGTTACTTTCTCCCAGCCTTATCTACCTCACAGGATTTCGAGAAGATAAGGTGAGAAGGAGACCAAGAACTAATTATGGGAAATGTGGGCTATAAATGCAACTAATAAACAAACAAAAAGCCTTATGTGTAAGAAACTGCATTGTCAGACAAGGCAAGGCAGTGGCCCAAGATTGAGGAAGTGGAATTCAGGTGTGGAAGTCATCACTTTATTGCAATGAGTGATAGGAAGGAGGTTGATAGTGTCTCCAGTAAGAGCTCTCAGCCAAACAGAAAGACTAGTTTGGACATCAACCCTTGAGACATCAGAAAACTGAGGGAAAGTTCTAGGAGCAAAGGTGAATTGTGCTACATCTTTGGAGCAATGTTGACTGTTTGAATACATTCTTCTGGTGTTCAATCTAAATGTATCATGAAAACATTCTCAAAAAAGCGATTAAAAGAAAAATCAGAAGATGTTGCAGTCCTGCCTGGCTAGTGCCTATATTTTTACCCCAAACCCCCTCCTATATTAAGAGCTAGTTTTTAAACAGAACAGATGATGGATAAGAATTCATTTTCTTTTACCACCTCTTCTCCTCTTTCATTAAAATAGCATTACAAATCATGTACACGTGCTGCTCAGTCAACCAATCTTCAACAAAATTGGACAACTACAGTTGGCCCTCCTTATCTGTGGATTCTGAATCCATCAATTCAATCAACCACAACTTGAAAAGATCCCATCCCTCCAAACAAATCCAAAAAGCTAATTTTGGTTTCACCTTTTTATATAAGGGATGTTGTTTACTATGCCATTGTACATAATGGAATTTGACCATCCATAAATTTTGGTATCCATGAAGTTCTTGCAGCCAAGCCTTAGTGGATACAGAGGACCCACTGTTAACTGCTAAATTTTTGGAAGTCTCAGTGTGCTTTTCAATTTAAAAACCGTGTAAGTATTGACTTGTCAAGAAGAGATAATAGTTTCCAAATTCAAGTTGGTTTCTGTTCAGCATTTTCCCCCAAATCAAAAAGGATTGACAATCTCTCATAATTTAATTGTTCACTGAAGTGTACACATTAAACAATGTATACAAATAATCGTAAACTCCAGAGCCTGGTATTTAGCTTATCAGCCAAAAGATTCTAGGACTTTAGTTTGTTTTTACAATAAAGCTTTTCAAGTGAAGTATATCAGTTAAATGTATAAAATTCTGCTCAAAAAATAATTTCAGTTCAAATTTAATTGCTTATAACCATAGATCATTACAATGTAAAAACAAAGCGGTTATACAAATGTAAAATAATAAAGTTAAAATATAAAATATAGCATAGAATTTCCAATGTCATTTTTAATACTACTAAGTTTACCATTAAGAATCAAAATATTTAAAATGAAGCCATAGAGGAAATAAAACTTCAGACTTTGGGAATGCCTTATAAGAACTTGCACAGGCTCTAACTAATGTTATTAAGAAAGTTGCAGCTCTTCTAGTGATACAAAAATCTTTATTAAAAAGCAAAAACAGACGATTTGTTTTTAATAAATAGCAACCCTACAAGATATTTTACTGTAATTCCCTTTGACAACGGACAACTAAACAAATAGTGGAGGAGGTCCTCAATTTCATTCACACCACAGAGACAGTAGCATAAATGATAAAGGAGCTTAGATAATCAGTCATCCAGAATTGTGGAAAGCTTTAGCTGAAACCTCACTAATGTTAGCTCTCTTAAACACATCTTTTCAGTTTTAAACAGGTAGTCTTCTGGGCCTGGAAGGCATTCAAATAAATTAAACCATGGGAAGATTTCAACATGAAGTGAAAGTCTTCTTGTAAAAACACATTATTGGCACATAATTTAAATTTTGTCTTTGCTGATAAATTATCTTTCTGGGAAGAAAAAAATTCTGAAAAGCCAAATTTATGAAGACGACATGTGATAGTTTGATACCGAGATTTTTCTTTTGAGGAGCTAAGAGCCAGTTAGTTGTTCCTGAAAGCATAGTTTTGCTAGGATATTTTCTGACATTCCTTTCAATCTTAACTAGAAATTAAGGATAAACAGACAGAAATTAGTGAGCCAGGGCTATGATCCAATTTCCAGCTGCAAGTACTGTACTAAGGCATATTTTGGAGTTCCCAAGAAAGTTCTTAAAATTCTATTCTGAATGCCACCCCATTTTGCAGCAGCTTGAAAGCTTCAAATCTCAGATTCATATGACATCTGTAGCTGGAGTTTCTGCTTAATTAAATGCAAAATTAGGGACACCTCCCTGCCTCTTATGGTGTTCCAAAACTTAAGAATTGCACTTGTGAGCTGCTCATCCTTGACTTTAGTAGCTCTGTCATGTGGTTGCCATGAGCCAAAAGCAGCAAAAATACCAAGTAACTGTATGAGATCACCTGTATTATCTTATTTTGCCCAATCTGCCAATTGTTCTTCTTAGTTCCATCTCTGATATTTATTTTTTTTCATAACTGTCTTAACTCCAATTTGAGTATAAGAGAGGAGTATTATGTCATCTGCACATAGTAGCGGATATACTTTGATTATAGCCCATAGCAATGTTTTCTGAGAAGCTAATGTAACTGAAAACTTGGTGCAGTCAGGGTACACACCAACTTAAATTTTCCTTAAGAATTTCTCCACAGATTCCATCTTTTCTTGGGGCATTTATCACTCAGAAAATCAAAAGATTACAAATCAGAGATATACATGGGAGTGGGAAATAATGTCTTTCAATCAGATTTTTCATTTTAGCCATATTCGCTAAAGCAAGAGAACCTAAAACAAAATAATATGATCAAGAGGGTGTAAAATGGAACACAATTACAGTGCAATCCTATACATTTCAGTTAGAAATAAATTGCACCAAGTCTTATGTTGAAATTCCATATACTCTTGCCTGGGAGCAAGTCCCACTGAACTTGAAGTGGAGAGGGTTTAACCTGCATTCTTGGGAGAGGATGTAGCACAGACTGGACCACAAGCTTGCAGAGGGTTGCACTGTTGTTGTGAGTACCTGAAAACTACACTAATCTTACTTGGGTAATAATAATTTGTTTTCTGCTCATATAGACAAATGCCTTTAGTTTTGCATGATAGTGCTTAAGGAGCATTATGTTCTTTTGCTGACTGGATATAATTTTAGCTTTCCAGTGCTATAGCTTTTAACTGTGAAGGCAGTCAAGGGTGTTACTTTGTTGTGAAATTGTTAACTCTCATTTCCATTGAGGCCAGTGGGAGTTTCTCATCAATGGAACATGCCTTGCCAATACAAATAAATCAGGTTTGCATGTGAGCATTGATGGCTGCTATGCTACATGTATTAGAAGGATGTAGTCCTAGTGGCCATTGGATTAGGGTAGGGAAATCAGGCTCTCGATATGTTTTAGATATCATCTTCCAGAAACCCTAATCATTATGGTCAATGATAAGGGACTGTCAAAGCTTAGAAGTAAATAAATGCCCAATTGTGTGCAATTCTGTTCCCCACATCGATAGTACAATTACATCTCACTGTAATCTTACCCCCATCTTTTTTTATGGATAATTGTAATACTTACTTTTATGGTTCTGGGGCTATAGCCTAAATAGGTGGTAGAAGAGAAATATTCAATGATTGAGGTGTTAAATCAAGTTGTCTCTCATGCTGCTGTGTGAAAAACATTCAGGGTTTTGCTTTAGCAAACAAAAGGTAAGAATTTCCTATTATTTTCAGAAAAGAGAAGTAAAGCATTACTTTGAAATCTTGTAACTTTCAAAGTAATTAACTACCTTTTACAGTCTCAGAACTATAACAATGGTTTTTGAAGTTAGGTTTCCCAGCTCCAAGGACTGTGGGAGCCGCAGTGCAAAACATCTGCAGGGTCAAAGGATCTCCACCAACTGCTCCCTCCTAGTGTAGAAAGAGGTGTGCCTAGGATTGTACTGGGACTGAAAGGCATGGATCTGTTACATTAATATTAGAATGCATGGTCTAAAAACTTATGGGTACAGAAGATTGCCCTTCCATTAAATTAAATGCATGTTCCTATGCTCACTACATTTAAATTGATTTTCCACACAGGAGGATGTTGACAAGGCTGTTAAAGCAGCAAGAAAAGCTTTTGAGCTTGGCTCCCCCTGGCGCACAATGGATGCTTCAGAAAGAGGAAGGCTGTTGAACAAACTCACTGATTTAATTGAAAGGGATCGCCTCCTCTTAGCTGTAAGTCTGAATTTTTCATTCGTCACATCTTAAACAATGCAAGAAATCTTCAATGTTTGGCTGATTGACACATAAAATGTGTTCTTAAGACTTAAAAAGGATTCATTCATTCATTTATGAGAAGAGGTCTAAGCCCAAAGTTTTGATAAGTTCCCTTTTTGCACTACAGCAGCCAGCATAGCCTGAAAGTTGTAGTCCCAAAAGATAACTTTTTGAAGGTCTAACTCAGCTAATTGACACTCCCAGTTGCATTTAACCTTGTGTCCAGTTCTATCTTTGAAAAGAGTCTTCCTTGTGTAAACTCTGACAATGGCTCTAAATAAAAGTTTCTCTTTCTGTGCTCGGCAAGACTGAAAAGTGAGCTAGTACCACATTAAGGTCATCTCTGCTTGCTACTGCTGTAGAAGAGAAATAAGGAAGAGGGAAGGCTGCCAACTAGGGCTCTCATAATCACTCTGAGTCAAAGATAGATGGAGCAAAATTACCTGGTCCTGGTTCAGTTCATTACCTGGTTCATTATCTGGCCCTCCAGCTCCATTGACCTCTGCTCCTTAATTGGGATTTCTCTGATCTAGATGCATCTTTTCTCCATCTGGATCAACCGCAGTTGGAAAAGAAAAACAGTATTAGAAAATATGGAAGGTTCATTCTTGGTTTGACATTAGGATTATAAGAACATTAAGAACCATCTTTTGTTCCATCTCACCAAACAGTCACTGAATGTGGTGCTACTTTCGCAAATGGATGTAAATCTATACTTAATTTACTCTCATGCAGGGGCAAAAAAATATGCTTGACGTGTTTTTCAACCTTTCTCACTGCAGAGGTGAAAAATTGCGAAAATTCTTTACATCTTTCAGCATCAGCCAGATTACATGGCTTGGAAGCTGAAAAGTTAGACTTATCCTGATTGTCCCTGAATATCTGGCAACCAGAGGCATAGGGCTAAGTTCAGCACCATAATAGTACAAGTCTAGTAGCACAATAGGACATTCTCCAACTTTCTGTCTCACCATCTGAAAATTTGTAGAGACCATCTGGGGTAGTGTGCCCCTAGCTCTGTGGATTTGGAGATTGCATGGAAGAAGAAGTTGGTCATACTGTCACCTGACTGTATTGGCAGAAGCAGTGGAATGACACCGTTGCATACAATCCAAAAGGTTTAGTGCCATTCCTAAATCTTTAACTTTTTTTAAAAAAAAAAATTCCGAGAGTTTGTTGTCTAAATGTTAACTCATAAATGTTTGGCTATGCAAACTGATTGAGATTGTCATCTCCCAAACAAGAACTCTGAAGAAATGAAACTGAAGAAATGGCTTACCTCAGATAATGTGCATGCATTTGCCTAGTGTGGGAGAATGAAAACAAGTATGGAAACAAAAGGAAAACACCAGAGGGCTCAATCATTTCTTTCCTAGTCTTGGCTAAGCCAACATAAATGGCTCTACTATTGGGACAGAATATTTATTTTTCCATAAAGACATACCATATTAATCAAAGCTTCTGTGGGCAGAACTCTCTTCTTGTTTGGTGGTAGCTTTGGACCACAGACATTATAAGATGAAATCCTTCCAATACATCTGGAGCAATTATTTACCCTTAATCAGCTGTAGGCTCCTCTATGTGAAATTTAAGAATATGTAGAAGTGGGGAGAATTTTGGTAATCTTTCTAACTCAGATATGAAGAATTTGGTAAATTCTTGTTTAAAATTACCTGAAACAAAGTCCTCACCATGTCCAGTTGAGACTAGTAGTGCCCAAATTCTTTAGATTCAAGGCTAGGAAGAAAAGGATTAGTAATAGTTGGCATTTGCAATTCAGGATCAGTCTAGGATCTGGATGACCTTGTTTCAGGAACAGGTTGAAAACTTAGGCAAAGAAGAAGTGAGTAGAACTGACGTAATCTATAAAATACCCTTGGGCTTATTAGGCTCTTCTTATTTCAAACAGTACTTAATAGGTACAGATTGTTTTTCTGAATACAAGACACTGTCAGCTATATTTCAGAGGAAGGAACTGGCTAAATCACCTCTGTGCATTCCTTGCCTATGAAAACCCCATAAAATTCATGACGTTGCCATAAGTTGGTGGGCATCTTGAAGGCACATACCCATACCTTTTAATGCTTTTTATTATCTTTCTCAATACTTGATATTTTTTACTTTATTTTGTCAACTGCCTCAAATATTTTGGAAGGGAGCATATTTTGGAATAGCCTACAGTGGGCCTTCCACTTTTGCAAGTTCAGCACTTGTGGATTTGATTATTCACAAATTGTTTTATTTATTTATTTTAAAATAATCTTATGCTATTTGCCCCTGCCATAGAAAAATTATGTTCTTTCTAGAAAACTCTAGGTAACATCCTCTCTCAAAATGATGCAATGAAAAGTTGACAAGCATTATGCTTCCTAGAGTCTAAAATGTCTGAGTGCAATGTATAAAGCAGTGTTGTGGCATATCAACTGAGAAAATGAGTGGGACTTGCCTAGGGAGATGTATAACATGTTCAGTTTACTGTAAGCATTTCTTTGACATGTTCACACTTTGTGTGCAGTTGCATTGTTGTGAATCTGTGTATTTAAAAATAGGGAGAGTGTGTTACAGCATTGGGGCCAGCTCTACCATTCAGCAAAGCAAGATAGCTACCTCAAACAGCAGATGTTGGATGTCATGAAAGGGCAGCAAATTCTGAGCTATTCAGTTTGTTAAGTTATTAACAATTTGATTGTTTGTGGGATTTTCTGTCTCATATGCCAAAATATTTTGGCTGATTTGAGGATTAGATTATGGTGAAATGCACTCATGGTTTTACACAATGATATTATTTCCCATGCATAATTTCTTGACTACTTTTTTTCTAGACAATGGAGAGCATTAATGGAGGGAAACTTTTTTTGAATGCCTACCTAATGGACTTAGGTGCCAGTATCAACACTTTACGCTACTGTGCAGGTTGGGCTGACAAAATCCAAGGGCGTACCATCCCAATGGGTGAGTTGTTCTGACAGGGTTTTATAATTCTGAAATGGAGATAACATTTTTCAGCTAAAGAGGTAACTTTTCTTGGAAAAATGAAACCTACACAAGTCTGTAACATAAGCAGAAATATGAGAGGACTACCTTCTCTTTTTCAAAAATGCTATTGGCAGTATTTGTTTTATTTACTTGTTTAATTATCAAATCTTCATTGAAGCTACTTCAGTGTACAGATTGGCAGAATCCTAATATAAATGCTTTTTAAAAAATTGGTTATTATTGCTAAGCTTATACCTCACGCTTCCTCCCCACTCCTTGATAGGTAGTATCTAGAACAATCCAGTTCTTCTATATGTGTTTTCCCACATGTGGTAATTTCAGTGGGACTGAGTTCCACTAGCAGGCAGAGGAACCCTCTAATCCATCCATTCCACACAAGCACATCATTTAACCATTACAGTTAAGCTATCAGATCCAGTCAATAACAACCAGCAAACAGAATGGTAAAAGAACTGGATCTGTAGAAAGTGAAGCCAGATCAAAACCATGAAGTTAGGGAGCAAGAATTCCAGAAGGTGTGATTTTGAAAGAAGGATGCTTCATTCGATCAGTAGCATGTAGCTGAGCCTCTCTTTAAATTACCTCCAAGGGAGATTGGGGGCCTGATCTGGAATGTCAGGTATGCATCTATAAATATGTATATTGTGTGTATACATATTCATATACACAGTCTTGGAAGGGGTGAATTTTGGAGGGAACCAGCTTTGGGAGAAAGATTTCATCCTCCCCTAAGCTGTTTGACTTGCATTTGGAGTGTATGTTCGTAAGTAAAAGTAAGTAAAAAAAAATAAGTAAAAAAAAAGGAAAGGATGCTGCACTCTGTGTATTTAAGGAGTGAAAAGGGTGATATCTGAAAAATGTCGCGTTGTATTGGAGACAGTTTGTTATCTTATACACAGCTTCTTATTATTCAGCCATAACCTACACCAGCCTTTCCAAAACTTTTATCCTGGAGGAACACTTGAAATAATTTTCAGATTTCAGAGAATAAAAATTATCATATCTACATATCTCAAAAAAAAAATCCAATCACATCTCTGCTAGACAATGGAGAACAAACTCTCATAGAACTGTAGAGTTCCAGGGAATTCTTGGTCAAGAAACCCTGACCTACACCATGGCAGAGTGGGGACTATTTTTACATTTCCTCTTTGTTCAAGATTTTAGTCTACAGTATATTATAGAACTGGAATAAAAATTTTTCTTATTCTTTATCTTCTGGCCTACTTCCAGTCAGCGGCATCTAGTGGCTTCCATATCTATAGAGTGGTGAATGCACTCTGCTTTTATTCTTTCATCTTTACAGACGGTATTTAGGGTGCTGAACCTATTTTGCACTAAGTGAACGGATTCACTACTCCACCTGGATGAAAGCCACTTGCTAGCCACATTTAGTTGCTGTTTGGGAAACAACTTGAAAATTTTGTAATTCAGCAACAGAAAATTTACTATGAAATTTCTCTTCCTAAGTCTTAGGAAAAGTGTTTGCTTACATAGTTTCATATGCTCTACAAATGTACCCTCCATATTTTTGCCTTAATGCTTCAGCCCAGCCACTGTAGGCAGTGAAATCAGTCTTATCCTGCAGATTTCCAAAGATGGCAACTACTGGTATTAGAAAATTTGTTTAATTTAGTTAGTATTTGGTATTTGCTAGATTATAGTTGTACTGGCAGGTCTTATTTATATAAGCACCATAAGTAGTATCCCTGGTGCTCTATACAGCAGCATAAGCCAAAAAAAGTGGAGGGAGGGAGGAGAAGAGTTTTTTATCATTGGGCTGATAGACAGATAGAAGAGAGGTGATCTCAGCAGGCTGAACTTTCCAAAACTTTGCAGTCTTCATTTGAACATGCAGCGTCCTATAATCAACAGTCTGCAGACACTGCCTTAGACATAGTTGCTACAAACAAAATCTATATCTTTAGCAGCCTTTCTAATTCACTGGACATTCACCTACTGACACTGATGACTTTTTCCTTTTTAGCTGTTCTCATGGTATTTTAACTCCCCAACCTACTACTTTAGCAGTAAAACAATGCAAAAGAAAACCAATGCAACAGACATTCAGAACAAAGGAAACAAGCCCCAGAATCTGATACCATAGTGATCTACGATATTTCTCTCTTCTCTTTAATCATAAAAACTACAGAAGTCCTAATGCTTGACCACTGTCATTCTGCATGTTCTCTTCTTTGTCAATACTGCATCTAGATTTATTTACCTACTTTTCTGATTGTTTTCTAATTACAATATTGTGCAACAATGCTGAATAACAAAGTTTTTTTTTCCATTTACCCTTTCTGTGTCTCATAAATCTGTTCTTATTTTATCTCACCTAGATGGAAACTATTTCTCATATACAAGACATGAGCCTATTGGAGTCTGTGGTCAAATTCTTCCTGTAAGTTAAATCTTTGCATAAGGGACTTGGCTATATATTTTACTGTTAAGTATGATACAACAGTTAGTGTAAAAGTGAATAGGGCTATCAGAAATGAAATTTATGCTACATTCAAACTACACACTGATCAGTAATGTAGACTTGAGTTGACAGACTCAAACTTGAATCAGACTCAAGTCACTTCAGTGACTCAACTTGGACTCAATTTGGCAATAAAAGGACTGACTCAATTCAACTTGTGACTTGTATATTTTAGTGACCAATTTACTGCCCTTGATAGTCCCACCTCCCCCCCGCCTCTTCCCAATCAGCAATCAGAGAACATTATGTTGATGACTCAATGAGAGTTGCATGTGCTCCTTATCCCCATCTCTCTCTTGTTTCCTGTGTTTTTTGCGAAGCCATTTAGAGGAAAGAAAGAGCACAGGAAGATTGAACAAGGGAAGAAAAGGGTTTTCAGCATTTTTTATTTTATTTTTTTGTGAGTGTGGATGTGGAGTGGTTTTGGCATTGGGGGGAATATACAGGAGGATCTCATCAAGTGAAGCCAGATAATGAGGATGCAGATGGTAGGTGAGAGAGGGGCAGGGGAAAGAGAAAAGGGTCAATTGTACAGCTGCTTGTTCTTCAATGGCTGAAAGCTTCATTCCAATCCTTCTTGCTTGCAAGGAAACAGGAACGGCAGGGTGTCATTTCTAGCCATGGCAGAGTAAGGAGCAGCTTCCTCCCAGAGGGCCTGCCTGTTCTTAAATGGCTGAGTAAGAAGCAATATTTTTCCAGAGGAGCTGCTTGTTCTTTGATGGCTGAAGGTTTCCCTCAATCCTGCTTGCTGGCTGAAGTGAGAGATCAGATTGTAGTGGCACCAAATGGTGGATTGGTATAATTACAGCTAGAATTTTTCTATTCAATTTTCTTACTTTCTATTCTATTGAAAAAGCTGTCAAAATCACTACAACTAGAAGGCAGGCACAGCGAGCAGATCCAAGAAGAACCTTTACAAAACGACCTAGAGAGAGAGATTAGAATAAGATAATTTTGGAAGAATTAAAAAGACTGGTATATAACTTGAATCAGATGAAGAACGAATTAAGAGAACTTCAAGAGATAGGAAACTCCTTGGATAAAATCGGAAAGGAGATGAAGCATGTGAATGAAATGGTGGGTTTGTTAGAAGAAGGAATACTTAAATTGGAAGATGTCGCTGGGAAGTTGCCAATGAAACAACAACAGACTCTGGACTCAATTACATTGTTGGATCTGAAAGAAAGGGAAAGATATCTTTGTATTAGGGGAATGTCTGAGAAGCAGAATGAAGTTATCTATGCAAAAGTCACAGAAGCTCTAGCATAGTTCTTGGAGTTTAAAAGAGAAGACTTTGTGAACTGGATAAAGTATATCATTTGGATTCTGTGCTACTCAGACAGAGAAATCTACGAAGAGGCATGATTGTTTATTTCATGAGATGGAGAATAAAAGATAAAATTCATCAACAATACTATCTGAACGAGCTTCAGGATAACCAGAAAGAGGTGATAGTCTTCAGAGATATACTGGCCAGAATTTTGAGAAGGAGATGAGACTATGCTTTCTTGACTAACAAGTTGAAGCAAAGAAGTACAGCAAGAATTTTGAAGGGACAATCCCCAATAAGAGGGAGGGGAAAAAGATACCAGAACAAAGCTTAAAGGAAGAAGCAATGGAGATGATGACAAAAGTGCTTAGGCCAAGGCAGGTGTGGATATGAACTATCATGATGAGGAGATCTAAAAATGACCTTAAAATTTCTCTCTTGGAATATAGGAGGGGCCAACTCTGCTAGAAAAAGGAGAAAAGATTTTTATTATTTGGAAAAACAGATGTTAGATTTGATTTGCCTTCAAGATATGCATATAAAGAAAAATGATTTTTAAAAAACCTGACAAATCCTGAATTGGGAGAGGAATTCAGTTCTTGTTATGACAAAAAGAAAAGAGGTGTGGTGATCTATGTAAATGCTAAATTGAAACAGGAAAAGATTTTGAAAGATGTAAATGAGCACTACCTCAAGAGTGGAGATACAAATGCATGGGCAAAAAATTTTTGCTCTTGGGGGTTTATGCCCCCACAGAGGATAAAGCCCCCTTTTTGACAAACTTTTGGAAGAAATTTTGGAACTTCCTTATGATAGGTGGATTCTTAGGGGTGATTGGAATGGCATGCTTAATCCTAAAATAGATAAATCATCAAAAAAAAAGAAGAAGAAGAAGAAAAGAAAGAAAGAAAGAAAGAAAGAAAGAAAGAAAGGGAGGAAAGAAGGAAGGAAGGAAGGAAAAGAAAGAAAAAAACATCAGGGAAAATCCCCCGATTTCATTTTTAATCTGATAGACAGTTTGAATAGAGCCATTAAACAAGAAGAAAAGATAAAAGGTGTGTCCATAAAGAAACAGTTTTTAAAGATAAGGACACTTGCTCATGATTAAGTGATTTTTTTTTTTTTTTTACACAATCCATTAGAATCTGTAGATGCACTACTGAAGGTATTGAAACACTTTGGCTATTAGGCAGGGTTTAAAATAAATAATGATAAGACAGTTGTGTTGACCAAAAATATGACAAAAAAAAAGATCAAAGACATTTGATGGATAATACAAGATTTAAGATTGTTTAGAAAGTGAACTACCTTGGTGTGATTTTTGGTAAGCAGAATTCCAAACTATTTCAGAATAATTATGTTAGAGCTTGGAACGAAATCAAACAGAATTAACAAAGATGGTCCAAGCGGAACTCTACCTATTGTGTAGGATTTCAGCTATACAAATAAATGTTCTACTAAAGATGTTATCTCTATTACAGACAATTCCAATTCCAAACAATGAGGGGCCATTCAAGCAATAGCAAGTGATATGACTGAAAGTTGCAATATACAAAAGAGAACTAGACAACTCAATGCAACTCAATGAGACATATCTAATTTTATTTGGCAAAGAGAAAAGCTGGGAGTGGGACTCAAGATTTTGCAGGATACAAAAGACAGAGGAGGACTTGCTCTTCCAAATCTAAAACTGCATTTTTTCTCTTCATGTCTGCTTTTGTTAAAAAGTGGGGTTTTTAGAGATAGGCTTTTACAATTAGAAGAATTTGATTTAAGGGTTTGTCTGGCATGCATTCCTGTGATATGATAAATTTAATGTTGATTTTAATCATCATTATGTCAGACTTACTTTATTAAGAGTATGGAATAAATATAAATTGAAATTATCCTCTAAAATGCCATTATAGGTCTCTCCACTTGAAGCTCTGTTTAAGAGAGAAATAACTTTAAAAATAATTGGTTAAATTATAAAGACATTTTAATGATGTAAAGTGGGCAATTTAAAATTTAATCAAATGAAGAATTCATCCAAGAAGGTTATGATGTGCATTGGTTTTCATACAGATAGTTGACTAGACACTTTAAAATTGATAAGAACTTATGTTTCTGAAATGTCTAAATATGAATTTGAAGAATAATTACGTACTGATGAGGAAAAGTTAATTGCCAAAATGTATAACTTATTGTTGAAAATTAAAACAGAAGATGAAGAAGTGAAAGCTTATATGATTAAATGGGCACAAAATGTGTGGCATCATATCCAGATGGAAAAATGGGAAAAGATGTGTGTAAAAGATCTGAAATATACTCTGAGTTATGATCTTACAGAAATTTTTTGTAAAATTATGTACACCGGTAGACGTTATTTAACACCAGAAAGATTGTCTAAAATTTATAAAGGCTCTTCAAATGTTTGCTAGAAATATGAGCAAAAAGAAGGGACTTTTCACCATATGTGGTGAACCTGTAAGAAAGCCAAGAAGTTTTGGGTGAATTTACTAAGGATAAAGATATACAAAGGATTTTTCATGATTGTTTCTCAAAGTTATACTCAAATAAGATTGAAGAAATTAATATTGAAGATTACCGGCCAAGACAACAACTGCCAAACTGACACAAGAAGAGAAAGAACAGATTAATTGGAAGATAGATAGTTTAGGCCTTCCAAAAACTGAAGGCTGGAAAGACTCCAGGTCCAGATGGATGTGGAGTCCCTTACTATAAAGTTCTACAGGAGGAGCTGCTATCTCTCTTACATAGTATAGTGAATGATGTGATTGGAACAGGATAAATCCCTAATTAATCCCTTATTCATGGAAGGAAGCTAATATTGTATTGATCCCAAAGGATGCGCAAGAGCCAACTTTACCAAAGGGTTTTAGTCCTAACTCTTCTCTGAATAATGATTATAACATTTTTGCAGAAAGAAAGAATAATCTACTAAAGAAATATATTGTTGAAGATCCAACCTGGATTTTTATCTGGAAGATGAATGAAAGATACCGTATTTACCGCCATGGAAGACAGACCTTTTTTCTCCCAAAATAGCCCTTAAAAATGGTGTGCGTCTTATATGCTGGGTGCTCATTGGAAGCCCTCCTTTCACCACCCCCACTTGCTGAGGCTAAATGTATATGAAAGGGAGGAGATGAAAGGAGGACTCCCATAAGCCTCTACTGCACTGGCTTTGACCCCGGGCCCTCTCCTGCCTTTTCTAAGCATAAAAAAAATGCCTAGAAAAGACAGGAAAGGGTCTTGGGGAGCCCAGCGCTGGTGCTGGCTCTACCCTCCGGATCCTCTCCTGCCTTTTCTAAGCATAAATAAAATTCCTGGAAAGGGGAGCCTGGCGCTGGCACTGGCTTCACCCCCCCTCCAGACCCTCTCAAGCCTTTTCTAGGTATTAAAAAAACACCTAGAAAAGACAGACCCAGGGTTGGGGAAGCCTTGTGCTGGCACTGACTCTGCCCCCAGAGCCTCTCCTATCTTTTCTAGGCATTTTCTTTATGCTTAGAAAAGGCAGAGAAAAGTTTGGGAAGCCCTGTGCTAGTGCTGGCTCTGCCCCCCAGCTCTCCTGTCTTTTCTAGGCATTTTCCTTATGCCTAGGAAAGCCAGGGGAGGTGCTGAGGGGTGAAAGTAGTGTTGCCTCATTGCTTCTCTAGACACCACCCCTCTTTTTATCCATTTTGCCTTGGAGAAAACTCCCACCGAGGTGAAGGGAAAGGAAGGGGAAGCTTCGCTTTTCTCCCCAAAAAGTTTTTCCCAAAAAATAACCACCAAAAATAGAGTGCCCATCTTATATGCTAGCAAATACGGTAATATTAGAATTGTATTGGATGTAATAGAATATTTTGAGTACCACAAGGAAAAACAAGATGCTCTAATTTTTCTGGATACAGAAAAAGCCTTTAATAATTTGAACTGGCAATTCCTTTTGAAAGTTATTGAAGAGATGAATTTTGGTCAAAATTTCTTGACTTGGATTAAATTGATATGTACTACTCAATCAACAAAAATTATAGTAAAAGAAGATACAACACAGAAGTATTTGAATATCGTCTGCTGTCCCCTTTGTCATTCTAATCAACAATGGAAGTGCTGAATTGTCGAATCCGATAAGATGCTGATATAATTGGAATTAAGATCAGAAAAGCAGAATTCAAATTGAGAGCTTTTGCAGATAATCTGGTGAATAGGCTGGAAAAACCATTCAAATTGGTGCAGAAGTTGCAGGAGAAATTTAAGGAGTCTGGATCATTATCCAGTCTGAAGATAAAGATAAGACCAAGAGTCTGACCAAGAATATGAATTTTCAACAAATAATGAAATTGCAATAGAAAACTGGTGTTAAAGCTAAAAACAAAGGGAAATACTTAGACATCTATTTAACTAGCAAATCTAGTCAATTTTTTTTAAATTATTTTTATTAAAAAAAAGTGATATCAAACACTCAGATTAATCAACAACAACATGATCATTATTTTCCAAAATATGAATAAAACAAAGGAGAGAATCTTTGTACATTGATTCCTATCTAGCCAAATATTTATATCACCTCTACTTTTATTATATTCCCTTGTCTATCTTTTTTTTTCTCCCATCCTGTATTGTTATCTTTCTGTATTATTCTTTTCCTTCCTCCTTCCCCTCGTTTGAACTGCTTTTATTTCTGCTTTTTCTCCGAGATCTCTATTCTGATTACTTTTATTTTTGTAGACTTGTCTCTTCATTGTCATATCTCTTCCTTAAGAAATTTCATTGCCAAACTGTTATATTTTAGCTTATTTCTTACTTGTTACTTTACTGTTGGCATAACTTTACCCAGTTCTCTTCAATATATAACTTAATTGTTCTCATATCTTCCATTTTTTTACTGCTTTTTTCATCCTTCAGTCTGCATGTAAGATCATCTAAAATTACATATTCTTGCAATTTCTCTAACCATTCTTCTGCTGAAGGGGTCTCTGATCTTTTCCAGTATTTTGCATATACAATCCTTGCAGCCGTTGTCATATATAAAATAATTTTTTCATATTTTTTATACTTCTTATCTATTTGATGTGTCATATTCAGTAAAAAAATTTCAGGAGTTCGTGGAATCTCTATATGAAGAATATCTGTCATTATCTTATGTATCATTTTCCAATATTTCGTAACGTTCGTACATCTCCACCACATATGGTAGAAGTTCCTTGTTCTTGTGTACATTTCCAGCATCTGTTTTCTTTTATTTTGTACATCTTGCTTAACTTCACAGGATCTAAGTACCATCTGTGTAACATTTTCAGATGGTTTTCTTTTAAGTCCTGTGCTAAGGTGAACTTTTGTGTCATAATCCAACTACGCTCCCAATGTTCCAACTGTAATTCATGTCCTATATTTTGGGCCCATACAATCATTGATTCTTTGATTCTCTCTGTTTCTAATTCTCGCTCTAATATGTATTTATAGAACAAGGATGTCAGATGTTCTTTTTTCTCCCATATCATTTTTTCCCATTCACATACTTGTGCAGTCAGTTCAATTCCCTCTATTTTTAAATCCATCTTTGCTCTTTCTTTTAATTGTATGTATGGGAACCATTGAATATTCCAGCCATCTTTTAGTAGTTCTTCCCTCGTTTTGATTCTTTGACCTTCTTTCAAATCGTGAGTAAGTAGATCTTTATATTTAAGCCATTTGTCTACCGGATAATCCCTCTAATTGAAAATGCCTCTTGCGGTGACACCCATAATGGTATTTTTGTATATAATCTTCTTTTCCAGATCTTCCAAATCTCAAACAAGGGTCTCCTTATGTAGTGGTTTAGAAATTCTTTATCTGTCTTTGCCTTTTGATACCAAAGGTATCCGTGCCATCCAAATCGTAGATCAACACCTTCAAGATTCAATATTCTGTCATTCTTTAAGTCTATCCAATCTTTCAGCCACGTCATACCATTGGCCATAAAGTATAATTTCAAGTCCGGTAAGTTGCATCCACCTCTTTCCTTTTTGTCTGTCAAAATTTTCCACCTAACTCTTGGTTTTTTTTGCCCAAATAAAATAGGTTAAATCTTTCTTCCATTCTTGAAAGCATCTCATATTTACTATAATCGGCAAATTTTGAAATAAATAATTTATCTTTGGGAGCACCATCATTTTTACTGCTGCAATTCTGCCTAAAAGTGAGAGATTGAGTTTTGACCAATTCTGCAAGTCTTTCTTTATTTCTCTCCACTTTACCATGTAATTATTTTCAAAAAGACTGTTATTTTGTTTAGAGATTGTGATTCCTAAATAATTTATCTTCTTGTCTTCCTTAAAACCTGTTATCTGCTCCAACCTTTCTATCTCTTTCTTTTGTATATTTTTAGTTAAAATCTTCGTTTTCTCTTTATTTATTTTAAACCCAGCCACCTCACCAAATTCATTACAGACCTCCATCATTGTTATCAAGCTTGTTTCTGGTTCTTCCATAAAAATAACAAGGTCGTCTGCATAGGCTCTCAATTTGTACTCATCCCTTTTTATTTTAGTTCCCTTTATTGAATCTTCTTTTCTGATTTTTCTTAAAAGAACTTCAAGGACCAAAATAAATAATAGGGGTGAGAGTGGGCAACCCTGACGAGTTCCCTTGTTAATCTCAATCAGACCTGTCTTCTCTCCATTTATCAACAATTGAGCCTTAGCATTTGAGTATATATGTCTTATCCACGTGATGAACTTATTTCCACAATTCATACTCTCCAATACTTCAAACATGAACTCATGATTCAGATTATCAAATGCTTTCTCAGCATCCACAAATACCATCATACATTTCTTTTCGTTATGTCTTTCGTAATATTCCAAGATGTTTATGACCGTTCTAATATTGTCTCTTATGTATCTCTTCGGCAAAAATCCACACTGATCTTCATGTATTACTTTCTGTAGTATTCTTTTCAGTCTCTCCGCAATAATGCTTGTAAAAATTTTATAATCTATGTTTAACAATGATATTGGTCTGTAACTACTTGGCTCCGCTGGGTCTTTCCCTTCCTTCAGTATTAAGGTTATATTTGCTTCATTCCAAGAGTCAGGTTTGCCTTTATTCAAAATCTCATTGAACATCTTACGTATAGGTTCACTCAGTTCTTCTTGTAGTTCCTTGTAATATAATCCAGAGAACCCATCTGGGCCTGGAGCTTTTCCTACTTTTATTTTCTTTATTGCTTCAGTGACTTCCATACACGTTATATTAGCATTTAGATTGTTTTTTTCCTCTTCCGTTAGCTTAATCAAGTCTTGTTTTCCCAAGTATTCGTGGATCTTCCTTTTCATACTGATTTTGGTTTTATCTTGATACAGATCTTTGTAAAATTTTCTAAAGGTTTTCAATATAATCTTCTGGTCCGTGTAAGCCTCATTATCTTTCTTTACTTTTATAATCAGATTTCTCTTTTCTTCTTTTCCTTAATCTATGTGCCATCCATTTCCCCGGCTTGTTGGCATTTTCAAATTGTCTTTGTTTCATCATTCTCAAATTCTTTTCCATCTCATCTAGATTTGCAGTTTGTATTTCCAATTGTACTTTTTTAAACACTCTTCTTTTCTTTTCATTTCCAGGGTCTTCTCTTAATTCCTCTTCTATTCTTTTTAATTCTATTTCCAAATTCTTTCTCTTCTCGTCTCTATTCTTCCTCCATTCCTTGTTCCATTTTATGAATAGGCCTCTCATGACCGCCTTTCCAGCGTCCCAGACTATTTTTGCCTCTATCCCCTCCTTATCATTCTCTGTGAAATAATGTCTTAATTCTGTTTTTGCTTTCTTCAAGTATTCCTTATTCTTCAGCAGAAAATCATTAATTCTCCAATTTAAGTACTTAAATTTCTTCTTGAGGACTAATTCAATCTGTAGTGGGTTATGATCTGAGGTAATCTTCGGGAGTATTTCTATATCTTTCACCATTGAGTGTAATGTCTTGGAAATCACAAACATATCAATTCTAGACATTTTATGATGATGGTCTGAGTAATATGTAAATCCTCCTCTTTCGTGTTTAGATCTCCATATATCTAATAAAGAAAGGTCTTCCATCATTCTGAAAAAAAGTCTTGGGCAATTTGCCCTTCTTCTTTTTTGCCTTTGAATTTGTTTGTCCTTGGCTGGGTCTAATACCCCGTTCATGTCTCCCATCAACAAAATACTCGCCTGGTTATTTTCTGTGATATATTTCTGTATTTCTTCGTTAACTTTTTCATAAAATTTACCTTTGTTTTCTAATGGGGGTAGATTCCAACCAGTAATATCACTCTCCCAAGGATCTGGATTTGTACCCCCAAATAATGTCCTTCTTTATCCCGAAAAACTTCTTCAGAGGGGTAATTAGGTCTGACATATATTGCCACTCCTCTTTTTTTCTTTTCAAAGGCCGAAATATAGGATTTCCCTAGTTTAGGGTTTCTTAAATATTTAATATCGCTTTCCTTAATTTTTGTTTCTTGTATACAGATAATGTCGGCTCTTGCTTTTTCTAAATAATGGAAGACCTGTCTCAGTTTGTAATTTGAGTTAAGTCCTTTTACATTCCATGAAATACATCTCAATGTCATGTTGTTCAGTCCTCTTCTTCTGTTACTTTATCCTGAATCTCCAAACTCTGTTGTTCTACCTCCCCTTCTTCCTCTTGTTCCTGTCACTCCACACCAGTTTCGGCTTCTTCTTCTGTTTTTCTTATTGTCTCAGTCGATTCTTTATCAAATTTACATTCCATTGCCTCTTTAACTCTTCTCATCGCCTCATTCATCTGATCTGTGGTGGAACATTTGTATCTTTTATAGTTTAATGTAAAAGATAATCCTCCAAATCTCTCCCATTTATATCTGATGTTATGTTTTTGTAATAATGTTGTCAGATTTTTAAATTCTTGTCTTTTTTTCAGTGTTTGGAATGGTATGTCTTTAAATATTTTCAATTCTGTCCCTTCTATAATTAGTTTTTCTTCATAATTCCTTTGTAAAAATTTTTCCTTCATCCTTGTTCTTGTGAAGCAAATTAAGATGTCCCTCGGCCAATTTCTATCTCTTGCCATTTTTGAGCTTATACGAAATATTTTATCAATTTCTAAGTCCATAGTCTCTTCTGGGACATCCATAAATGCAGCCAACTCAGGTATAAGTCTGTCATAGATATTTCCCCGTCTTTTCTTCCAGGCCATGCAGTTTAAGACATCTGTCGCGATACCTCATCTCTTGCAACTCAATGGTCTTTTCTTGTGTTCTGATTTCTTCATTTATCTCCATTCTCTCACTTTCCCCTTGTTTTATTTGGCCACCCATTAATTTAACTTCCGCCTGCAATGTCTTCACCTCTTTATTCATTTTCTCCATTCGTTTATTTATTCCTTCGTTTATTTATTCCTTCCATTTCTTTTTTAATGTCCATTTTTATTTCTGCTCTAGTATCTTTCAGTTTGTCTTATTTCTTTTTTGAAGCTCTTAAGTTCTTCCAAAATTTGCTCTCCAATCCCAGCAATCTGCTGGGGTTGCTCTAAAGAAGGTCTCCTCTCCACAACTAATTGTGTTTGGGAAAGAGTAGTTGTCCTCCTCCGTGTTGCCATCTTATAGCTTTCTTCAGTTGAAGATTTATCAGTTAATATAATATTGAGTTTATATTACACTCCCTTCAAAAATCAATGAGTCTATGTAATCAAAATACCATTTCCCAATCAAGTTATTTCATTAATTCAGACATTAATGGATTAATTCTCCTTGGTTTCTAAATTAGCAGTCTATCCCAATATATATTATATATTTCAAATTCTACTAATACATATCTAAATTCAAAATAACAATACTTAATGTTCTTGCTTACTTATCAATAATTAATAATCCAATAATCAGTTATAGTCAATTATCAATGGTATATATAAATAGCTCAGTGGTGAATAAATCAATAAATAAATATATTTATAAACAAATATATATAAATGAATATATAAATCAGAGTTCCTTATAAGTATAAATAAAAACGTCACCAGGGGGAGCTATTGTACAGTTTTTCTAAGTCTCTTCTTTGTCAGTCTATTTTTTTTAAAAAAAAAGGCAATGTTTTCCTATAAAATCTATTGTTTACTTTGTTTCAAGGTTATCTCCTAGTCAGCTTCAGCCTTCAAACCATCCACAGCTGATTCTGTGCTTCAACCCCCTTTTTTTTCCTCTTCCTCCAAGAATTCTCCCCCCTCCCCCTCCTCCTTCTGTAGTCTCACTTCTCTCAACTCACTTAATACAACATTAATCCTTCTTTCCACCACTCCTTGAACCCAAATCTTATAATCTATGTGTATCTATGCATTTATGTATATATTATATATGTTGTATACACTGTATA
Source organism: Ctenosaura bakeri (assembly GCA_948474755.1). NCBI lineage: Eukaryota > Metazoa > Chordata > Lepidosauria > Squamata > Iguanidae > Ctenosaura > Ctenosaura bakeri. The sequence goes on along the minus strand of CAOLHI010003663.1, from coordinate 30,502 downwards.
TTTCACAATATCTAACAATTTGCTATATCAAGTTATTTTTCTTGACTTATTTATACTCCGTCTCTCCCTCTTCGTCTCTCTGTCTCTCCGTCCCTCCCACTTCCTCTCTGCCTTGCGTCTTCTCCGTCTTCTTCTTTTCTCGAAAGCTTTGCCCAAATGTTCTTCTTACTTATTAAGCCACGGAGACAAAGAAAAACAAACAAAGAGTACTTTAGAGCTGCTAGCACTCCCCAGTTTTCTTTACTGAGGTTTACTGTTTCAAGAGAGACCAATAACTGCAGACCCTGGGATATGATCGCTTCCAGTCTCAGTTTTCGTGTCGGCTCTCCCTCTTGTTTGTCTTCAGTCTCTGTTTTGTTTTGCAGCTTTTCCACTCTCCTTCCTTTTTAACGTGGATCCTTACATACAGCTTCTCCGCTCCCTTCCTTGTCATCTGCCTCTGTTTTAGTGATTTTACAATACTGCTTCTTTGCTCTCCTTCTGATTGTCCACAATATCAGTTTGCTGTAAGCTTCTCCACTCTCCTCCGCTTCTCTACGCTCCTGCCATAGTCCCGTCCGAAATCTCAACTTTTTTTCCCCAGTTTACAATTCAAAGCCTCTTCTTGTCTTTAAAATCTTACTTTTAACAGCAGTTTAAACCAAAACAGTTTTCTTCTTGTCCTTCCGTTTCCTTACAGCACAACAATTATTAGTCTCTTAAGTTATCCCGAGCTTATTTCTCTTCAGTTACTTTATATACCAGTCAAGTTTCCAGTCAATAGATCTATTATAGTCCTCGTCACACTACGTTTAATGTACTTCTCTTAAATTTAGACACAGTCTTTTAATGTAGAGATCCAATCTTACGTTCCCTCAAGGGGATGGTTTATTGTAGCTTTCAGCGTACTTACATATCTTCTTTAAAAAAAGGTTTTGGCGTCCCTTCGTCGCTAAAAGCGGCTGCTCAGTGGGGTTGTGGAATCCCTCCGACTCTGCTCGTTTTCGTACCTCCGATACAGCGATGTAAATCTTCTGTATCTTTCCGTTGACGAGCTCTTCTAAGCCCCCTACGGGACCCTCCGATCTCCCTTTACCGGGGGAGAATTAGACCGGCAATGATCACTTTATTTCTGCCAGTTACACCTCACTGAGCGGTTCTGTAGAAGCCATCGTAGCTTCTACAGACCCTCTCGGTCCGCCATAAAACCTGGAAGTCCCAAATTATTTTCAAATCTAGTCAATTATTTGAAAATAATTATGTAATCTCTGAAGCTCAAAGAGGCCGAAAAGTGGAAACTTTTGAACTGCAGCCAACAAAGCCAATCTAAAGGGAAGTATGTGGCACAGCAGTCTTTCAGTTCCTACAGGAGGAGATCTGCTTAGTAAACAGAGTTGGCAAGAGAAATATATATCAGTCTAAGCAACACACTTCCAAATTGGGTCAGCATTTGCTTCAGGGTTTTTTGACAGAATGAATTTGTAGCTGAAAAGGTGGGCCTGCATATTACAAAGCAGATGTACATGCTCTGGGTGGGACCAGAGTTTGGGAAATTTACTTTTGGAAATGATCACTCCCCAAATTTTCCAACTAGCATGGCCACTGGAGGGTTCTGGCTTTTGTCATCTGAAAAAGGCACTTGAAGGTAGTGGGAAAAGAAGAAGACAGCACTGCAGGTAGATTGACTCAAAAGAAGTCACAGATTGTGATTATGCAAGACCTGAGCAGGGCTGTGGACAACAGGATCAGCAAGTCAAAGTCAAGATGATGTAACAATCATACAAATTCTTTTTCCAGCCAATGTGACGCAAAAAGCCTTTGTGTAGTTATCATAGACTGAAGTAGTCATGTCCTCAGCTGGCCCCCAAATTAAGCAATGTGTTGTAAAAATGAAATGTCTGCTTTGGTGGCATCGTTATGCTCTCACTCCACCTTTCCAATTGTTATCAGTGAACACTGCAGAGTCCTGCATAGAAATGACTTTCTCTCTAATTCTGGTAGGAATACACAAATGCACAAGGGTTTAGAGAGCGTGAGTAGGCATTAGAGATATGTTCTAGCAATTCATTCCTCTCTCCCATTTCTTACATAGCCTTTCTTCTTCTTTTTAGTGGAACTTCCCACTGGTAATGTTCATCTGGAAGATTGCCGCAGCTCTCTGTTGTGGAAACACTGTGGTTGTCAAACCAGCAGAACAGACTCCACTTACTGCTCTTCATATGGGTGCTTTAGTTACAGAGGTGAGTTGCAACAGCAAAACTGTCATATGCACATTCCTGAAGGAGGAAAGCTCTGCTAAGTGAGTGCTCACCTTTCCATTGCAATGATGCTCATTGAAACAGCAAGGGCTAGTTTGCTTTGGGCTTTTCTGCACTTTGGGGGGAAAACGGGGCAGTCCGTTACTCACCGGACTGGCACACTCCCCCCCGACAAGCCATGCTGATCCGGAGCAGCGCGCGCCCACGCTACACACTCTCCGGGAACGAAAATGGAGGCTTCCAGTTGGTAGAGGCTCTCCACCAACCGGAGAAGCTCGCCAGCCAGAAGCCCGCCCCCGGAAGATCTGCAGCCTCGCACTGGTGCAAGCCTGCAGATCTACACATTAGCGCAGCAACGGACTGGGGTGCGCTGGGCTATTGAAAGTCCTCTTTTAATCGGTCTTTCAATAGCACGACAAACCACCAGTTCTGGTCTTTCCGAAGCAGGCTGAAGTCCGGACATACATTAAGTAGTCCAGACCCAGTTCGCCCCCAAGTGCAAACGTCCTCGCTGGAGGACGCTCTGCCCTGTTTTAAAAATAAAATGCGGAAAAGGCCTTTGTGTCATTATCCCAGCCTCTGGCATGCATAGCCTTGTCTTGGGGAATTGCAGTGCACTGAGAATCACAAAAGCAAGTCAAGGGCAAGAAGCTGGCATCATCTTCCAACCTAAGGTGCTCAGAAAACAAATCATTAGCAGCTTAGGAAACTGAACACCTTGATGAGTTTTTTGGCTGCGAAAGCAAACAAGAAGTAAGAAAAGCAGAGTGTTGGGTAATGGCAGAAGAGGATGAGGGGCATGATTGCCTTTTTTATTCATACAGCACCTCAGCCATGAAATGCTGTTCTGTTCCGTAATGAACTAGGTGGGATATTTAGTTGACTTAGTTGAATAAATAGTTCATTAAAGTCCTCACCAAACTGCTTATCTTGGCCATCTCACAACAGCAGTGACTCATCAAAGTGAGTAAATAAAATTGTTAAGGTTCAAAAGTAACCATGGGATCAATAACTTTCTTTAGAAATCATCACTAGGAATTTAAATTCCTCCCCCTCACAAAAAAAAAGAAGCAAGAAAGAAAGATTTTGAAGTTAGCAGGTATATTCTTTCTCTCCTCCTATTGCAATCTATTTAAAAGTCAGGTTGCCAGTGTTCTTATATGTGGGCTGGAGTGATAATATTATGAATTTCTTGTGATCCCTTCAGATGAATAAGACATAAAACATGAATAGGTAAGCAACACAGTATTCCAGTGTCTCTCAAACTGTGGGGCAGGCCCACCCAGGAGGTAGACAAGATAAAGGGAAAGGGGAAAGCATGACAGCTTAAAGGACAGAGTCATTTTCCTTCAACCACCAGTTGTTAGCTTTGCAGCCATAAGAGCTACTGCACTTACCTTGAAAACTGGAGCAGGGGATTCTGGTCCTACCTATTCCACCCCTCCAATATTCTGCTTGTCTGAATTATAGGATGCCTTCTTCTGGCACCTGTTCTACTTTATATTTGTTCATTTACTTAGAACCATCAGTTTGCTTTGCAAGAGCAGTCTATAAATGTAAACATCACAGTTCCTTGCCTTCTGGCTTACTATGTAAAAATACACCACACACAAGGAAAAGGGGATGGCAGAGGGGGAGCCAGCATAGGTCTCTAGTCTGAGTGTTGGACTACAACTCTGGAGACCAGGGTTTGGAATCCCCACTCAGCCATGGAAACCCACTGGGTAACCTTGGACAAACCTCAGAGGAAGGCAAAGGCAAACCCTCTCTGAACAAATCTTGCCAAGAAAACCCCATAATAGATTTGCCTTAGGAATGCCATAAGTCAGAAATGACTTAAAGGCATGCAACAACAAAGTGAGGGAGGGGATTAAGTCCAGCAGATGCTGGCTGTTCTTCTCTTCCTCTGAGGCCACGCAGTTGGGGTAGAGGGAGGGTCTTTCATCAGCTGATGCCCCTAGGCATGATGGAGCTCTGCCATGTTTTCCAGTGTTGGTCTTGCATTAATCATCCCATGCTCAGAGTCTTAAACTCATGGTCTCATGGTTTCAGAGGCATGTCTAGGGTGGAACAAGGGGATACATGCTCCAGATGCCAATATCAGGGAGGTGCAGAAAGGCTGTGCTGGCCTTGCAAGATTTAGCTGCAGCAGCAGAGGAGGAGGAGGAAGAAGCGGCCCCAGAGAAGCAGGCGGTTCTGCACTCTGAGTCCAGAGGCCACATGCCCAACTTGCTGAGAGCATGTGACTTGCCCTAGATACTCCAGAGAGGGCATCCAGTGAGGTTTATCAGAGGAAGAAGTAAGTTGTACAAGAGTTCATGAGAAAGAAAGAAATACTTTAAATGAAAATGGGGAGAAACATGACCTTCACACCACTACCTCCACCCCTGGATAAATAAAATTTAGAAATTAAAGACTCATTTGTCAGACCTGGCAGCCAAAGTGAGTGTGTAAGGGGGGGGTCTCTCTCCTTCCAGCTGTGGGCTTTCCCAACTGGCCTCCATTTGGCCTTCCTTTAATCAGTCATTCAGGTCCCATAAAATGTCGCTGAAGCCTCTAGCAAACCCTCCTGCGCTCCCACTACCTTTCTCAGGCATTTTGCCTTGTTGTAGAGATTTCACACCAGGCAAAACACCTGGGAAAGTGGGGAAGTCTCCGGCAAACCCTAATGAGCCCCACTCCCTTTCGTAGGCATTTTCCTCGGTGTGGAGATTTTACAGTGGGCCAAACTCCTAGGAAAATGGGGGAGCCTCCAGTGAACCTCCTGGTCCCACCTCCTGGTGTGCAAAGTCACACCTGGTGTACAAAGTCACACCAAGCAAAACACCGGAGAAAGAGGGAGGGAGTCTCCTGCAACCGTGGGGGGGGGGTTTGGGGTAGAGTTAAGAAGTTTAGGGGTGCAACTTCCATCCTTGCCCTGGGTGCTGTTCAAGCTAGATACACCACTGCATAGTGTTAAGCTAAATATGTTTATTAATTCTAAGTGCTCCAGTTTAACTTGTTTGCAGGTGAATCAGATTGTGATTTGAATTGCCATTGTTCAGCTTCATATTTTCTAGATGGATTGGGCTATATAAACCTCACCATCCCTGTCAACTGGTTAAGCATTATGAGAGCTATAGTCCAAGCAGTTGTGTAGGGTGCTGGGTTGGCAAAGAACTGATACAGGATGTTTGGAGTTTTCCTTAGAAAGGTGTTTCTTAACTGAAGACCACCTCAACATTTGTTCTACTTTTAAGCAGACTTTGGAGAAGCTACTTTCTGACAACTCCCAGAATCCCCCAGCCAGCTGGCTGGAGTCTTCTGGAAGCTGTTGTCCAAAGCTTCAATCCAACTACAAGTCCCAACTGACATAGATCAGCTGAATCAGATACAGAATGCTAAGTGAACACACACCTGTATCTCATGGACTCAAAAATGTGACATAGTGGTTTGAGTGTTGGACCAGAATTCCAGGAGACCAGGGCCTGGATTCCTATTCTGTAATGAAAACCCATTGGGTGACCTCAGGCAAGTCATATTCTCTCATCTCTAGAGAAGGGCAATCAAAAACCTAGTCTGAATAGATCTTGCCAAGAAAACTCTATGCTAAGGTGGCCATAAGTCAGAGTTCACCTGAACAAAAACAATGCTAAGTTGAACTAGTAAATGGATTTACCTCTTCCCCATATCACTTTTCCATATTTTGCTTTTAACATGCTCCCAACCAACCCACAGCCATTATTTCAGCACAAAAGTGACCAGAATCCTTGCTGCACAGCTGTGTGTTTCTGCATAAGGAAAGAGACCAGCCAACAGGACTGACTCAGGCCATTTTGTTGTTTGAGATAAACAAAGTGGATTCTTCCTTCACATTTTGTACCCAGAAGCTCACTGGTTTGTTAGCTGAGTAGTGGCAATGGAAGAAGCATCCATTAGCACATTGGGGAGTATCAGGACAGTTTAGGGGATGAGGGACAGCCCATGTGGCACCCATAGGACAATCCTCCAAGCGGTGGTGGTTGATGACTTCGATATCACTGTCATGTTTGATGAGTACATGAGAGCCTGTGGGCCCCCCCACCCACCCACCCCTCTCTCTCTCTCTCACACACACACACTATTGTTGTTCTGTTAGTAAGCAAAGAGCATTTTATGGGTGTTACACTTCTTTCCTCTTCAGTCTTCTATTTTTAAACTGTTTTAATTCAGTGCTTTGGTTTCATATGATAAAGTACTTAATTTTTTCTAACATTATAAAGAATTAGTTTTAGCTCTATTAGGTTTCAATTGGTGTTGTAAGCCATCTTGGATCCTCCATAGGAAGGTAGGATATAGTTCGAATAAATATTTTTTTAAAAAAGCCTACTCTCAACCATTATATGGACCAAATAAGTGTAGCTGGTACTAGTACAGAGAAGATCTGGCTACCATGCAGCTGTTAGAAAAGGCAAAGAAGATTGGTATGAGTATTATGAGCTTTATAGGTGGCTGCGGAAAAGAATACATACAGCCTGCATGCCACTGCAGTATAAGTGATAAAGGGTTGTACTTAAGACTGCTTAGACCCAGATGTAAGTCCCTTCTCTGACACAGTTTGCTGTGTTATCTTTGGCCTGTTGCTGTCTGAATCAACCCAACTGGGTTGTTGAGAAGATTAAAGTTTGGGGAAATCACATATACCATTCTCAAATGCTTTGAGATAAAATGAGATGAAAATGGAGGAAATAAAATGGGTGTAATTGTAGGACTGAAAGATGAAATTATGTCCCTCTTCCCTCTGATAACCAGGCCGGATTTCCACCAGGAGTCGTGAATGTTGTTCCAGGATACGGACCCACTGCTGGGGCAGCCATTTCCAATCATATGGACATAGATAAAGTGGCCTTCACAGGCTCCACTGAGGTAGGTCCCTAACTGCAAAGGAATTGTAACTAGCAGGTCTCTAAGTACCCTGATTCTGAGAAGTGATTCAGCACCTTGCTTGCTTTGTAAAACCAAGTTACTTTTTTCTGGCTCTCAGTTTGTTAACCAACATCAATTTAATGATTTCTTGGGGGGGTTATAGTCACCTCAAATAATTCACTGTTTGTAATCAAGGAATAGCTTTTCAAGCAAAAGAATATGAGAAGATATAATTGTATGCTAATTAACTATATTTTTAAACTAAACGTGCAATTTGTGCATATTTTATTTTTTCCAGAATGAGGCCAGGGAAGAGAGAGAGACTAAATCCTTAATAAAATACAAATGTCAAACAACAAAGTTAAGAACAACATAATATATAAATGGGTTATTCAGTATTTAACTTATTAAGGTGGTGCAGAGATATAACCCACAAAAATTACTGGATGGAATATATAAAAAAGTACAACTTAATTAACGCATTTTCCAAAATAGATAAGACATATAATGTAAAAATGTATAATATCAATTGACTACTTGTAAAAGTAAATGAAATATGGCTATGCTGGCTGAAGGATTCTAAAAATTGTAGTCCAAAAAAAAATCAATTACTATCTGTACTTGTTTCAAGTGGAAATATTTCATTTGTATTCTCTTTCAGGTTGGAAAACTAATCAAAGAAGCTGCTGGAAAGAGCAATTTGAAGAGGGTCACCCTGGAACTTGGAGGGAAAAGTCCCAATATCATATTTGCTGATGCCGATTGTGAGTTGCATATTTCTCTTGAATTTACTTTGTTTAAAGCCTTCACACTAAAGTGTTTTCTGAATGTAGCCTGCAGGGGGTAACTTAACAGAACCTGGAAGTAACTAGGTACAAAAAACTAATTATTTTCCCAATAACTAAGACATAAGTCACATTATAATTCTAACTAAATGTGGGATAAATTCACTCTTATTTGCAATATAAATGTACCTCTTCAGTTACTTCAATATTTCTGAGACAATAGCTTTACCAAATGATGAAGGAGGAATGTTGCATGAAGGATACTAGATGGATGGATGGATAAAATCTTGGGACTGTTACTACAATGAATTATGTTTTAGAAGCAGGTTTCCAAGTTTTGGTATATAAGCAGAGATAATGTATTACAACTGCAGACATTTTTCCTTAAAATGTGCAGCTATGTAATGACAAATAGACACTGTGTTGCACTGAATGAAGGTTTATCTCTCTCTCTCTTTTTTTCTTTTTCTTTTCTCTTTGCAGTGGACAGTGCTGTTGAATATGCACACATTGGCCTGTTCTACCATCAAGGGCAATGCTGCATAGCTGGATCTAGAATTTTTGTGGAAGAGCCAATTTATGATGAGTTTGTACGTAGGAGTGTGGAAAGAGCTAAGAAAATTGTCCTTGGAAATCCTCTGAGTTCTGGAGTACATCAAGGTCCTCAGGTGAGTTTCAGGAGTAATACTTTGTCCCAGGATTTTCAGTCAGAGGTAGATTTTAAACCTAGACTGTCTAGGAACTGGACTGAAGCATTACTCCTCACACCACTAGACAGTCATTTGAAAATTCCAAGCCTTCCTTGAATCAAGGTAGCCTTTGTAGGTAATGTGCTAGCCTCCCTCCATGTGATTAGGCCCTTCCCTTTCCTCTCCCTACAAACTCCTCCTTCCTGTCAAAAGACTTTTTGCACTGAAGCCAAAGTTTGGATGCATTTGTATGAGTGACATGTTAATGTTAGCTTGGACTTGGAAAGACTATTGAAGAAAATCAAGGGAGAAAGTGCAAGGGCAGGTTTACAGTGGACATTAAGATAACTATTTTTAATGAGCAAACATCATGGAATGCAACTGATATCCTTTATCTGTTCCCACTTTTTACTCCCTGGTCTCTTCAAAGCCTAATTCCTGGTTCTCCTAAGATGCCAAGACTGCTCTGTTTTCCTGCATAGGTTGCGCTCAGAGAGCTGGCCTCAACCTGCCTTTCTAACTAGAGATTCTGATACATCCTTGAATCTTGACTGGTCCCAAGCCTGTGGGGAAAGCACTGTACCCATCCCAGCATGCAATGCATCGACAAATAGAATACAAATATTTTTGCATTTGCCACTGAGGATGAAGCCTGCCTGATTTTGAGACACCTGGTTCCTAACCTGGAATAGATTACTGATTCCATTTTATTCATAAAGAGACCCTGTGAATCATAGAATCATAGAAATTCAGAGTTGGAAGAGACCACACAGGCCATCCAGTCCAACCCCCTGCCATGCAGGAACACCCTCAAATCAATCCCGACAGATGGCCATCAAGCCTCTGCTTAAAAACCTCCAAGGAAGGAGACTCCACTACACTCCGAGGCAGCAGATTCCACTGCCGGACAGCCCTGACTGTCAGGAAGTTCTTCCTGAGGTTCAGGTGGAATCTCCTTTCCTGCAGCTTGAATCCATTGCTCCTTGTCCTGGTCTCTGGAGCAGCAGAAAACAAGTCCCCTCCTTCTTCTACGTGGCATCCCTTCAAATATTTAAACATGGCTATCATGTCCCCTCTTAACCTCCTCTTCTGCAGACATCTCCTCATTCTACATAGGAAGTGTAGTAGTAAGAGAACTGCTGTGAATTATCAGGAGGCTTGCATAGTCTGATAGTTTCAGCAGAATTATCAGGAGGCTTGCATAGTCTGATAGTTTCAGCAGAAAGTAAGTACTATCAAGCTCTCACAGCATTATTCAAAAATACTCATGGCTCAGTCAAATTATGCAGTCTTCTTGTACAGCTATGTATTTATCTTGAGGCACTGTAGAAAAGGAAATGCCTGTGTCCAGTGCTGAAGCAGTAAACTTGGACCAGTCTGTAGCATGCAACAGGAGTGGCTAATAATTCCCCCCTCCCCAGGATGTTGTTCAACTGCAGTTTCCATCAGCTCTGGATAGCACAAAGAGTGGTAGGGGATAATGGGAGTTGCAGTCCAGCATCTGGAGGGCCACCATTTTCCCTATCTCTGTGAAATTTTCTGTAAATATGACTTCTGTTCAGATATTACAACCATCATATGCTGCCAGGTCCCAAGAGAACCTTTTGAAAGTAGCTCATCCCATCAATAGCCTCGGTTGTCATCAGTTCCTAAATTCTGAAGTCAGTGTGACTTCTCCTGAGTAATTGGCCTGAGAATAACATCTGTGCTAGAGGTGAAATTGGAATTCAAAATGTAACCCATTGAGTTAAACCACTTGGTGAGAAATGAAGGGGAGTTTAAGAGAATCTTTCTTTGGTCCATAAGCATGCTGAGAACTTCACAGAGCAGTCCTTTCTTCTTCTTTTTGTGCTTCTCTGCTTAAATTCCTAATTACTGGACTTCATGGGAAAGGCTGGCAAAAATCCAGCATCTCAATGGCAAGTTCTTATTTCATCTTTGGCTGGTGAAGCATTTGTTTCTACTTTGTTAATCTCGAAGCTAAACAAGTGGTAAGGGAGTGACACAATGTTTCTTTTTAGATTGATAAAGAGCAGTATGATAAAATACTGGGACTGATTGAGAGTGGGAAAAAAGAAGGAGCCAAACTGGAATGCGGAGGAGGCCCCTGGGGAGACAAAGGCTTCTTCATCCAGCCCACAGTCTTCTCTGATGTTAAAGATGACATGCGCATTGCCAAAGAAGAGGTAGGCAAAATCAGGACATCCTGCTTTTGACTCTGTGTTCTGCAACAGTAGCACAAGGCACAATATGCATCTTTTAAGAAGAAGAAGGAGAAGAAGAAATGTAATATTTTTTTTTAATGATTATATAGGTAGAGTGGATTTTACACAGTAATACTTTTTTCTCCCAATCTGGACTGTTTTAACAACTGACTAAGAGTTTCCAAAATATGGCAGAACTAAATAGGATTTGTCAGCAGTACTGCATGTTTTCCAGAATCATTATCTTCCCGTATCCATATATCCATAAGACATATACTTGTGGAGTTTTCCTCCTAGGACTGGCTTCAGTGGCATAACTATAGATTGGGGATGGGGACATTGCAGCTCTAAATAATAATTGTGCATTGCTAGCATTGCAGACACACTGAAAACTATTTGCACCTTGAACTTTCACATTTGCTCTGTTCACCTCCCCTTGGTAAATTTCCCAGAGCTTTTCCTTTAGATGCCTAAACTTTATTTGTAAATTCTTAATAGGCTTTTTAAGTTACTGCTGTGCTATAAATTTAGGAACAGAATTCTTATTCTGGGAGATAATGCTCACATTTTGCCAACCTCAATAGTTATACCCCTGATTGCTTTCTATCCTAATGGTCAGGCCAATCTCAGGTATCATATTATCTGTCATGAAAGGACAGAACATGCTTAGTTATTCACTTTGGTATTATAATGTTTTTACTTTCAGGGAAGATAAGGGACACTTGTGGGACTTTCTGTTTCATCGTCCAAATAACCTGTCCAAATGACCTGACTTTACTTGGTGAACGCATTTGCATACCCTCCAACTGTCCCAGTTTCACAGGGGCACTCCAGAATAATCCTCTGTCATCCCAATTTTCTGCTGCTTTTAAATTATCTGTTTCCCTCTCCGTCTCCTGCTTTCCCCCTTTGTCATCAGCTTACTTCAGTTGCTGCAAACTCAGTTCAAAGTGCAAAGGTAGTTCACATTTAATTAACTCAACAAAGCATTACTCTCTGTTGTTGCTTGGCCCTACATGAGATGGAAAGAATATTGAAAAATATTCAGAAAACAATACTTCATGGGATTTTGCTTCCAGAATGTCTATTTGAGGGTCTCTGAACTGAAGGGTTGGGGGAAAAGGCTCTTCCTGAAAAGAACAAACTGTATGTAAAGTGGCCAGTTCCTGTTGTTTTTTTCTTCAGAGGCCTCATCAAGTCTTTTAAAAAGTTTACATCTAAATGCAGCAAAGGAGCCAATAGCATATGCTGGAGACTTTGCGTGATCACATTAGCATTGGAGGAAGAAAAAAAATTTCCAACCCAAAAATGTTTCCTGGGGATAGAGATTCATCAGCTCTCAGACAGACCACAAAATTTGCTTTATCTGTTGCATTAAGTTCCACCCCTAATAATAAGGTATTAGGCCTCCATCTTGTTTTTTTCAACCTGATTTTTGCCTGACAAATTATTGTTTGTTGTGGTCTGAAACAGATATTTGGACCAGTCCAGCAGATTATGAAATTCAAAACGATGGATGAAGTCATCAAAAGAGCAAACAACACTCACTATGGCCTCGCAGCTGCAGTGTTTACCAAAGACATTGATAAAGCTCTGACAGTTACATCTGCTCTTCAGGCTGGAACAGTCTGGTGGGTATCCTTGGCGCTATTCTTCATGTTTTATATATTATGATAATATCACTAAGTAGTAGTAGTAGTAGTAATGACAGTAATGGTAATAATAATAATATTTGCAATATTTTTATTTAGTATTCCATGAGAGCTAATCTGTGTGCCTACAGTTCACAAATGTTAAAGGCAAAAATCTTGCTATCAGCAAGTAAGAAAACATCCTGTTGGATCCAGAGTTTGTTTCTAGCAGTAGCAGCATTTCTTGGATAGAATTCTACTTAGAAATATCCCAGTGCTGGAAAAAGGAAGACGAGCTTCCCTGGAGGAGGAAATTCCTTCCTTTTGGTGCCACTGCTAAGAGGGGCTTGTATCATTTCAGTAACTGCGTAGGCCTTTGAGAAAGTCTTCAGAACATAGGTAGTATCGTAGGTGCCATCTGTCCATTGCCAGGTAATGGAGTGCAGAGATATTCAACAGGCAAACAAGGACAGCTTAGTAGTTCAAGCTTGCCCCTTCAGGGTGAAGCAGAAATATAGTCAGGTGTCAGTCCAAAATGATCAGGAATCCAGTGAGCAGCAAGGTCAGAGAGTCTGAAATTCAGAGAAGAGAGGAAGAAAGCAAGCAGGGACTCTGTAGAACAGACAAAGGCAAGGGCTAGGAAAAACATGAGTTGTTTCTGGTATCAGGACACCACCCTCTGCCTTCCAGCTGGCTCTCATCCCAGCCTGATTAGCTCCCAGTGTGCTTATGACTGCTTGTCCGCTTTTGAAGCTTCTGTTCACCTGGAGAAGCTGATTGCTGGTCCATGACAGGTAGCTTAATACAGGATCAGGCAGTACTTAAGGAAGCATGGTCCAAGTCATTCAGTATCTGCACTATAGACTGGGTTTAGAAACAAACCAGCAGCCAATGAAGTTATTTTAGAATTAGTGACCTATACTCCAACTAACACCACCCAAAACCTTAGCCTAATTTCTAGTTAATTTGAAAAACAGGCCCACACTGAAGGCAAGTAAGAAGTAAGTCATATGAAATGCAGCCTATCAGTTGGAAGCAGCCCCTGAAGCCCACTTTTGTGGCTTATCTTCTGAAGCAACCTTGACACTCTGAAATTGATAGGCTTAAGCCAAACCTGTCATGGGATTTTCTTGGGCTGAGAATGTGTAATACGCTCAAGTTAACCATGGGGTTTCCATGGCCAAGTAGAGAATCTAACCCTGGTCAAAAATGTCCTCTCATGTACTTCAACTTTCTAGATTCTCCATCCTCAGAAAACCTGTTTTTTTAAGCCACATATTAGCCCTAATAGCAATCAAAAACAGCACTGCCCCTGCCAAGTACCCACTCCTTTCTTAGACTATATGGCTTCCCTTAGACATGCTGTGGCGTGCTATCCAGTTGCTAACATTTGAAGTAAAATTCAACTGCCAAGCCAGTGAGCTTTTAAACATGGAGTGAGAGGATGCCATTGTGCCTCAGTCAGTAAATGTCTTGGCTGGCCCTGGGTATGGGCTAATCATTCATCTTAGGAAAAGGCTGCAACTGATGAACCAGCCTGAAATGTTGCACTTTACAGTTAAAGGTGTGTATTACACAGGGAATCCTTAACTAGGCCAGTCATTAAATCAAAGTCTAAAAGCTTACTGTCTTTATTAGTAACTGAACAATATACTATTCCCTCTCTAGACAGTAGGGTACTTCTAGATTTTTAGGAACTGGGTTGCGTAATTTGACAAGTGCTCCTATTTGTTGACAGACAGAACAGCAGGGTGGAAGATACCGTATTTGCTGGCATATAAGAGTCATTTCCCCCCCCCCAAAAAAAATACTGTTTGATAATGGGGTGCATCTTATATGCTGGTATATCTTATACGCCAGCAAACAGTATTTGCTGGCATATAAACATGGTGTGTCTTATACACTGGTATGTCTTATATACTGGCAAATATGGTATACAGCCCTTAAGTTTCTTCAATAACTTAAGAGATGTTGTGGAACAAATTATAATTTTTTCTGTTAAAATCCCACTGATGCCTGGTGGTTCCCATTCAAGTGGGATGGTGAATCCATTCTTATCTTTAAGGAAAGTATCCAAGGTGCTGAATTTGTTTGGAGAATATGGTTCAGCATCTTGGATAATTCCTTCAAAGTCTAGAGTAAAATCTGGAGTTGATTCTCTGACCTACTGACAAGGGAACCCTCAGCTGACAGTACATAGTACCAGTTTTTGTCACGTAGCTCAGCTACAAATCCTGTCCACAATTAAAGTATCATCACTTTCTCTTTTTTCTCTTCAGGGTTAACTGCTATAGTGCAGCAACTCCTCAATGTCCTTTTGGAGGGTTCAAAATGTCAGGAAATGGCCGTGAGATGTAAGTAATGCCAGTGGGGGTTTCTTTCAGATCTTGATGCTGGATTTTCACCGATATGAAGCTAACAGGATTTAAAAAAAAAAGAAAGAAACTTGCTATTAGTTTTGGCAACAAAATATTACTACAAAATGCCTACCTGTAAGTTGATTTGTTTTCAGACTCTTAGTTCCAGCTTTCTTTTTTGGCTGAATACAAATATCAGTAACCACAGGAAAGAAATGCAAGGAAATTTTGCTAATATGTACAAACTGGTAACAATAATTCATCATATAATGTAGTGTCCATGAAACACTGGAACAGAGACTACAAAGCTGGCACTGTTGGGGATACTTCTATAACTTATTTTCTGTTCCTTGGACACAGTGAGCCAGATTGTAACAACTAGAAATAACATCACGTGCTATGTAGTGGAATTTCTTTTAATATAGTTAGTGCAAGGGAATACAGGTCAGTGGTGTCATAGGCACATCCCAGATAATCCACCAACTAGTTTTTCATGCCTGTGGGGAGGAGCTCATGTTTCTTCAACATGGGTCTGGTCCTCCTTAGGGGTGATAGAAGACTGTCCAGTTCCCAGAACTAAAGCAAGAATCATCTGCTAGTTTGCTCAGCTTCTGTCCATGGAATGGAACAGAGCACCATCTTCTCTTTTGCTTCAGGCACTCTCCAGTTGCTCTCAACTGTTCAATATCTGCAAGTTCTCATTTGAAAGCCTCTTGCATATACATGGAAGCTGCCCAGTTTATGTGTGGTCATGACAGCTAAAGCAATGGCATCTGTGAATGTGGCCTCTCTAGAGATCCAATCTTACCATGAAATTGCTGGGTCCTCAGCTTACCAAGGGGACATTTTTACCCTGTGATGCATGGGAGAAGAGGGAAGAATGGTGGCTACTTTCTCCAGATGCAGCAAGTAACACTGGGTGCTGTGCAGATGTTGGGAGCCTCACATGCCAACCAATTAGCAGCACTGGTTAGATGCCGGAGGAGCAGGCATTCCAAGGTGGACCTGAGAGAGCAAGAGATGGGGGGGGCAGGTAAGCAGAGTACAGATGTCCTCCACCTTTCAACACCTCATTTCTTGAAAACTAGCTTTTTCAAAATTTCAGACAAGGTCCATTAATTTGACCAGGGATTTGCTCTTTCATTGGCATGGTCACAAGTCTTGCCTATGGAGAGTGACCCAGTCCTTGAATTCATAGATCTTCTCTGCATAATTGAATTCATGGAACTTGTTTGCATAATACAGTGGAGAGAGAGGAAGAGAGGCAACTGGTTGTCAGAGGGGGATGGGATGGGCAGGCTTGGGCTTGCACCCATGTGCAGCAGTTACCTTCAATATGCCTGCCTGAGAGTGAGGGAGGCAACTGTTTGTTGTCTCGGATGTGTGTGCTGGGGAGACAGCAAGAGGGAGGAGGAGAGGGAGCTTTGTGTATTTGCGAGTCATGACTGAGGCACCATATGGTGAGGAAGTGAGTCCTGTTTCCCCTTTCGCCTCTGTTCATACCCCCGTCCCCATTTGTGTTTGAAACTGCCACAGCAAGAACAGGGTTTCTTTCTTCCCTCCAGATACACTCACTGCTTAAAAACAAGCTTGGGTAGGAGGGACAGACAGTGCCGAGCTGGGTAGGGATGCTCACTCAGGTCTCTCTGTGACTGTGTGCCATCTTTGCTCATTCAGTCTGAGTTCAGTCCATGGTGTTCTGAGAATATGGCCAGTTTGTCCCTTATGGTATTACTATACAGTATTGTACTTACAATACAGTATACTATGTAATATAAAATACATACAGTAATATGCAGTATATTATTTAGACTTTGCACCAGAAAGGGGCAGCCAAGATGCTTTTGCAAACTAAGAAAACAGGGTTCCACTTTTCAACTGAATCTACTTTCTGACAGTGCTCCAGTCCCTAACCTATCAGATAAGTGGGGACCTTCTGTATACCACTTGTCCCCTAATCAGAGTATCCACATTGAGAATTGTGGAGCGGAGCCTTTCTGACAGCATTCAGCTCACAGATTGTTATGCCGGTCTTATATCCAGCTGGCAGGAGATACCCATACAGTATATCATGGTCATGTGTACCTCCATATTCTTCTACACCTGTGGTTGCACAGCACATGGGCTGGAGAGGGGAAGAGATTACACTGTCTGGCAAGCAGATCAGCGAATGACTGAATCTCTTGTCTTATGCTGTGCCAAAACTAGCAGCTGTAACGAATTAACCATCAAGGATAATTTGTCTGTATTGTGTTTTTTGCCGACCAACCCATGAAATGAGACCATACAACAAGGCTTGGGTTAAACATGGGTAAATTTATTTGAACTATTGCTTTTTTAAGGTTGGGCATGCAAGAACAGGGAGACGTAGTGAAGGAGCAGCTGAGGCAAGTGGTCTCCCTGGGACCTCTCCCCAGTTTCCCTTGGGTGAGGCACTGGGGTCCCGAGGTGAATCTATGAAGCTGGGTTGCAACCTCTGCCAGCTGTTTTCTGGCAGGTGGGCCTAAAGGTATAACCCTCCTTGTTGCAAATCCAGGAATGAGGGCAGAAACTCCAGGCCAGCCTCAAGGACATTCTCCTTCATTGCCACCCCTTCCCCATGGAGAGGGAGCTCCAGAGGCTTATTCTTCACCAAATGGGTGCCATAGCTACTCACCAAAGTCCTACTTTCTCCCTTCATTACCTGTATTTCAGGCCCTCTGTAAGACACCACCCTAATAGCCAATCACCTAGTTCCCTGCCACAGTGTATAATAGGTGAAAAACCCCATCGAAAGAGAGGGGAAATTCGTATCCAGCCCTGAAGCAACCAACCAGATCACACTGCATTAGAGGTAGGAGGGTGGGTCACACCGCTCAGGCTGAGTGAGGCAGAGACAGGAGCAGCCTGGCCATAAATAGCCTTGCACACTCCATCCCTTCACTGCTATCTGCATGACAACTTATCGCATGGTGACGCCCTGGCCTCGTCCTCATGCAAGACCAGCAAAAGCATTTCCTCCCTGTATCACTGGGTGACCTAATGGGAAGAGGAGAGAATTCTCTCTTTCCTTTCTCCAACCTCCTTGAGCCAATAAAGGTGCAACTGAGCCTATTAAATGTTGGACAACATTCATAGTCCATAAGCACGAGCATCCTTAATCACAAATATGAATATCAATACTATCAATACATATCAATATCAATACTGTTATGAGAGGTAATCTTACTGTCTCTTTCTTTTAAGGGGAGAGTATGGACTTCATGAATATACAGAAGTCAAAACTGTCACAATCAAAATTCCACAGAAGAATTCCTAACGTCACTACAGGGGATACAACTTTTACAATTTCAGTGGTTAAGCAAAACTGCAAAGGCCTGAAATACTGCAAAACATATTTTAGCTAAAGATACATATAAAGATACGCTTTTGACTACTATTAACTGTCATTTTTAGAAACTCTTTAATCTCTTTGAGATATATGCCAGAATCAAATAAACAGGTTTTGAACTTTACTGAAAATATATTTTTCCTGATTTGAATATATATGTACTTCTCTGCAAAACACATTATTAACATATAATATTTACTCAAAGATGAAACAATTAAAGATTCAATGATAAAATGGGCATAAAATAAAGGCCATTCAATCGATCTTAATCAATGTGGGGAAAGCTGGAATAGAAGGATGACATAAACTGCATGTGAGGATATAAGAGAAAATCTATATGAAATGAATAATAGGTTATATCTTTCTCCAGATAAATTATCTAGGATGTACAAAAACTATGTTAATAAATGCTGGATATGTGATACAGAAAGAAGTACTTTCTACCATCTTTGATGGCCCCGCAAAAGAGTTAAAAAATAGTGGAAAGCCATACATATTTAAATTGACAAAATATTAGGAATTCATCTACAGATGACACCAGAATTATATCTGCTAGGAGTGATAGAAGATAAAATGAGAAAAAAAATTGGAAAATACAATTTTATATGACTGCAGTAGCCAGAATTACATTTGCTCAAAACTGGAAGTAAAAATCACTTCCAATGGAAAGGAGACTGGATTTTAAAACTGATCAACATGACATGAATTAATAAACTGAAAATCTTAATAAGAGAGTATTAAAAATCTGCTAATGTGTAGGACACAGTAATCACTTCTTTATGAAACACTTGGGGAGAGCTAGTGGTAGCAAGCCTTGGAATCTGAAAGTAACAGGCGTCTAAATAATTAAAATAACAAAATATATTTATAGATTGTTCATTGAATATAGTGGTTTTTTATTAAACAGATAAAGGGTAAAATAGATATTTCATAATGTTTTTAATATTAAAGAGTTAGAATCATATTTATGTAGTTCAAAGGAAAAAATACATCATAAATAAACAGAATCCATGACCTGTTCAGGAGGAAGTCAATATATGTGATTACGATGACGAGATTAAAGATGACTGTGACTTTATGAATGTTGACTTTGTTTTGTTTTAATGTGTATTTTAATAAAAAATATGATAAAAAAACAAACTTGACTTCACTGAGTGTAATTCATTAGGTTGGATTCCTTTTAAAGACTGAAAGATAAATTGTAGTCCTGTTAAAACATCTTTGTATAGTACATATGTGAGTGTACTATATAAATGTATTTGTGATGTATTAGATTGATTAATAGAATTTTGTAACATGGTTGAATATATCTGAGTTATATCTAATAATATTTAATGATATTGAATAGACAGTTTGTTATGCTCATGGTAAGATTGTGAACAGTACATTGAGTCAGAGGCTCCTTTTGTTTTTTTACAGTATCTCACTAAAAACATTCAACCACTTATATGAAAAGGAGACTCATTTATTTTTATCTACACTCAGCCATTCTACTGAAAAGAATGTCCAAGGTGTCTAGTGATGACAGGATGGTTATGATGGAGCAAAACTTGCTTTCCTTCACAGGGTCTTCTAGGGCCTAGTGATCAAAAATTTCCTTTCTACCATTCCCACCAAATGGAGCTCCAGTGGTGGAGAGACAGAAATGTTGGAAAATAGTAGAAGAGAAAAACTGAGAGAGGAAGCAGAGAAATCTATCTATGTGGAGTAAGTCCTAGATATGATGGAGCTCAACTTGCTTACTTTCACAGGGACTTCTAGAGTCCGGGGGCAGGGATGAAAAACTTCAGATGGTCTTCCAATAGTGGAAAGACAGAAATGTTGGGAAATAATAGAAGAGAAAAAAAGCAGAGATGAAGTAGTGAAATCAATTCATGTGGAGAAAGGCCCAGTTTGTATATATTGGCAAGGCATCTAGAGATTGCTTGTGGTTGGAGGGTGGAAAACAGGAGAACAGACCCCTCCCCGTCACTCATAGCAGCTGTTGTCCATAAGTCAGAATTGGGGATTTTGCATTCCCCATTTATCCCCTACACTGTTGAATACATAGAGATCATGAATACAAATCAGTTACAAATGAGTAACTCTAGGTTTCACATTTGTTAACTGCAACTGTGAATTCCAGGCAGCATTTCCAGGCTCTGCATGTAAAGGTTAACCTTAGCTATTAGTTAGCAATCCTGTACATATTGTGAAACAGCAAGCAGCTCTGCCTACAAACACAGGGAAATAAGAAAACATTTCCAGTGTTTAAAGAGCCGATTAACACTGAGCATTAATGCCTGCAAACAAGTATAAATTCCTCTATGAAAAGGTAACCCAACACACGGTTTAATTTAGCGGAAATAAACCCATAGGAATCTGATGGCTTTGATCTGTCCAAAAGTTCTGCCAAAGCAAAGAGATACACCTTTTGTCAATATAGAATTCAGGCTAGCCTCAGACTAAACAAGTTTAGGTTTGCTTAAAGACATCTGACATACTCAAGGGGGAACAAACAGGTACTGCAAGATCAGCCCGAAGACAGTGACCAAGAGCCTGCATCAATCTAATGGAAAGTAAAGCTCTGCTGGCTCTTTGTCATTGTCTTCGGGCTGATCTTGCAGTACCTGTTCGTTCCCCCCTTGAGTATGTCAGATGTCTTTAAGCTCTAATTCCACTCCTCCCCCCTCCCCCTGAGCATTTAACTTATTCCAGGGAGTTTCAGGAGGGTGCTGCCTTCTTCATACACCCAGCTGCAGAAACACAGCCAGACACTGCCTGGACAAAAATGGCTGTGAAGGGGCATCCCAGCAGCAGAGAGTTAAGTGGCCCAGGCATGTGATCATTGGGACAGAAGTGCTGAATACTTCATTCTGCAAAGAGACATGCACAAGTATAAGATGACATTATACCTACATATATCATTAACCTGATTTGAGCCACAGTGAAAGACAAAAAGCCATTTTGACAAAGATACACATCTGTTCAAATAACTATCTCTAAAGCACAGCTTGATAAAGGACTGAAAGCTCATGTGAAAGCCCATGCAGTTTGTTAGTCCTTGGGACCTGCAAAATCCTGCAGTGCTCTAAAGATAAATAGAAGACAGGGACTCATCATAGCCATCCCCATGGCCACATCCTTAAGGAGGATTTTTTAAATGTGAGCTCCTATATGGATTCTTAAAACGAACCAGTTCTTATCAATTACATCTCCAACACAACTGAGGGTTTTGTAATGTTTTGTAATGAATGGCTCTTAATTTCTCCTTCAAGTCCAAGCCACCCAAAAACACTTAGCATATAGCAGGGATTGTTCTAAAAAATAAGCTGTTGTGGTAAAATTTGTCCCAACAGTCCACCATAGAGTAGACATTGTAGCTAAGCTATGGCCATTTCTGCATGAGGTCAATACATGGTTGTTACCTCAAGTTCTTACCCTCCCATCTGCACGTTAAACCATTTTAGCTTCATAGTTTTCCTTGTGGTTCTGCACATTTTCAGCTCCTAGAATGGTTCACTCCAGTTCACTGCAATGAGAAACTGCTGTATGTGGAAAACAGAAAAACTCTGATGTAAATCTCGCAAACTGGTTCTGCTTTGGTTTTCACCTACATGCAGAAGCGTAGCATCGATTCACATTGGAGAAGTGGCCAGCTATGGGTGTTCCCAGGCTGTTCCTTCCATCATTTCCGTCCCTATCTCTCTCCTCCCATCAAAGGACAGGCTGCCATCATTATTGTCTTCCTGTGTTAAATGGACGGGGGGGAAAGTGGATCTGGTAATGGACTGTTACAATGTATTTTTCCACATATCAATGAACATACATACCTATGCACAAATGTAGGAACGCAGAAATGTGTTAAAAATGTGTGCATTTTTTTTAAAAAAAATCAGACCAATCAGTGATGGCGGGGCAGGGTAAGGGAGGGGAATGGGAGTAGCCAGGGACTTGCTGTTGTGGATGCAGCAACCACTGTTCTCCGCAGTAGTACGATGTAAATGGGGGGAGGGGGTGCAGACAGCAGAGTTTCTAAATTTCTGAATTCAGTTTCTAACCAGAGTATAAAAACACTACCCTTGACATGCAGTGAACCGCTCCTTTCCTCTCGTGTGGAAATGGCCTAAGAATGAAGAGGTATGCCTGAGAGGATCTCATTGACTCTGCTAGTCTAAAAGTCCCAGTGCTCTGATCCTTCCAGCCCTCGCTCCGCTAGTGTAAGAATAGAAATGTTTCCACATGGCACCTAAAACCTAAAACAAGGAGGGCATCAAGTGGAGCTCTCTCAAGAGGGCATGCCACAATTTAGGGGCCATTGCAGAAAAGGTTTGCTCATGTGTAGCCAGGCCCAAATCTCAACATGGGGTGTCACTTGGAGCAAGGGCTCTGATGATAATATCAGGGCCCATATGAGATACAATCCATTTTACATTGCCCAGACCTCTCTGGGGCATTTGTTCAAATGTGAAAATCAGCAAAGGAAGATACCTCCACCAATCAGAAAGATCAGGATACATACATCAGAATTCTACACAAATCCTCCTAGATTTTAACTCCCAAGAAAGCATTGATAGTTGGAATTATACTGTCCTCCTGGTATTATTGGATTGTAACTCCTAGCACCCCAGTGGAAACAGTCAAAGTTAAAGCACTTTTCACCAGGTTCAGAGGTAGCCACATTTTTCCCTAGACAAGAAGAGAGGGAAAGGGGAAGCAACGTTCTGACTCATAAATCTGATAAATAACAAACCAACAGAGTTATGAAATAAGTACATAAGAAGTCAAGTTCCCAGTAAATATACAGAGTCAACAATACATATATATTGATCCATTATGTTAAGTATGGATTATATATGGAACATTGACTGTTTGTGTAGATTTCCTGGAAACTGACTTTTAAAATTTATTCCTGGGGGAAATGTTCCAAGACACCTTCCTTCCCCATAGATACATGAAACTATTATTATTATTATTATTATTATTATTATTATTATTATTATTATTATTACTACTACTACTACTACTACTATTACTATTACTAGTATTATTAGCCTTTATTTATATAGCACCATCCATGTACATGGCGCTTTACAAAATTAAAATACAACTGTTGACATAGATAAATACATAATAAAATGAAGATATAAAAAAACAAAAAAGGCCAAAAGTATATACAATTACAACCAGTACAACATAATGTTACTATAATGCCAATATCTAATTAACAATAAAAACTAGTTCAACATTCCAAAAATTTCAGAAAACAAGAAAGTTTTCAATTTAGATTTAAAAACAGTAAGAGAAGGGACAGTGTGCAAGGTCACTGGAAGGCAATTCCACGCATAGGGGGCAGAGAAAGAAAAAGGGCATAACTGAGCTAAAGAGGAAGAGACTCTAGGCTGGGTAAGAAGACAAGTATTTGCGGAACATATGTTTCCAGCAGGCTGGGAAGGAGAGATGAAAGCAACAAGATAAGGAGGAGCTAAATTATGTAAGACTTTAAAAGTCAAAACAAGGACTTTATAGAGGATCCTACAAGGAATAGGTGACCAATGAAGGGAGATCAGATTAGAGGCATAATGTGATAGAAATGATGGGCTAAGAAAATAATTTT
The DNA here is from genome assembly GCA_948474755.1 of Ctenosaura bakeri. NCBI lineage: Eukaryota > Metazoa > Chordata > Lepidosauria > Squamata > Iguanidae > Ctenosaura > Ctenosaura bakeri. Next base: position 6,749 of record CAOLHI010003663.1, on the reverse strand, counting down.
AGCAGCAGAGTGAAAAACAGAGACTAGAAGTGAAAGATGAGATCGAGTAAGACCAGTAAGTAAAAGATAACAGTAATCAAGATGAGAAATAATGACAGCATGCATTAAAATCTTAGCAGAAGAGGGAGATAGGAAGGGTCAGATTTTAGAGATGTTATAAAGAAAGAAGCGACATGACCTAGCAATAGTCTCAATATAGGAAGCAAAAGACAAAGAGGAGTCAAAATTGAATCCAAGACTGCGAGCTTCTTTCACCGACTGGATAAGTGTGTTGTTGACAATGATAGAAAAAGTGGAAAGTAAAGAAAGTTTAGGGGGGGAAATGAGTAATTCAGTTTTTGCTATATTAAGTTTAAGACGGTGGCGAAGCATCCATGAAGAAATACCAGAAAGACAATCTGTAATACGATCTTCAATATCTGTTGAAAATTCAGGGAAGGAAAACTATAGTTGAATATCATCAGCACAGAGGTGATATTGAAACCCAAAATAACTAATAAGATTACCTAGGGAGAGTGTAAAGAGAAAATAAAAGAGGGCCCAGAGCAGAACCTTGAGGGACCCCCACTGAGAGGGGAAAGAAAGAGGATGTATGATTACCAACTACCATGTTACAGATTGTACCAAAGCCTCTAGCCATGCAGGGACCATACTGACAGTATGAAGCTTCTCTATGGTCCCTGCAAGACCAGAAGTGGCTCTATAGTTACTGGAAGTAGCCCTCTTGCTTCCCAGGAACCATAGAAAGATTATCTGGTAGTATGAAGCTTCTTTATGGTCCTTGCAAAGCTAGAAATGATCCTGGCATCACAGGAAGTAGATTCGCAGGTATCATAGAGAGGCTTCATGCCATCATGAAGCCTTTCTATGGTCTGTGAGAAGCTAGAGGACTACTTTCAGTAATTCCAGAGTCCTTTCATTTGACAAGGAAGGAAGGAAGGAAACAAGCAAGCAAAGAAGGGTTGGGTGCAGACTTAGTGAAAGGTATCAGGTTTTGTCTGGAATCCCCACTCAGCCATGGAAACCCACTGGGTGACATTGGTCAAGTCAAACTCTCTCAGCCTCAGATGAAGGCAAAGATAAAATCCCCTCTGAACAAATCTTGCCAACGAAATCTCATGATAGGTTCACCTTAGGGTTGCCATAAATTGTAAACGACTTGAAGGAATACTTTTTAAAAACATATAACTTCTCAAATGTAACTGGTTTGCAAGTGAATCAGATATTGGCTTTGCTTAGCTAGATACTTTCTAGATGGATTGGACTATATAAACACCAATGTCCCTGCCAACTGGTCAAGGATGATGAGAGCTATAGTCCAAACAGATCTGAAGGGTGCTGAGACTTTGGGGCTGAAACCTGAGACCTAGAGATGACCCCTTGTGATCTCGTGGGATGGACCATTGGAATGTTATGAGGATGAGATATAGGAGCAGCCCTTGGTGATGCCATTAGGCTACATTAAGCATCAACCACGGCTGCACAGAGTATACCATTCAAATTTTTAAAAAAGTCTAAGGAAAACAGATACATACACTCTTAAGTCAATGCTTTTGTCCTGAGATTCCATCCCCTCCCCCTGAGGATGGGAAAGAGGCTCCAGGTCCTGTGGCACTGGCCCAGGAACTAACATCCAGCAACCTTAGACAGCAAATAGATAAACAGGCATATATAACAAGGATGGGGAGCAGAGACAGCAATACCAATGGCTCCTAGTGAATGGCAGTGGTCTCACTTTTGGTTGATAAACTTTGACAGATGCCTAATTATGCTGATTCTGAAGCCCAACCCTGGAAACAAGCAGAAACAAAGATCTTGTATCACTGGGGAAAAAAAAAAAGGACAAGGCTTTTGTGTCTTCAAGAGAAACATAGGAACGGAACATAGGATAGATCCAACTTCACTCATGCTATTGCATACACTCATTGGTCAACCTGGTTTTCTCAGACGTCTGGTCTTTCCGGAAGGCATTTGACCAGACAGCTTTAATATATGACCAGGCATCTTACTAACATAGACTCTGCTCTGTGGTAATTAAGAAGGCTCTATCAATACTACCTAAAATTAGCTGGAGTTGTAAAGGTTAAAGCAATCAAAAAATGTGGAAACCAGAGAGACATTGAATCCTTTATTTTTAAACCTTAGCAGCACTCTTCCTAAAACGGTAACCTTTCATTGTTCATAAAATAAATTATTTATTTTGAAAGTGAGACATTTAATAACAGCTCTAGACCAGACCCTAGGGAAAAGTATAACAAATGAGAAGCCAGAATGCAAAGCTTTGCAGAGACAAAAGCTCCTGAACTGAAATAATCCAGAGACAAGTTAAATATTTAAGAGAAAAATTCTCATCATTTAAACAAGGTATTGTGTAAATGAATAGAAAACATCTGTTTCATTTTTGTTCATTGCTCATAGCTTTGAAAGGGAGAAACGTGCTATTGCAAAAGGTATGTTTGGAGATATGGGAAGACACATATATATACACATGGATGTATTACAGAGATTAAAAACATGTGGTCCTCCAAATGTTATTGGGGTGCAACCATTCTGCACTCTTGACTACTACAGTGGCTAGAATTAGGTCTGGAGAGCCCCACCTTCCTCCTCCTCCACCAGCAGCTGCCTGGCAGCTAAGGACAGCTTGCAGCCAGATTTCTCAGCACCACAAACCCTCAAACCCTGATGCCTCCCACACTCAAGGAAGGAGACGGGTGTGGGAGAGGAAGTATATGCCCACCATGCCAACTCACCCTTTTCCTTCTCCTTTCCCTAACTTGGTTTGGGCCATGGGTGTCTGTTCTCCCCACCATGCCTTGGCCCCTCCCACAGACACAGGCCCTTTCTGCAAGATGTCATTGTCCCACATTGCAGATGGGAGAAGGACAAGAGCCAGACAATGCTTATGCACAATGTCATCCATGTCCCATCATTCCCTCATCCCCAGGTAGCGTGATCACGCCTGAAATAATTGATGGACAAGTCAATGACTGATGATTGCACAGCTCTCCCACTGCCCTCCTGCAGTTACCTGAGCTGCGGAGGGTCAGGAAACCCAATGGCCACACTTCCTGCCCCAGCTTAGCCTGGGACAGTGCCCGGCTGCACTGCAGAAGGAAGAGATATGGTCATTGCACCTCCTCCATTCCTGCAAGCAGCCAGTGCAGAGAGGAGCACTCCTGTCACACTCTTCCCTCAGGAAAGGCTCTACCAGGATCCCCACAGCACACCACCAGTAACCTGTGGAAAGGGCCACACACACACATTTTGGTACTTGCGATTTTTCCGCCTTTGCAGGGGTCCTGCATCCTTAACCCTAGTGAACATGGAAGGCTGACTGTAACAGGAAATATCATTACGATATCTTCTTCCTGGGTCTGCCTTTGAAAAATGCTCAAAAACTTTGTTTGGTTCAAAGAGCTATACTTGGATTATTCTGGGCCAAGTTACACTGGGAATTTGACTGCCTCATCACAATACCTCTGCTGGTTCCTAGTCTTTTGGCAGGTACAATTCAAAGTGCTGGTTATAACCAATAAAGCCATATATGGTTCAGCTGTCTGAAGAATTATATCTTCTATATGAGCAGGCCTGGGCTCTCAGATCTTCAATAGCCGTTCTTTCACAATCCCCCCATCTTCACTGGTAGGAATGTGAGACAAAGCTTTCCTGGTGGCTGCACCCACATGTTGGAACTTCCTCCCTACAGAGATTAAGAGCCTTATGACACCATGGTTTTATAGCATCATAGTGATGCATTAGTCTCACTTTTGCCTCAGCCTTATCACATGTTGTTGCTCTCCAGGTGCTATTGTGTTGCATGGCAGAGTCATTGACAATGTGTTATTTTTCTCAGTGGAAATAATCTGTAAATGACCCCCTTTCATGCAATAGTTTGGACGCGGATATCCCTTAGCTCTTTCTTCTGTCATAGTGTTGTGATGTCATAGCATCATGATGTTGTAGCATCATAGAGTTGTATTTTTGTGATGTTATGGTGTAAATATAGCCACAGGAACCAATCATAGCAGCTAGGGGTAGGATATAGCAGTCTGTAATGATGCCTTAATGCCAATGGACAAACCATGGCCATTCCCGCATGACAACACTCTTCCGTGTCATTGTGCTGCAATTCAGGTCCAGAAGGGAGTGTGTCAGCATTCTCCTCTCCACACCTGCTTTCTCCCTGTGGAAGGGAGCATGATTGCACTGGCACTTCCGTCTGCAGCACAGACAGGCACTTGCCATTGCTGCACTGAGGAGGGAAGCATCACAATCTCACATCTGCGGCTTCCGCACAATGGTAAGTACAGCAGCGTTGCGTGATTGGTGGTGCAAAATGGATTTTTTTCCATTTTGCAAATGTTGTGCAAGTGCGACACTTTGCAACGAGATGGCAGTGGGATGGAGATGATGTCATGCGGAAGCATGACCTGCTGACCGCCGCCATCCTGTGGCAGAAGCGGGGCAGTGACATCATGTGGAAAGGGCCCATGTAAATGCTACTACTAAAGTGAAAATGTGGAAAGAGTGTGATAGAGAGCATCAACAATCAGCTACCCTCACAAGAATGGCTGGAGTGGAATTCAAACAGTATAACATGGTATAAAGGAGTAGTATGATAAGGCTCTAGGATAGTTCCCTCTTCTCCTGTCTTTCTGTTGACAGATAAAAACTTTTCTCTTCCAACAATTTTTTAGGAACTGACTGTAATGATTTTTAAAAGTGTACTGTGCTATTGATTTTTATCTTCTGTCTAATAGGTTTGTTTAAATTCTTGTCTTTGTTTTAAGTAATAAGTGAAAAATAATATTGATAATACTACATGCCAGGTTGTTCAAAGGTGTGATATTCACACTTATTTACATACTACCTTTCTAGTTCAGACCAAGATCTACTTGACTCAGAAATGGTCAGCCTGTTTTCCTCTTGAACAGCTATGGGTATGTAGTCCCCAGCATCTAGTGTATATTATTTGTGAAAATAGAGATGCCATTTTAAAGGAAAATTCATGTAAAACCTGTCAATCCCTGAGGTTCCCTTGAAGATAGATATCAAAGAAAACAGTTATGAATTTAACCAAGACAGGTTACACTCTGCTCTCTAGTGGTGCTTTGATTTTATTGCATGCAAAAAGGAGAGTACATAAACAACTTTTATCCAATCATTCAAAAGTCACTTTTGTAGAAAGAAACTTTTTAATTTGAAATCAAATGAAATAATTTGAAACAATACAGTTGGATGATTCCTAAACTATCCAAGAGAGCAGACAAAAAACATGGAAAAGAAATAATAAAATCCAAGATATCCAGAGAAAAATTAATATCAAGACAAATGCATTTTCATTTTTTTTTGTCAAGGTAATTAATAAAATAGATTTTTAAGAGATCTTTGTTTAAAAAAAAGAGAGAGAGATTACACAAAACTTATTTTAGTCCTATTTTTTTCTAATAAAAACATAGTGTGATCTTTGATACTTAAACAAAATATGCTTTGCCTTTTCCCAAACACGTTCAAATTTCGTTAATAGCTAAGAGTAACATATTTACTAAGCAATCATCATTACAACTCATGTCATACGGAATGCCAGCATGACAATAGCACTTAGAGGCACAAGTCCAAGTTCCATGGTCATGCCTTCCAAAGCTCATGGAAAGAGCCATAGGATACCTCCTGATACCTAAAGCTGAGACAGCCATCAATTGGCCTAGAGTGGGGTTCCAGAAACTCCCAACCAGCTCTGAATGATGTTTCCATTCTGCCTCAAAGTCAGAGATCCTTTTTGTTCATGAGCCTGAGATCCAGTCTAATACACAGGTGAGGCACTTTGTTCTGCTAGCATACACTGGATATGACCCACAGTGGACAATCTACTAGGAAAATCTCCAGTAAAAATACCCTAAAGATAGCAGATCCAATCTGATCTTGGAAGCTAAGCAGGGTCAGTACTTGGATGGGAGACAACCAATTAATCTCAGGTGTTGTGTGTTATATTTCAGAGGAAGGCAATAGCAAACCAGCTTGGAGTATACTTTGCCTAACAAAACCCTATGAATTTCTTGGGGTTGCCATGAGTCAACAGGCAACGTGAAGGCACATTCACACACAAGGACCAAGCATTTGGACAAAAGGACAATAGGCTATGATCGGGACTGAATATGGAGAAACCAGCAAGGTGGTCAGGCAAGACTGCTTTTTATCACCTTACCTGTTTAACTTGTACACTGAACTTATCATACATATAGCGTGCTTGGTAAGATAGCAGGCAGTGGGAAAAGAGGAAGACTCCATTACAGATGGAGAGACTCAATCAAGGAAGACATGACCCTGAGTCTGCAAGATCTGAACAGAGCAGTTGAGGACTGGGTGACTTAGAAGTCTCTCATCCATAGGGCTGCCATAAGCTGATGTTGACTTGATGGCAATTAACAACAACAGTTAAAGTAATGCTAAACTTTAGTTTCCTTTTACTTGTAAGTAGACACCCAGACTATGTCCATGGTGCCTGGCTGAAGGGAGTGGGCTTAAAATCTTTCCCCAGCTGATTCTGTCCCTACATCTCTTCTCTCATTCCATGCCCTAGTGGGTTTCATGAAGACTTGAGTTTTGACCATATAAACTACAGACCCAAGATGGCTTCTGAAGTTAGGTCTCAGCTAACTCTTCCCTGCATCTCCTTCTGACAGTGACAGAATCTCACTGATACTTCCCTTTCCAAATATTTGAAGTCTACCATTGTATAATACAGA